>OX419593.1:9286421-9566567 GCA_948473455.1 Teleiodes luculella
ACAAAGAGACGCCTTAAATTTATGCATGTAGTCAACAATAGTGGCATCGGCTGCATAATTTGATTACGGAACTTTTGTGTCGATTAGGGCAGGTATCGGATCGTGAAATTAAATTTAGACCTATCATTGGTTAATTTTGGGACTCTCCCAACCAAGGCTCTCGAAGGGGTCTATCTCCGTATCATTCGCAACAATAGCGTTCAATTTATTATTTTCTGGTGCACCTTTGATGAAATTCCAAATTGTTCCGATAACGGTCGCCGTATTGTCGCACGCATAATGTCTTGAATTTGCATATATCAGTTATTGATTGTAAAAATATTCAAATACTTACTGTTTAGAATAAACTCGATCGATCCGTTACGGTTCTTGTAATTTGGCACGACAATAGAAATGTTCAATTTAAATAAATGATTTTCAGTATCACGTAGCTTCATTTGCATAATGTCTTTCTGTGCAACATTATTATTATTTGCAGACTTTAGTGTTGTAGCTAAGTCAAAGTTTTCAAAGCATTCTGTAAACAATGATGCTATTCCACGTATGAATCCAGCACAAACTATAGTCTCTCCTGCAAACAGAAAACATTGCTTCAACGTACGTCACAGTTTCCTGACATATTTCTGAATACGTTTTGTTCTTAGTTGTACACAATGAAATTTATAACCAACTCTAACACAGTAATTTATATTAACATCAATATTATTGGTAAACTACACTGATGTCAAAAAAAAAACTGTTAAAAGAAACATTGTATGGTTTGGCGACGTGACAATTCTTCATAAAAACTTGAAGTGGTTGAAGAAAAATACATTCATATTTATAATCAGAGGCGCGTGCGTCGTGTACTACGCTTGCTCCATCGTGTGGGTCTAGCTCACTTCCCACATACATTTACATACGAATCAGACAATTTAATATTTCTTTTGCGCTATTATCTCTCCCAGGTACTAAGTGCTTTGCATATATTCAAATAGCCTCAAAAGAGACTCGTGCTAACTTGCTTGGCATCCCATATATTTAAAAATGTGTGAAGAGACTGTATCTTAATAAATAAGATCTGCTTTGCATACTGCGGCTACGGCTCGTGCTACAAAGTTAGTAAGATCATAACTCACAGGTAAGCTCTGATTTTACGAGTATTATCCTATGTTATACTGCATAAAATTTAGAGCGTTTTGCATATGAGTAGCCGCAACCCTTGCTGGCTGTATATTAAGATAATCATTTGCATGCCGAAAAAAGTACGTATGCAAAATATGCTAATATGCGTAGAGGAATCATCATGACGTGACACGCGAAGATGTGGCGTAACATTGGCTCGTGGCTATTGGCTAAGAAATGTATGCAAAACACATAATTGGTACATCGGTTCGATATGGTTGCATGTCCATTGTGAGTGTGTCACGAACTGTATTGGACACTTTCTTGTAAAGGATTAAAGCATTAGCATAAAGTGAAACGAACTTATCGTAGAATTGAATATTTTATACTACAGTCCGCTAAGAAGGGTGTCTGGGGTGTAAATGTGATTGATGAACCAACAATCACTGTGACGTCAGCCAATTTCCCTCGAGAGACAATCAAAATTAACAAACTCGACGTAGGGAATGTATTCGTTCATTTGTTTCTATGCAAATTACCGATATCGTGCTCCGTCGCCTTTGAATTTATATTTGCGAGTTCTGTAATTTATGCAAGCCCCGAAAACATTTAGTGCAAAAATTTGCAAACTCTTTAAAACTAGTTTTTGGCAATGTATTGTGACTTTACTCCGTGCAATACGTACGAGCCCGGGACTCATTTAACCGAATTGATTTATTCCCAGTCTTAACTACAGCACAAAATTAAGGCTAACGGTTATGACCAGAAACTTTTTCATTCCATTGCAGTGCTTTTTCACAGAAGTTAATTAAATACTAGCATAAAATTTCGTGCAAAATGCAAAACACGAATTAACTGCAACTGTTAGGGTTATCAACTCGGATGTCTTTTAAAATTTTCAGGGTTTTCGTGTAATTGCAATGGCTTAAAAAGATTTCATTGATTAAAGAAATCGTAACAGCAGTTAGCAAGTTGTCAAACAAATGAAAACTGCTAGAAGTCATGGAATGATAATATAATTATGAATAAACCATAGGAACAATCCAAGCAAAAGATATTTTACTCTATTATAAATTTGACAATATCATGGATCTTTAGCATTGTAATTTCGAATAATATATTAATTTGTTTTGTCTAATATATTATTCACCCTAATTTCAGGGTAGGCTCGAGCCCCTCGGTGGGGACATATATGAGCTGTTAATAAATTTGTTTTGTATGAAATTATCGTAACTTTTATGCCGTCAATGATGTTTTCTTTCCAAACAGTAGAAATTCCTCACTAGTATTACATATATTACAAATTGAAAAATAGTAATTCCTTACTATATATTACAAATTAGGGCCTCAACTAACTGATTATTTTTCCTTTGAAAACAAACTAATTTGCCAAGGAGTGAATGTGTAACATGTAATAAACATGGAGCAAAAAAACTGCAGACACGATGCAAGTGTGAATGAGGGAGGTCGGAAACCCTACAGCTGCACTCTAAGGCTTCTGAAATTAACCAGCGCAGTAATTAAATAGCTGTAATTACTTAATGCAATCAGACAGTATTGTCACCGTCTCGCCCTGGCTTAGTTACTCTACCTTTCAGGCTTGGCTCTCTTTGTTTGTTTTTAAAGCTCTTATTAAAATATATTTATCTGTTGATTACTTCGGTGAACAATTATGTATAATGATAACGTAATTTCCTATTTATCTAGTAAAATAATAATAATGATCTTAGATAATAGGTACCCACGTACCTATAGGTACTTTGAATAAGTGAACAAAGTGCAAAAGTATGTTAAACATTTTTGGAAAAAACTTAATCATGAACATGTTTTACTATACGCAATCAAAAAACAATATCGATACAAAATGTGCTTCAATTCAAGATGTGCTTTAATATAGACCGAGGTAAAAACAATTTTGTAAAGTCGACCATATCGATCTGACTCGACTAATCCACTGAGGTCTCTTCATCCTTATTCAAGGTATGTTCGGTGAAGATGTACGTACGAATGTATGGTTCATATAGTGAATGAAGAAAGTTCAAAATAATATGTGTGCACATTATTTGAGTACAGACTGTAAGGTGACGGACGTGGGTTGTGTCCGCCGGAACTGTCCAGTCGGCGGCGCCGGACCTGACAATATTCTGAGAACATCTCTTGTAAAATTAATGAATACAGTTGTGAACAATTTTCGTTCTAAATAAGTAAGTAAGTACTTACCTAGGTACTGTGGAGTTCGCATTAATGCTTTTGCGGACTCCTTTCGAATGTAACTGGCGCTTATGTCGCTATTCTAGAAGAATGATATTATTTTGATTTGAGAATTGTCTCGCATGTTAAAAAAAAGAATATTATTATTATTATTGAGATGGTCTTGAAGAGATCAATATTACTTGGAAGAAAAAATATAAAATATATACAAAGAATTCCCTCTTTCATTATATTAGGGAGTTCTATAGTTTATTAGTTGGTGGAACAAACCAGTTGTTCACCGGAACCTCTTGCAAAAAGATAAGTTGTTTGTGAACCTTTCTTTAAGTGAATTTTTATACCTATAGCGAGTGCTCACCACTACAGCTAGCTTTCCCTGGAAAAGAAGAAGAAGACGAAGAAGAAGACGAAGAAGAAGTGTGTTGGCGAATCTGCGTCATCGTTTTTGTGTATTTTGTATAGATGCAGAAGGAGCGCTGACATTTGACCACGTAGTATATATGTACAAATAGTAATATTACGAAAGTTTCAGAATCGACGTTCAAATATATGTGATACGATCTATGGACTAATCAAAAAAGTGATAAAACAAGCTGACCGAGCTGAGCTGCCTGTCAGTTGAGGAAATTTAAAGGATTGAAAGGATTTTTACTGGATATTATGTGGAGTAGGCAGAGCCCTATTTCTCAAAGATAAGTGGTATCAAAAAAAAAAGGAAACAATGGCAAAATTCAATGGAATCAACGCCGATGTGACCTCTTTTTTCGAGCAGTTCGACATATTATCAGCGATCAACTCTTGGTCGAGTAGTATCAAAAGTCTTGCCTTAGCTAACTACCTAGATGGTCCTGTCTTATCTTTTTACAACCATGTAAAATCTTCTGAGACAGAATATGATGATATCAAAGAGGCGATAATTAATGAATTTCCCTCTAGTATTAATTACGCAGAAATATTCTACAAGGCAAAGCAAGATAAGAATGAACCATTATTAGATTTTATTTACCGCATAGAATCTTTAGCATCAAAAGCGAAAATCTCAGAAGAGAGCGTTATAATTAAACGATGTTTATCGGGTCTTACTTTCTACTTTAAAAAAACCCTGGCTGCTCATGTATTTGCGGATCTAAAGGCGCTTAAGAGTGCCGCTCGTAACTTTACGGAACTGATGTCTCCTACAGAGACAAGCCTAACTTTACCGGTCAAAATTAACAATGTGAGTGTAGTAAACTATAGTGCATCTTCTTATGCCGCTGGGGATGTGCCAGAAAACTTCTCCACTCCTGCGAGAAACCTGGCGCAGTCAAATATATCTACGCCAACTTGTGCCACGCCGGCCTCCACATCGAGACCAGCCCAACCGTCATTTGCTTCAAACAGTGCCTATCAGAGCCCCAACACACAAAACAGTGCTGCTACGCCGCGATACAATCTCCGAAGTGCTCCAAGAAGCTGGGCACCTTTCTCCAGGTTCCCAAACACGAATCGTCGCCAACAATAGGGACGACGTTGGATGACGAAAAGACACTTGCGCGTCCCACTTCTACGATGTCGTCGATTGAAATAGAAGTTGCCGACACCAAGCTTCCAGCAATCATCGACACCGGAGCTTCTGTATCCGTGATATCGGAAGCCTGTTATAATAAATTAAGTTCTAGGTTATCTTTAAATATGTCGAACCCTGTTAATAAAAAAATAAAGGCTGTTAATGGGCATTGTCTAGAGACAAAATGCGCCGTTACCTTGAATATATTAATAAATAATGTAGTGTATAATCATTCATTTATTGTGATTAAGAAATTAGTTCCCGACTTCATTATTGGTTTGGACTTCCTGTCCATGCATAGGGCTTTGGTTGATTTTAGCTCGTGCTCACTTGTAATTGGAAATAATAAAATCCATTTTTCAACTAATGAGGAAAATACTTTTTCATTAGATTTAATTCAAGACGAGTCTGTTTGTTTATCAGAGGCAGAGTATATTTATTTTGTTACGTCTCCCGAGTCCTTAGACGAAAATTTGAGCTCAATGATTGCTCCACAGGTATCCACGAAGGATTCTATGTATAATATAGCGGAAACATTAACTTGTCCTCAAAAAAAGTTTTTATGTAATTTACTTTCGGAATTTGATGATAGATTTGCCTTCGACTCGAAAAATCTAGGCTCGTGCTCTCTTATGGAAGTAGAAATAAATACTACCGATGAGATACCGATACACAAACCTCCGTATAGGGTTTCCCATCAACAACATTCTGTGATACGCGAACAAGTCTCGGAAATGTTGGAAAACGGTATTATTAGAGAATCGCGAAGTGCGTATGCCTCTCCGGTTGTCTTGGTTAAGAAACCTGATCAGACGTGGCGTTTTTGTGTTGATTATCGCGCTTTGAACAAGAAGGTAATAACGGACTCATATCCATTACCTAGAATTGATGATATAGTGCTCTATTTATCTGAAGCTAATTATTTTGCTGACTTAGATTTAAATTCAGGTTACTGGCAACTTCCTATCAAGGAGTGTGACAAACACAAAACAGCGTTCGTCACGCCATCTGGGCTTTATGAGTTCAACGTGATGCCTTTTGGTCTAAAGACTAGCGGTGCAATATTTCAACGTGTGATGGATAGTGTATTAGGAGGAATGAAATATAAAAATGCAATTGTCTATATCGATAATATATTGGTATATGGCAGGACGTTCGATGAATTTTGTTCTGCTTTAAAGGAAATTTTGTATAGAATAAAACAGTGTAATTTAACGTTAAAACCCACAAAGTGTAAATTTGGTTTTGACAAAGTTTCTGTATTGGGATATGAGATTACTGGCCAGGGAATCAAACCTGACGCCTCCCAGTTTGATAAAATAATGAAAATCAAACCTCCTGTCACGACCAAAGAGTTAAAGTCAGTGTTAGGTTTATTTTCTTATTACAGAAAATTCATTGATAATTATGCTCATCTAGCATTACCCTTATCTAGGTTACTTAAAAAAGGAGTTAAATTCGTTTGGAATGATGAGCAACAGAGTGCCTTTACTGAAATATTAACTTTAATACAAAGGCCTCCCCTTTTACGTCATTTTACAAACAATGAAAAGGTAATAACCCGTCTTTTTGTTGATGCGAGTGACTATGCACTTGGTGCTTGTTTAATGCAAGGTGATGACTGTATGTTTCCGGTTGCTTTCGCTTCCCGCAAACTCTCTAGTTGTGAAACCAGATACACCATCACGGAGAAAGAATGTTTGGCGTTAGTTTGGTCACTCAATTATTTCAAACATTTACTCTGGGGTTTGAAGTTTGAGGTGGTTACTGACCACAAAGCTTTGGTATGGCTACGTGAAAGGAAAGATATGAATGGTCGACTTGCACGATGGTCACTAGCTATACAGCAGTACGATTTCGATATTGTTTACTGTGCAGGCAAAGATAATATAATTGCAGATTTTCTTAGTAGAAATCCCTTAATTGATGAGGATATGCCCTCTTCATGCGTCACTGAGAATATTGTAGATGATGGTTTACAATTATACAAAATAGAAGCCTCGCGTTTTGAGTTAGATCAAAATAATGATGAATTTTGTGTTAGATTGATTAATAGGGTTGTGAATAGTCCGCGGGGATTATTTAAAGGATTTTGTATGAGGGATAATAAACTTTATCACAGATTGAAACAGGGTACTAATTTCATTGATCGTTTGGTTATTCCTGAATCTTCTTTTTCCAATGTGCTGAAGGAAATTCATGATGATCCTTGGAATGGTGCACATTTTGGACTTTCCAAGACTTTGAAAAAGTTTAGAGAAAGGTATTATATTGCTCAGGCTGAGAGGAAAATTTCAAAATATATTAAAAGTTGTAAGTTTTGTCAAGAGAGAAAAAGAGTACATTTATTAGCCCCGTTGCAACCAATTTGTATTAATCGTTTATTTGAGAAAATAGCCGTGGATGTGTTGGGACCACTTCCTAGGTCAAATAATGGTAATAAATATATTATAGTTTCATTGGAATTTTTATCGAAATATGCGATTACAAAAGCTGTTCCTAACGCCACAGCTGAAGCTATTAGTGATTTTCTAATTAATGAGATATTCTGTAAATTCGGTTCAGTAGGGGAAGTTATTACGGATCGTGGCTCCATTTTTACTTCAAACGTTGTTAGGGATACGGTTAATTTTTTTGATTCTACTTTAAGTGTGGCTGCCACTAGACATCCACAGACTGTTGGTTTGGTTGAACGTTTTAATCAGACTATTTACCAAGGTATAGCGATGTATGTTAATGATAGGCAGAATGATTGGTGTTCGTTTTTGCCCATGATCACTTATGCATATAATATTTCTGACCAAGCTTCATCGAATATATCTCCTTATAAACTTGTTTACGCTAGGGACCCAATTTTACGGTCGGATCTTAGTGTGAATGCTTTTTTGAATAGTACAGATACAGACATTAATGCGCGTAAAATTAGGAATGACGGATTAATTTCATGCGCGTTGAGAAATATTCGCAAGTCACAGGCAACCCAGAAATCGAACTATGATAAAAAAGTTAGATTTGTTACTTTTGAACCAGGAAGTTTAGTTTTGGTTCATAACCCTAAAAGAGTTACGAGTCTCGGTTTGAAGTTGTCGAGGCCCTATAAAGGTCCTTATCGTGTCCTTCGTAGATTACCTAATAATAATTATCTTTTACGTAAACTAAATGGTGGTTCAAGACATGATATTTTGATTCACCATAATTCTTTAAAACCTTTTAAGCTAAGATTGTAATATATAATAGGTTTAATTTTTCCTAACTTTTAATTAATGACATTTTGCATTTCTGACATTTTGCATTTTTGTCATTTCACGTTTTTGTCTTATTATGTGTTAAACATTTTAATTATTCCCTTATTATTATACAATTGTTATAATGTCATAAGTTAACGGTTTGACATTTAATTTTTTTTTTACAAACTGCTATTGATAGAAGTTTTATTCTATTTGGGTGAGTTATGGTCATATGTTTGGTTTTATATGTTCACATTTATCTCCAAGTTTGTATGGGTAGTTATTTGGCATGTACTCACTTATGGACATATGTATCCGGTGAGGTAACATTCGTTGTGTTACACTGTTGTGATGATTAGTTTTTCATGATTGATACGAGTTAGTGTGAGCATAAAGACTTTGACATTTACTGACTATTTATCTTACCATGATTGAAACTTTTTATGCAGATTTGTTTGTTTTCAGATATAAATAAAATAAATTAATTTAAATAAATAATTTTAATACCATCCACGATGACAGCGTCGAAGAATTTAAAAATTTTATATGATTAATAAATCAATGGGGTTGCTTTATTAATTTTATTTGGGGGGGGATAGAGCTTAGTGTAGGGTTGTTGACACCTTATTGTTTTCTTTCAATGATGTCTTAACAACAAATAGCTTAGGGTTTTTCTTTTAAAAAAAAAACGATTAGTATGTTGCTGACGTTCCGGGATGCTGAACTTTGATGTGCTGTACGTGTCGACTCGTCATAATTTACGTTACTTGTATAATGAAGATACTAGATTCGCGCTACCCTGATTGATGTCAACTTAACTTAGGTTGAGATATTTAAGTATTAGTTAGGATGCGTGCGCCCTTTGTCTAATTGTTCGTTTGTCGTTGTTGGGCGTTGTTGCTTGCGTGTCCTGGTTTGGATTATTGATTATTATTAATATTTTTAAAACATTTTAATAAATTAATTCTTGGACGCTGGTTTCAACTTCTGATTTGACAGGTTGACTGTTACTCATTTTGTGACGCTGTTAGGACTAGAGTCTATTGGCTTATAGCCTCGGTGTTTGGTAGTCCAACCTGATCAATGATGCGACTGTCTTTTGGGACAGGTTTTGGCATTCGTTTCTTGTGTAATGATCTGGTTTGTTTGCTTGCATTGCACCAGGAAGCTGTTAGCAACAGACTTTGTTGACAGGTTGTTATGTTAAGTGTTTATTTTGCCCTGTCCACTTTTAGGTCATGAGTTTAGGGTTGTCAACTGTGTTAAGCGAGACAATTCTTGTGACCGCGGGGGATGTGGAGTTCGCATTAATGCTTTTGCGGACTCCTTTCGAATGTAACTGGCGCTTATGTCGCTATTCTAGAAGAATGATATTATTTTGATTTGAGAATTGTCTCGCATGTTAAAAAAAAGAATATTATTATTATTATTGAGATGGTCTTGAAGAGATCAATATTACTTGGAAGAAAAAATATAAAATATATACAAAGAATTCCCTCTTTCATTATATTAGGGAGTTCTATAGTTTATTAGTGTACTTATGATTGAAAAGTTCTTAAATGCTTATTTATTTACAAATGCCTTCAATTTTTTTTTGAGAATTGAGTAATTCTACACAAATACAATTTAAAATTAATTATACCTATAAATTTTATGATGACATGTCGTACGAATAAATATAAATGAATCAGTTTCTAAATTTGAATTGGATAAAAATTAAACTAATTCAAAACAAGATATACAGGACGGCTTAGTAAATACTGAAAAGACTCAGTCAATGATTTTGAGAGTTTCCCAAAGAACATTTTTTCGGAAAGGCAAAAAAATCGCACTACCATACAAAATAGTAATTTTAATAGGACAGTTTGTATAAGAATATTTTTTTTTGTCAATTTCTAGAAAAGTTTCTTTAGAAAAGTTTTTTAAAATTATTGACAGACTGATTTTATCCGTCACTATTTCAGCCGCCACTCGACCAATATTAAATAGATAGTTAAGCAATCTGATGACAGGTTGATTATTTAAAGCCATACCTAGTATTTGAGCAATATCTAGGTGTTCCTTGGTATATTTGGACGTGGTAACTTCAATACAGATTTGACAAGGGTCACCGCAGCCATTGTCTGGTGCGGTCCGGCGCCGGACGGCCGTATGCCGGAAACCCTTTGCTGACTGTACCTACGTTTAATATCGATACCAAAACGTATTTAATGATAATTTCAGTTAATGTTTTTTATTTCATTTCACTGAATAACAATCTGTTTCCATTTACTTTAGAATTGATTTAGCAGTAATGTACCAATTCACTCGCGTGTATGTTTGATCATCTATTGAGGCAACTTTGTAAAAATATCACCTAAGAGTAAAACATTTTCAGCATGAAAGCCAAAATATATATTTGTGTTTACTAAGTTTTAATATTTTAATACAATTAAAACACGGATAGACACCTGAATTTCGAATATTGCCTTATTATCACTAGGAGCTCCTTTGCCAATTACTTTTTTAGTTTGGAAGAAGTTTAAAAATCACTCAGCATAAGAATTTTTTGTATGCATATTTTGGCAGACAACAAATGGTATGACACTGTATATAATTTGCTGATTATTGCGAGTTTATAAGAACTCAACATTATGTAAATCTTAAACTTCACTTCACACACACATACGCTTCACTCACACCCACAAGTATACCTCTGTACTCCAGATACTTTCACAGGCGCAACAAATATTACACTATAATGAATCTGCTCATTATTGCGTATTTCGCTAATAACGATGTAAAATTTGCTCAATTACTAAAAATACCTTATCGATACTTCACATACCTACACATATATTCTTCACACCCACAAGTGTACCTCTGTACTCCATAAGGATACTTTCACAGATAACAAATTTGATTAATATTTAATCTGCTCATTATTGCGTATTTCTCTAATAACGACGTAAAATGTGTTCAATCACTAAAAATACCTTAACGATACTTCACACACACATGCATTCTTCACACCCACAAGTGTACCCCTGTACTCCATAAAGACAGGTAGGGTGTCCTTATCTTACTCGATCTGGCGACCACTCCACGGGCCTTTTGACACTTGACCGCTGTTCCCACCCAAATAGTGATATTTTCCACCGATATTCACGGATAAAAAACTATACACGTGTTTTCAGTTGTAATGACCGACTTCGGCCGTCTTTAATGATTGATATTGTTTAACATAATTTTGATGGATTGGATATGTTATGTTAATTAAAAGTGTTTAAGCATGCAAGAAAACCTTTTATGTTGTTTATTTAGGATTTACTTGAACTAGCGGTTTTTTAATGATAGTAACTATTTTTTTAATACTTACGCTGATTTTAAATGGATAGTAAATATAGAAAAAAAACAATTTAATTTTTCTGTTCTTTGTAGAAAGGTAAAACAAAATATTTTCAATCAGTTATTTTATTATTATTTACCGCCGAAAGCAAAGATCTAGGTATTTTTAAAGATTAAGATTTCTATACCTACGTATATGGAAGAAGCTATCATACGTCACACGCAAAACAAATCAGAAATAATCATGCTCGTAAAGTACATCTGACAATGGAATGTAAACAATTAAATAAAGTGGTCTATACGATCTGCTAATATCTTATTTATGGGTTTTGGGTGTCGTACACGCAATTTTCACATGCTTATCCCGGCTACCTGGCACTAACGGAACTCTCATAGCTGTAAAGATCAAACAAAATATAGAACAGCCACTTAGAATTATATATATTTTCAATTCTGAGAATACTTTGACCGAAATATTGTGTAACCTAAAACCTTTCTTCCTTTTTAATAAAATTGTTAGAGGTCAATATCAAAAAATTAAACAAACTTACTAAAATTAGAATGCAAGTTAATTTAATACTAATTAGTAAAGAAAACAAGAAATAGTTTTATATTTTCTAATTTTATTGCAATAAATCAACAGCTAACATTGCATAAAAATTGTAGAGTCAAGGTTTCAGGCTTTAGTGCCTATCAAACACCACTACTTCTACTTACTCCTACTCTTGTTTTACTTGGTGTTTGTTAAATTTTTTTTTTAATATTTTTTTGTATTATATACAATCAAGATCGTCCTCTAGTGGAATGAGAACAACCAAGTATCTTCGAGAGCTATTTATTTCTTTTCAAAATAGCAAATTGGTCATTTCATGACCCGTACAATAATCACAATGAATTATATTCTTTTTTTTTAACGCGAGACAATTCCTAATTCAAAATCAAATAGTTTTTCTAGAATTACGGCATAAGCGCCAGTTACATTTAAAAGGAGTTGCAAACGCGATGATGCAAACTCCACAATACTCAGGTAATTTTCGGAATAGACTCCAACAGTAAGTGATTGAAAGTTTTCAAGGCTTTCACGATTATAAACACAATTATTGTGAGTTTAAATTATTTTAAAAAAGATAAATACCCCATTTCATAATTCAAAATCTTTATGTATGACAGCTGACCTGTTGTAAATCCATTTCATTTGGCTACGTCGTCTATCAAATTCAATTTTTGAAAATCCTGTCTGCATGTTGTTTAGTCTATGTCACCAGGTGATTTTATACGGTTTCCAGTCGAGTAGTTGTATCGGTGCGATTTTAATACACACACGTTTAGATAGCCATTTAACCCGTACATCAACTATGTCGGATGTACCTTTTTTACGGGGCCATATAACATGTTAGAAATGGTTATTTTATGGTGCGTTCTCGGTTAGGGAGCGTTCGGATTCTTGTCATAACATTTTGAATTCTCGATACGTCATCTGACGCGCGTGGAAAATGATAAGCGTATACCGAGTTACTCTACGTAGTGGTGCTATAAAGTTTAACGTAGATTTTATGTTTTTGTACCTTTTTAATAGTGTGTGGATTTTGTAGGAGTTTTTTTTACTGCTCAGTAGCGACTACGATATAATAAAGTGAATAAAATACTGTAAATGCAACCAGCAGCGTTTGCTCCATTAATAAATAACGAACAATGTTCTAAATCTGCTTTATTATGAGCGGTTTTTGTTTAGGCTCAATGTGAGCTTACTGAAACTCTGCTCACTCCGTTAGGGGAAAGAACGAGTCTTGTATGCATGTATTTTTTTCTTCTTCTTCTTTTCGACTGGATTTCGAAGTTTACCTACCTCAGAAACCCCGGTGTCGGAATTGTTGAACCGCCTTAGGCTTCCGACATGGCTCCTAGGAGCCAGCCTAAATGTGTAACGACAAACGCAACGAATTTTTATTTACTGAACTCAAAACAAATGTTTTAACCCGACGAAAAAGAGGGGTGTTATAAATTTTACATATGTGTCTGTCTGTCTGTGGCATCGTAGCTCCTAAACGGATGCGCAGATTTTGATTTATTTTTTTTTTTGTTTGCAAGGTGTCTGCATGTCTCATGATCCAAGAAAATATCTTCAGCTATTTGTAGATTATCAGCTCATTTTTAGTTGTTGAAAGGACCAAGTAACGGTTTTGGCGGCGGCTTTTCTGACTTTAAGAAACAGCACATACGTTAGCTACGAATTCTTAACAAAATTATTAACAAAAAAACAGAACAAGTCAACCAAAACGCAATTTTTCAAACACCGCAAACTTATTTACTTTTGAAATCATTTGTATGTAAAAGAACCCTAAAATAAATAAAGGATTAAAATGTTCGTTGTACCCTTAGTAGACGAGGGGTTATGAGTAAGAAAACAATATAAATATATCGACTTACAATATGAAAGTAAAGTTTGTACCTCTTTGTGGTACCAATCAATGGTAACAAAGTTCCTTTTGTCGACAAGTGACGCTCAAAATGTTTTGGCGATACCAAAAACAGACAAATTTATTTTATATCATTCATTGCTATATTCGATGAAAACTTGGGTTTTGATCTAGCTGAACATTTACTACGATTTTACTTTATATTAATAGGAACTCTATTTTGTACAATCCAAGGATTTAGGTTGAGTTTTTCTTGACTGAGTACTGAATTCCATTCAACTATATCGCTTAGGTACTTGAGATATAGTCATAATACGATTTAAGTCCTACATTACAATCAAGTTAAATATTTGATTAATTTACTTCGAAATCCGTAATATATCCTAATTAATATTATTAATGCGAAAGCTTATTTGTTCTTTTGTTTTACACTAACCAAGAATCGGATATTTATGGACAAAAACTTAAATTCAGGTCTAAACATATGTTTTTAGTCACATAATATATTTTTCTGCACAGTTTGAGAACCACACCCATCAAGCCGTCGTCGTCCGCTCACTAATCCTTGCGAAATCTTCACGCTTACTGCACTCGGCTCAAAACAATCTTCGGCTTATTAAACGGAGCCGGCTCAGGTAGCTTGAGACGTGTGACGTGTCATGACGGATGACGTGGCGAGACGTATGCACTTCCTCCGATATGGCATGTATACGGGAAAACGTTATTTTGAGCATGTTTCACATAACAAAATATAAATCAGAAAAAATATCCATTCGTTTTTGTTCTCCAGCTATGCAAAGTCAACGTTACTTCTGAAAAATGTTTTTTCAGAAATAATTTTGTCAGTGGAGTGCTGAAACAGCAACTTGTTACATATTTGTAATCTACTCATGATGCTATTTTATCTGATACCCCTCCCCCCCTTTTTTTGACGGCCATATTTTATTTGAGATACGAAGAAATTTAGAACTGCTTTTATAGTGAATTTCGAATTCAGCGATGTCCAAAACCCATGAAAAGCACTCTTCACAACTCGTTACGCGATATGCTTGTGATCTTAAAAAATACACTTATTTCGCCAAATCAACGTATCAAGTAGGACCTTTGCTTGAAAGAAGTTTTGCTAACTGAAAATAATTACTATATGTATGTATGTAGGTACACTTTATTTTAAAATATTCCATTATATTTAACATCCTACAACGTTATTCCAAAATTAAACAGCGTGAAAGTATGTGAAAGTTCAAAGAAATTCTAAAGCTGCGATACTTTGCAGCCAATAATTAAGGTGTATTCAGACTGATCGGAAACTATGGCGTCAAAAAATACAAAATAATAATAGAAATCCGGATTGGACCGGATCTCTTTTGTCCGCAATTATTATAAGTTTCTTGAGAATCGAACCCTTTCCGATCGATCGGGTTTTGTTAATAACTAGGTACGACGTTTTCACCTCGAACACTTCACAGGTGTATTTAAGGAACTCGTTAAAAAAGATTCATAGTTGAAATATTTCGATTTTTTTTTATAATTAGTGTCATAAAAATAAGAAGTAGAACCAATTGCTTCACATTTAAGAAAAAAAAGACTAAATTATCCATATTATCTCAAAAGGACGTTGTACCTAGTCTATGAGCTGATCAATTTACATCTGATGAAGCAAGAAAGTAATTTTTACATTAAGTTTTTTTTATCTAATGAACAAAAAAAAATATTTTTTATAGGTTTTTAAGGATCTACTAACTTATTTTGTTATTATGTTTTTTTTTTATTTCTTGTTCCTTATTATATGTAAACCCCAAACAAACAGTGTGCTCTTATTTCCAACGGTATCCACCGGATTAAAAAGTTCCAAAATCTTTTTTGCAACAATGCAAAAATAATCGACCTTAAAATCTAACAACAAAAAACTGTTACAATTAGACAGTTTTTGTTCCTTGGACGTTGAATTAAATTTAAGAAAAAAGTCTTTTAAGTGATACAATGACATGTCAGGTTGGGGTTGATGGATTTTTTATTTTACTTTTTTATTAGTCTCCCTCACTGGTGTTGGGTGACACCGTGATCGCAATTTTTGACAGCTCCTTTGTGTTTTTTTACGTAGATCGTCTTGCATAAATTAACACAAAGGTATTAAAGCGGAATATGCCATGAATATTCCCATGGCAATTGTTGGGAAGATCATCTGCCTTACTTTCTTTAGGTTCGGATCCTCCTAACAGATACTAAAAAAATATGATAATTTTGCTTAGATTTTTACTTGATCTGGATTTGGTAAGCAAGTGAGTAAGAAAATAAGTAAACATAATGTGTAGTTGTTAGGGTACCTAGGTTAGGCTAGGTTGCCTGGTAGAAATTGCTACCTTAGCAATAAGGCCGCCTTTTGACTCCTCTGTTTTGTTCTGTTTTTCTGTATATTATGTGCTGTATCTCTGTTTGGTGCCAATAAGGTATATTTTTATTGTATTGTTGTTATACCACAGAATATATTTTATAGTAGGTATAGCAAAATTTTGAATAAGTAAAAAACGTTGATGGAATAAATTACATTGGGAAAATATAGGTAATTTCAGCTTCTTAAAAGACAGTAGGTAAATAAAAAATGCGTAAAATAAGATGCAAATCGTAGGACAGGCCGGATAGCTGTTCCGTCCCAACGTTGAACTTTGTCCCCAAAATTTATCGACCCTAGTCTAGGAACAAGTGGACAAATTTACGACACTCATAGCCTATAAATCATTTCTTTACTGACATTTTAAATACATTTTTATAAGCGAGCCCGATGTCGAGTTCAGAGGCGAAATTTATAAGTAATTTGCAAATAAATCTCTCCAAGAAGGGGAGCTTTTTTTTCTTCTCTCTTCCTTACAATGTAAGTAGACTATTAACGTCGTGTACCGATAATTGTCACACATATTTTAAAATATCTTCCATCAATAGAAAGAAATAAATACTTCAAAGAATACTCGATAGATATATGTAGGGTAAGCGCTATTATTTTTGCGCAATACAATACATTTACCAGATGAGAAATTTTGAAAAAGTAAGATATTTGTATAGTTTTTGTTTGCCTTGGGAATATTTGTAATAAGAAGAAATGTTTTTTTTTTGTTACAGAAGGTGAGTGTGTGCAAGATTCAATAGATATTAATTCAAAGGAAAAAATAAACGCCATTGTACGTAAGTATTTTTCTATTTAATCTTTTTTTTTCAATTATATTTTATGAAACTGGGAAATGAACAAATTGATTATTCTCAGAAATACTCAACCTAGTCTTTCATCAAAAATTGTTGGAATATTCGGCATCAATAAAAATTGAAAGACGTTCACAACTGGGCAAGGCATTTCTCAAAGATCATCACTACCTACGACCAGGATAACATTACTTGCATTCAGCGGCTACCCAAGACCTTTCACGTGCTTAAGATCACACTGAGTCTTCCGTTAGGCCATTGTGATCGTTACTCTAGAACTTCATTAATTCCATCAAAAGACGACAAAGAACTTCGCAACATTTGGTCCTATACCGTCCATATCAAGCAGCTTACTACAACTGTCATGCAATCTTCAGTTCATCTTGTGTCAGGGCGTTCTTGCTGCCCCCAGACAGAACACTGTAAACAATACAATGTACAGTTCATAGAAAAATAAAAACTATGTTATTATTACAACGATTCTAATCACACAATCACAACGTTCCAATTCTGATTAAACACATCAAACGCAACGAAATAATAAAACAGGAAACAGGATTGTTTTACGCGATCAGCCAAATGACAGGTATAAAAATATAACTAAAGGCCCCGGCACACAACAGCGATCGACCGTGGCGATTGCATCCGCGCTTTTGTCGCACCTAAAACAATGTGTAGCGGGCACATATTGTGTTTAGACGGTTCAATGGTCGAGATGGGAGGATGTTTCGGTCGCGGTGACATGCTTAATAGACCGCAGCGTTTATGGAAAGATGAGTGTGTTGGGGCTTTTCACCTGTTTACTTCCAAATTCAAAATTATGCTGCTTTTATAACGTACCAGGAAAACTTAGAATAACTGCTCTAATAGGTATTCTTTACTTAAAAGAAAATTGCGAGGCCTAATTTAAATGTACGGTAAAAAAAATTGTAAGAATCATGTCAAATGGCTTGCATAAAAAATTGGTTTGATTGCAGTAAATGATTTTGTACCTTTAACTATGATAAGTCTTTGTGAAGTTTGTCATCTACGTGAAACCTAAGGTCAAGTTCAACACAAGTTCGTCGTTGCTAAAAATGTAAAAACAGAAAGAGCAACTCATATTCCCACACCAAGTTCTTTTCCATTTTTACAGTGAAAATGCCTATTTGCCTAACTGAGTGATACTAAACGACTATAAGGTAAAAGATTTATTTTTTACATTGCATTTGCCACTGCAAGCCTTAGGAAATGTGTTAATAATTTTCAAATAATCTATGCTTGCAAATAAATATCTGGACTGTGACGTCATATCAAGTGTGAATACGCCTTACAAGCATTGACAACTAAGAATTACGCAAAAGTTTACGCACCGAAGGAGAATGTAACAACTAAACCAAAGCACCACAATTTAGTAACTTATAATCACTGTTCGTCCCGCATACCACCAACATCGTTGACAGCTTCAAAGGAATATTCAATAGGATGCACTACTTTAAATTAAATATCATTTGAACAACGCCTATTTAACGTAAGACCGTGATTACATTAGCAGGAGCGGCGACATGCGAAGCGGAAAAGTTGGGACCGCCCCGCCTCACTTCCCTTAGAAATCGTCTCTATTTACGCAATCACAATGCGTAATGACGATCGTTAGACCGGTTTGTACACGGTAATTGACATTATTTTCCAATTTCTCTACAATTTTTTTCCTTAGTAATGAAATCGCGCCAAGGCGTGCTCAGTCGCCTGTGTTGCGATTACCTGTCGCAGATTTTACGCAACAGCCAGTTAGGTTTCCCAGTAATGCCTAAGTAAATAATTCGTGTACCATTTTAACGTTAGCTAACAGTATGCGATTACGTCTGTCAGTTTAAGTCTTATAATTTGAGGTCTTCTTACTTTATAATACTAGCTTTCTGCCCCTGTCACCGCCTGCATTGTTTATTTTTCCCTTATGATTGAGGTATTTTCATGTCGTAAGCCTATGTGTTCCATCCCAAATATTCCCATTCTAAATGTCATCTAAAACTACTCAGATTTTAAGCGTAAACGCAGAACAAACATCAAAATTTACTAAACGTTTAAATTATTATTGTTGTTTCAGTTAAACTTAAGTACTAATTCATGAACATCTCGATCTAGTATTGGTTTGAACAGCCACAAGCGCCGTTGCCTCAAATAAAGCTAACGCAGCTTAAACTATTTGATAAGGGCCTAATATTGATGTATACGTTCATTACGCAGTCCAATACTGAATTCGGATTGCCTATAATAAACATCGTAAACATTACCTTACACTGTCCACATATAAAGACAAAAGCCACGCACTTAATATCACCGCAATCTATCAGAAAATCGCACCAAATCCGGCAGTTAGCTCCGTCTACATATAATTTAAAGCCATTATAGACATCTGCAGACCCTGAGCAATGAGCTCCTGTTACTTGGGATGCGTGGCGTCCCTCTGGTGCCCTTTTTTCTGTTTCTACGTACGTGTGGGGGTGACTTTTTCAAGCAAGGGGTGAATTTTTGGGGTGGTGGCTAGGGCTGGTACGTCTGAAAATAAACAAATGCTGCCGTAGCTAAGTCATTTACTTCTATCCGGAAGACGTCGGTTCGGTTCCCAAACAGATTTTATGATTTCGAATTTAGTGTACAGTAGCCAGCACATGCGGATGGACATGTTGACCTTGACCTTCAAAACGCCCGTATTCCATAGCAGTATGGGTGAATTTCGTAGTGCAAATGTCCAACTGCATTTGCTGGCTTCTGTATAAATTAAAAAAGTTACATATTTATGTGAAAAGACAACCACCACACGGAACTGAAAATGTTTCTTTGCATGTCTACTTAGAAATTTTAAACTCAACTCAAATATAACTTTTTGTAAGGTATTTTCAATATTTAATTTTATTTAATTACTAGCTGTCCGCTCGCGGCTACGCCCGTGTTGTATTTTGACTTTTCTGTGCAGTTCCCCGTAGGATTGAGATATTTTTCCGCTGTAAATACTATCTTAGATGTTGACTGGGAATATAAGGCACCACCATGCAAAATTTCATTCAAATCGGTTCAACAGTTTCTGAGATTAGCCCGTACAAACAGACAAACTGAGAAACAAAAATAAAAAACTGGATATCTTCTTACATCCCCCTGACTTGGTTTTTATCATTTTTTTCTATGTACAGATTTTTGACCTCTACAGTTTTATCATATAGATAAAAACAAGAAAGATCTGATGACATCAGCAGATTTTGAAAATAAAGTGAAATCGAAGTATTCATTTATTTTAATTTTTCTTTTGTTCCCGTCGACGTTGCCACCCCTACTAACTCATGTTTATGAATCCAATGTTCTTGACTCATATACCTCATTTTATGAAAAACTGAGCTCAAATTGTCGTTTTGGAGTCATTATTGTGTGTCGCTATGCGTGGAAGGGAGACATAGATATTCTTGAGCAGAATATGTGGCTTGTAGATGTCAGTAAAATTTGCATTTTTGTCATTACGTTTGTCTGGGTGAAAATTTTTAAACTGTACTGTTGCGGGTGTGGAAAGTGGAGTTTTAAAAAAAAGTATTTCTTATACATTCAAAAGTAAACATTCTGGGAAATTAAACATTTTGAGATATCAACTTTACGCGAAATCAACTTGATGGTCCGGAAGGGAAAATCGTTTACCTCTAGTTCAGGATTTAACAAACTGACGTCAAAGCCGATTAAATAACCAAAGTAAGCTTTGCTTTGTTACTACCAAGGTGTAGTTATAATTATATTTACAAAATAAAAAGTTAGTGAAGTATATCACAAGCGTGAAAACATTAACTTTAATCACGCAGCGTACCCTGATTAAGGACCCCAGCCATAAAAACATTATCGTTCGTCCCTGCACATAAAAAACATAAAGAACAAATACAATGGCTGAGCTGATGCACCGATATTGGCAGTTAGTGCCATGCGTCTTGGCGATTAGATCGGATGGTACACTCATCTGAAAGTAAAATGTATCTATGTCTATGTAAGCTTGTTACCTATTTCACTTTCGATGTCTATACAAAAGTGGTGCTAGAACTATGTTTAATTTGGTCAATGGAAAGCTAATGATAAGTGTTGAAGAAACAAAACATAATTTAAGACACGATTTCAAAAGTTGCCTGGTAGAAATTGCTACCTTAGCAAGCCAGGCCGCCTTTTGACCCTTCTGTTTTGTTCTGTATGTTGTGTTCTTTTGTCTATAAAGTATATTGTATTGTATTTTCCTTTTTATAATAATAAACCAACCCACACTGTTAAGGAAACTCTAAACGAACTGTTTTATGGAAACTAACAGCGAATTAAACGTTCTAGTATTTAAAAGAAAAACACGGTAAATTCAAGAATTGTAAAATTCATATGATTTAGGTTTTCATTATAATAAACCTACCCACACTGTTAAAAAAAACTCTAAACAACTTTAGTATGAAAAGTGACAGAAATTCAATATTCTTGTATTTAAAAGAATAATACGGTTAGTCAAATTATCGAAGCGACTTTTGCGAAGTAGTAACACTGTTTTTTCCGACGAATCAAAAACGAATAGTAATATTGTTTTGAATGTAAAATTGGATTCATTCAGTTTCATAATATGTTCTGAGTTTAAATTGCCATTGGAAGAGAAGACGACAGAGTAAAAAACCGTAAATATTTATACAGATGGTTACAATTACGATACTAGTTGCAGTTGAGCTACAATATCTCTTCTTGATTAGATTGTCCGTGCCTATTCTCGTGTTGGCGTTATGGGCATTATCAATTGTAAACTCGTTAGACATCTATGAGCCTTTATCCGTTTTTAACCTTTGCCTTATAGGACGAATCAATTCACTGCAAATGACTTCAAAGTTAAGGTTATTATATTACACAAAGAAATTTAGCAAAAGTAACTTAACTTTTAACCTTTACCTGATATGGGGTGAATAATTCCAGGGCTTTATAGTTGAAGTTATTGCATAAAAATAGTGAAACTACAGCAAAGGTGACTTAACACATTTTTTATTTATATAGGCAGGTAGTTACCTATATATGTATAATATGATGCCAGCATCCGATTTTCCGCTTCCAATTTCTTTGATGGCCAAAACAAAAATAGCCTTGAGGGTGGAGTCTGAAAGCATTGAGAAAAACAGTCGTCGAGTTCTGGCGATATGCTTAATGCACCCCCACACAAATTATCGATTAGAAGCTTTTTTATGCAAGAGGGATTGCTGAGGGGAGAGACCCGTGGGGCGAGTGGTTGAAACAAAAAACGCGAGTGAAGAGTGAAATAAAAAGTTTAAACAAGTAGGATTGCAACGGTAGCCCTCAAGACGGAGAAAATCAATAGTCGAAGCCGGCAGATGCAAATCTTCCTGCATCCCGATTTGAATTTCAATGCGCCGACGAATTTTGAGTTACCGCTTTATTTTTCTTAATTTCAACGTGTCTGGCGTTCTAATTTAGCTTTTGTTTATGTTGTTCTTTATTGAAAACTAACTTATTTTTCATTTTATACACTTACCTACTGTTTGTACGTTTACAGATCATCATTCGATTACAGTGATACAAGATGATAAAATGTTCCCATAGTAAAAAGAAACTGATATCCAAAATTCAGCGTCCGTTACAAATTTTATAAAAATGTGGCGAATTTCTTTTGCGTGAAGATCTAATAAAAGTAATATTCCGATAAACTGTCTCTTTTGTAATAGTACACCTTTTCCCTACTTTTCAAATTATGTTTTTCACAGTATTGTTTTCTACCAAAGTCTTAAGGTACGACTAAAATAACACTAAAATTAAGGCCAAGTAAGGGTGATTATGTATCCAGAAGTCTGATAAAATCACACTTGCAACAAAATTGGTGGTAGAGCCATGTAAAATCATGGGAACTAATTATCAAAATTGTTTAGGCTATAGACCACTACAAAGTTTAAAGTTGGGGTCGTTTACGATGTTATAGAATAAAAATGGTGTATTTATCGTCAAAAGTCCTATACAGGGTATATTTATCAGCTTACCTAATACTATGAGGACATGTTCAGTATCTGGTTCTGAGTACTATATCTACCAAAGAAATATTTTCTCGGAAGCGAAAAAAAAACTGGCTGTGTCCTAAACGATTAAAATAACAAACATGAATGGGGGGTTTATTTCTTTTGTTTCAGTGAAAAGTTTGTTTGGCAAAGTTGCTCAAAACCGTTGACTGAGCACGTCTTTTCAGTATTTGCTACGCCGCCTCTTAACACCCTGTATAGCAACAGTGTTTTCGAGTGGCGTAGACCTTCGTTCACTCTCTGCCCAATCAAAGCCCCTCAGGACTCAGATGTGCACTCTTCTTGATCGTTCGAGCGTCATCTTTAAATTTCCGTCGTTAAGATTTAATTTTTATCAAGGGGGACCTTGAGGCGGGGCGCGGGGGGAACCTGTCGCGCCAAATATTTTCCTCCGTAGTTTTTTCCCTCCTTCGATGGCACTTATTCGCGTCCCCTCCGCACGCATTTTTTTATCATTAAAACTCGGAGTGGGGTCGCCGAACCCGACGTTGCCAACTCGCTGTCATAACAAAACAAAATCATACGGAACCTATCCCTGGGTAGAATTTGCAACATCGCATTTTTTTCGTCGTAAAATTTTCACTGCGCACCTCGGACATGCATTATTTAAACCTCCGAGAACATGAGAAATGAGCGTCAATTATTGATTAGCAGCTACGTGAGCGCCTTGCAAATGAAATTAAACACTCTTATCGTTTCATAAAAACCATGATGGTATACTTCCAATTACATATAAGTACACGTAATCAGTTTTTATAATATTCTGTATCCATTGAATATGTCCGTAATAACTTAACAATAACCAAGAGAAAAAATAATCAACTATTTACTACTTACGACTACACATTCCTGTGTAACTTGTTGGGTCAGTCAAAAAATATTTTCGTCTCAAAATTCAATGAATATCATTATATCGATAGATTTATACTCCACAATATTTCTTAGCACTGAACAGCTACGCCGTAGCGGGCGTAGCGTTGCTACGACCGTAATTATTACAACGCTATTACTTACTAAAGTCGTAACCATATCGAGTATGATGTTTCTTTAGTTTATGTAAAAATTGATCAAAATCACTGACCAAGAAGCATCTCTTTTAAATTTTTGCTAAACCGGCACTTACATATAGTCACTCTCATATTGTCGAGTAACTATAGACCGTTCAATAACAGGCCACAAATGACACATTTTCGTCTACCCTCACCTCGGTTAATTAAGATGGCGGCGACGTTAATTACTACACGCTGACACACGTAACACCGATTAATTCACTTCGACGCTCTTTTGTTTTTCTTTATTCTTTACTTTACCGGTTAATTCAATTACGAGACGTAAGAAAGTAAATTGTGTCAAATGAAGTCGAAGCTGTGTTATTTGTTAGTTTAATTTATCATTTGTGTCTATTAGTTTATCCTGTGCGGTCTAATCTAAGTAAATAAGACTAACGTGAGTTCATTTTCTTTCTGTATTTTATTTAGGACCAAACATTAGAGGAATAGAAAACAGCTGTAAATTCTAAGCTAATGCCTTTTTGAGTTATCAACGCAACTGCTATATACGGGTAGGTACTTTATAAAGAAATTCAATTGATAACTGAAACAAAAACTTGTTCTCATATAACTTGTTATTAACACGAACGGTCTCAAAGAAAGCGTTTTCGTTTCTCATACCCATGACTTATATAAATTAAATAATAAATAAATATATGGGACATCTTACAAACGGTCATCTGACCTCGAACTAGACAGATTCTGTTCTGTACTATGGTTATATACTTACATAACATTTTAATATCCAGACAATATGCATAAAAGAATTAAAAAAAAAAGCTGCTACAAAAAGCTAGAAAGAAGATATCAATAAATCTTAATGAAAACTAACCGCAACGTACTTACTAAGGAGGCAAAAGGCGCTAAAACGCAGAAACAAACAAAATTAAGGTAAGTAGAGCCGGGAAGTTGATGAAACGAAACTCTTATAATCTTGTTAGAGCGCAGACGCAGCGGCTAATCCTCCTCCCATCAGCTAATTAATCCCACCAAGTTTATTTCTTAACGGTGTTGCCAGTCTACAGGAATTCAAAATTCCTTAAACTGTACGGAATTGAAGATTGTGTTTAGATCCCTGAATAGAAATTATTTATCCCAAGCAATAGGATAAATGTGGTGCCACAGAATACTTTTTTATTCATTAATTTTATTATGATTAAAAAAATTAAAGATATCAACATGCTAAATAAATACGACGCAGGCATATCTTACATTATGAATATACGTAATCTCAATACATTTTTATAATTCATCAAAAAGTGCATAATTTTTTTTTTAAAGGCTTATGCTTCTGTCGGAACCTCAATTCAATAGATTTAAACTTGTACGGCTATTGTCATTCAATAAATTCTTTTTTATTATTATTATTTGATTTTCACTTGAGAATATAATTTTATCAGAGTGTACTTGTAACCAGCGCTTTTGACGACAGAATTAAAAAACACCAAATCCCAATTTAACCGACTGGCAATACAGATTCTCAAAAAGTTTCAACTTGCTCGGAAGTAATTTCACGCCAGAACATTAGCGGGGGAAGAACTTCACACTTAGCTCTCTCGGTAAACACTCATGACGTTTCCTAATTAACGGACGCAATTAGTGGTCGAGCTCGATGGACCGAGGGGGGGTTGAGGGGGGGAGATAGGGGAGGGGGTGATAAGTGGCCGGAAAAAAGTTGGGAGGAAAGTCGAGGGCTCAACACAAGAACGTGCGGGAACCAGACGCGTTCACCCTCGTAGAAGGTTCGTCTGGGAATGAGACAAGTGGGCGCTGACCTTGATGGCCAGTGCGATATTTTTCTAAGCACTCTTTTCTTTTTTGGACTAAAATTGTTGATGCCAGTTTCGATGTTTACTTTTTTATTTTTTTACGCAGGTAAATTTCAATTCTGGCTTTACATAAGAGAAGCACATATTTTAAATTACATTGATGTCCCGGTGTTGATCAAATAGTACTAAATCAACAGTGGTGAGGAAACCAGTACCAACCCTACAAAATTGAGAAACTGTTTTCTTAACACAACATGTCCTTTTGCATTTTATACCTTAATCATTTTTGACAATAGATATGATTATTATTTTTAGTGTAAATAGATACAATCTCAACTTAACGCTCACCAAAATAGTGAAAGAGAGCTTGAAAAATTGTGATATCTCTATAGAACATTTACATGTTAATTAAGAATTCATCGGTGTCCGAGTAGAAGAGGGCAATGAAAAATAGCTCTTCCGTAGTATCGTCTTATTAACATTCCGCCCCCGTGCGTTTCCGATGAGTAATTGCTTTCTTAATTCGCGTCATCCATCCTCAAAATAGGGCAATTTTTCATTTCGCTTCACCAGCCTTGTATGTCTTAATGGCAATAAAAAGCGCGCATTTCTACCGGCATTGCACAATATATGTACACAGGTCGCTGAATTAGGAATAATGTAGGAAGATATAAGAATATGATTACAATGATGCCGTTTTATACTTTGGCTACTGCTAAAGAAGAATACATTAAAATTCAAGCAAATCTAAAATATGGCTGACGGAGGGGTAAATTCTCATATTTAGAAAAAGAACTTTAAAAATACTAAGCTTTGCACAACCCTGTGTCCAAATTAACGGTGCCTATATTATCTGATAAAGGAAGAACAATTTTAACAGTT
The DNA here is from genome assembly GCA_948473455.1 of Teleiodes luculella. Lineage (NCBI taxonomy): Eukaryota > Metazoa > Arthropoda > Insecta > Lepidoptera > Gelechiidae > Teleiodes > Teleiodes luculella. The sequence goes on from OX419593.1 coordinate 9,313,202, forward strand.
CATAATACGGCAGTCTGGCTGGCTAGCAACACGAAATCGTTAGCAGTTTGTTTGCGGGCCGCTTTCTTTCCCTTCCTAGGCTTTAATTTATTCCCAAAAAATATAAAAGGATTCCGGGGAGGCGGCCGTCGTTAGCGATATTGTAATTTCATTATTTGTATTTTTTACGAATACTTTTAATCACCGGGTCTCAAGCTCGGCGGTTAGAAGGGGAGGAAAATCAGATTTCAATTTCAATTAGCGAAGGATCTCCGTGGAAAAATCCGAATCGAGTGAATGAGTATTGATGAGTTTGGTCGTTAATATAAATGAGTCATTTGAGCGGGAGTGCTCAGTCAGCCTTTTTATTTATTCTTTTGTTTGGGCAGATCAACATTTTTTGTTCCGTTGTTTCATTATTTCTCGAGGATTATTTTCTAATTGCGCATTTTTATTGAATGCAATTCAAGTAGACATAGATACACATGTATTAGAAGAAGAAAATTTATGATAGTTAATTGAGTACTTGGTAATGAATCGATATGTTCATGAGGGTGTTATTATGAAAGTCCAAAGCAGTGCCACGTCATAACATAACACAGGGATAATTAGAGACGGTCGCGATTGGCGCACGCAAGCCACAAATAATTCATTAACCGAGCCGCGCGGCTCGCCGCATACAATCACTTAGACTGTCATGCACGACGTTTAAACTTAGCAAGTGGAGTAATTACTGCACTGAAGCGGCCCACGCTGAAAGGTTAGAAATAATTGGATAATAGACCCTGTTATGCACAATAATGACATGTAGTTGTGCATGTCGCATTCGACATCAGAAACAACAATTTTTCGAAAATGTACAATATCAAATCAGTTTTTTTTACAGGGAAGTTGATCTTCTTAATTAAAGGAAAACAAATTAGTGCCGTGTAAACGAAAAAATTCAATTTATTCAAGTTATTCGACGACACGAACCAATTAGAAAGCCGGACGTCAAGGAAGCCGCAATTAAAAGGAATCCTCGAATATCTTCCGTCGTAATGACTTCTTTGCTTGTTAATTCCTTGTCGCGAAGGAAAAAAACGGAGTCGGATTAATTCCAAGTGCGAGTCGATTGTTTGCATAAGCCTCAGCACTGGGGAAACATCACCTCGACGCCACCGGCTTAAAAAAATAATTAAAATTTCGTAATCACTCTTGACTCAGCCCCTTGGGGGAAATGCAAGTTTGTCTTGGTTTCGAGGAGACCGCTTTATAGGACAAACGTCAGGGCTTTACACAAACAGACCTGCTCGCTTTTAAGAATTTTTCCATAAGATATTCTCAGCAATTTGTGAACTAAATTACGAACACGACTACAATATTAAAATGAACATTCGTCTCATAATTTTGTTCGAATGGTAGCACAAAATGGTTGAAGGAATGTTTATGATCGCTTCAAAAAATTCTAGTGACATACATGGCAGTTTCAAAGTTGGAGGCACTTTGTTACAGGTCTCCTGCAAAATATGAAAGCTTAGTTCATCCCTCGCATGTTTACCGGTAGTTTCCTGCCCTCTTAACAACATATTTCGGCATTTTTCGATTACCATAAAGCGTTTAGTGTGATATATGTACTGTATGTACATTATTTGCGTTTCATTATAATATTTATTCCGTACGAGCAGGCAATCAACCCTAGTTTCATTTCTTGCGGAAAAATCCTAAGAAAGTTTTTCGCTTGAACGCAATGGGATGTAAAATATCTAACAATAGCTAGACGTTTCCTTCCAACATTCAAAAGAATTCGAGCTTATCACGGTCTTAAATTAATAAGCATTCAAGTCGAGCCAAGTAAAAATGAATAAAGCTCGTAACACCGAACAATGGCGTAATAAGGACGGTGCATTTTGTCTCTGAGAGCTCGCTTGCAAAACAACAATAATTCTTCCCGTGAAAAGATTTTCAGCGTTATTCCACTTGAAATTATTATTTTTTCTTGTCCTCATCTTGCCATTGTCTCGGACGGAGGTAAGTAATGAAGGAAATTGGGGGTTCTTGGAGGGACGGCAAGATTTGCCTGGCCGACCGCCGCGGCTAATGCCGAATAATGAAACAGCTTTGAGATATTCTCCGCTCAGCGGTCGGGATTTATTAGATTCTGCCAAACGGAATTAGGCACTTACACGAATATCTCTATTCCTTATCTATATGCAGCCACTTTCATGTCAGCAAATTACCGCAAAGTGATCTTGTTACAGTCTTTACAAGTTACCATCTACAAGCATGACTTCAGGTTATTACTATTGATTTTCAATTGAATCTTCATAATTTATTTTCAAAGAGATCGAGGACATTCTTGTATCAAATCTTAGTAACTAGTCTTCAAATTTTAATGACCTCACCCTTTCCTCCGTGGGCACTCGTGCGGTTATCATCAAGGGTCTCTACAACTTAGGGGCTCTTGGTTTGCGCAACTGTAAGTCCTTCTTGAGAGCGAGTTTAGTCTTCTTTTTTAGTCTTGAGCATGTCGTTAAAATAGTTCGTCTAATTGCCAATTTGAATATTTGATGCTGCAGTATTTTTATTTTATGCATGAGTTGGAATTGTTACAATCTAAATATCAGTCGACGTTACATGTTTCTAGACGTACCGTCACCCAAATTTACATACTAGGCGATCGGTTGCCTTGCCACCAAAATATGACTCATCAATATCGAACAGGATCAAATCAGTTTTTAAATTGGATCCACTTCGGAGCCGAGGCGCAATAATCCCGCGGCCACTCACTCACGCGTCCCAAGTCAAACATTACTTTTGTAGTTCCCTATTTACATATCCCCAAAGCGGCTTTCTTGGTAAACTCCAATATTTCTTGGCTCATACTCGACCCGGCTCACGGCGGACCGCCATCCAGCATTTTTAATCTCGTTGGCCGGATCTGAGGAGCACGTGGGTCCCACCCCTCTGTGTTTACCTTCCGAAATAGTTTAACGGGAACAATTTGCATCTGCTTATGCGAGGTCCGTCCTCGGTTGTTAACTATGTCTTTTTGCGGGTGCCTTTTTCGAGAATGAAGGGGGGTTAGGCTGAATACGTTGTTGTGTTTGAGGATTCGTTTTGAATTTTAGAGTTTTTATTTTTCTGTTAAATTCGATAGTTTTATTATTTTTGCTTATTAATGGAAACTAGGAAATAAAAATCAAGATTCTATTGAAAATGTTCACTTAATTTTAAAGCTTATCTTTTTAAAACTTCAGTAACGTTTTCTTTACTTTGAAATACGAACATCAATTTCACTAATATTAGTATCGAGTTAATATTTATAGTTTTATGTAGCACTATTATCGTCCACAAGGGTTTGATTAAACCCATACACGGATCCTCGTAAAAAATGTAGTTTGGCAAAAAGTAGTCCTATGTAAACATGGGTGTGGAGCTGTGGAGTGTGCCTCAAAGATATGAGCAGGTTAGAGACGTGGGCCTAATCGATATCCTTATAATGATTGCCTGAGGAGCTCGCATACGAAATAAGGAGGGCGCGGAGGTGTCCGGGGGTTGCGGGGCGGGGAGATATGAGACGATTTAGATTTTTTCCCTCTTCTATTCTTTCGTTTTTTGGGGGAGCCCCCTCGGAAAGGGTGAGGAATTTAAGACGGCAGCGATCGATTTTTCGCGCATGCATTGGTATTCTCGTAATGTCTTACTTGAGATTAGAGTTATGTTTTTTTTATGGTGTGCGCCGACTTAAGTCGGGGTGAAACATTATTTTCTGTTCGTTCTTTTCTTCTATTGGCACTTCTATATTGCGAAAATTTTAAAGTAATTAACGTGTTTTTTTTGTTATTCCACACTATGTTGTTTATTTCTTACACAGTAGGACATTTTCTAGAACATAATAATCATACCGTTTTTATTTGTATATCTCAATGCAGATTTTTTTTATATTCATGTAAAAAAAAAATTAGTCAACGGATAACAAAACAAAGTTAAAGTAAAAACAATAATTTCCTTCACTAATAGATTACTGGCGAGCTAATACAAAAAGCGTACCGAAGGGGCTAAAAGCCTTTTGGTTCACAAAAAAGTCTCAATTAAAAACCTGACGGAAGCTTTTAGAAGGTAATCCTTCAAGTTGTTTCCAACGCCCCCTCATTAGCACCGAAAGTGTTAAAAAATAAACTTTTTAATCTTTATTACTCAGCGCTAAACGGCTTAAATTATTATAGGACAAGCTTCTCATCTTTAGGGTTCCGTGAGACAGAAGACCTTGATGATTTTAGTGTAAAAGCATTTTTGCAACCTGATAAGAAAATATATTAACCCTCACTCAATTTTAAAGATGAAGAAAGAGTTCACATACGCACCCCTTAAACTTCATATGTGTGTGCGTGCATATATGTTTGCCCTAAAATAATATATTATAATTAATTATTCTATGTACGTACGATCATATCACAAACACATTCGTTCGTGGCGGGGAGCAAACTGGCGTTTCCCAGTGATAAGCAAATTTCCTTACTACGTAACCCATACTGCAGCCGAAAGACGTCCACAGCTGGACATAGGCCTCCCCCAAAGGTCTCCACAACTATCTATTCTGCGCTGCCTGCATCCTATTTGATAAACTGTTATGTACGGAAGTTAGCACACGCGGTTAGACGTTCGCACTACAAAATTTAAACCTACCGCTACGGAATACGGGCGAACATGTCCATCCGCATATTGTGCTAGCTGCTGTACCTTAGTTAAAAAACTTACTGATAAATATTTGGGCATACAATATCACAGATTAATTGATACAGCGCCCTTGACTTTCTATTCAACCCAACCTTTGCCAGTTTTTTCTTTATTTTTCTTAACCCTTCGTGGTGTAATTTATTAGTGGCCAGGGAAGTTGCTCAAAGAATTTTAGCTTTGTTTAATTTAGACAGTCGAGTCATAATTGAGGGAGTGACTAAAGCGATTTATCATTATAGCTCTACGCTACGTTATCTTTGTTAAGGAAAATCTTGTCCATACTTCTCTAGTAATATTGATATTTTAAGCTGTGTATTAGTAAGTAGTGATAGTATTAATACTTACCATTAGATTCATATTGATACTTCATTCTTTATTGTAGAATATACTTTGGTGTCAATTTAATATATTTTTTAAAACAGGTTACTATAAGTCGGATTTTTTCAATAATTCTTTTGTCACAGATTCAAACACTGTCCAAAATCAACAATGATCCTAAATTTTCGCCCAAATAAAAATAATAATGTGAAAATTAGTACCGGTCATGCTTTGCTTATGTGTTAGTATTCTATTACTGAATAGGTTTTCCACAATCATTTCAAAAGATTTTCGTCTTTTAACTAAATTTAAATTAGAGTGATTAAACATGAAAAATAAACCCGCGTTCACATTACAAATTCACTTTATAAAAAAGGAAAAAAAATGTAATCAAACAAGCGACAAGCATAAACAACGAGAAACGTAATTCATTTCAAACAATTTGCATTCCAAAACCAAAATTAAATAATCCAACTCGAACAAACTTCACTAATTACACAAATAAATCCAAGCTGGCCGAAAACTCGCTTAACAAACCGAATGAATTAAAAAGTATAAAAAAGAAAAATAGCAGATTGGGAGAAACGAAACAAAAAAGCCGTTTTCCTTCATTTCCTTGACAAGTTTTATTTACCATAAACATTGTTAGGAGGAGGGCGGTTGAAAAGTTCGTCGTCATTAAAACCATTAATTAATTCAAATGAAACCGCGACAAAACATTTACATTCCCCGCTTCCCTTTTGTCTCGCCAAATAAAAGAAAATCCAAGTCATTGAACAATTTTCCTTGCAAAAAATTCGGCCACTAAATGGAAATTAAGCGTTTAATAAACCCGATGTTGGCCCGAATTAATTAATATGTACTATGCCTTGTCTTGCCGGGACTTTTGTCCCCTCATTAGGGGCAGGTCATGAACTACATCAAAAGATCTCATGTTAATAGCTTTTACTTTACAAATGGTACCGAGTATTCTACCTTATTCACTTTAATTTAATGACTTAAATACTGGTTTAAAAAGACAAAACTTATATTAAAATACTTTATGGATATAGCGATCAATCATTTTTATCAAGGATAACATCGTGGAAAAAGCTAATTACACTAGTGAGCAATGTAATTAGAAGATGTAGTTATAGGAATAGTCGACCATTCGGATCAGCGACAGCGACAAAAGTTTGTAAAACCTAATTCATGCTTACAGATAAATTTCATTGATCAATACTTAGTCAAACCCTCCACGGATGATAATATCATTATCATCATGATTATGATGGGAATATTTAAGGGAACTGATATCTAAATCGATACTGAAATAACTTTATAGATATCATCGGTTCAGAATTATTCTTCTATAATATATCTTGTAAACCTTGATGAAAACCTAGATTATATGATACACATTTAATTCCTACGTCTTAAATATTGTGCATTTTTTAAATACCCGTACTGACTGAAGATCCCCCGTTCATTAGCCAATATCAGCGTTCAAGGGTCGTTCGAGGGTGCACTTTATAATGGTGTAACAATTAAGACAGTCTCTTGTTTCTTAGATAACTCCACTAATTATTCATTTCTGGTGTCGACACCAAATTCGGGGGTGAACAAATTTTGTGTTTTTTTTTGCATTTTAGTGATTTGCTAACTTTTTTGCTTCTTAGTGTTTAAAGAAAACGAATTATAAACGTTAATGGCTTTTAGCAGTTTAATGAATAAGTAACGATATGGCGATGATGGTATGATAAGAAAAACATATTTAAAAAGAAATTCAGTAACTTCCATCAAATTTTTGAGATGTTTATGTAGGCACAGTAAATCTATCTTAAAATCACCCCATTTTTCATCATCTAAATATTTCATACTTGACATCCAACCTTAAACCGTAGACTAACAATATTTTTATTTGTTATACTCGTTTCTTTTTAGCAGGTTATTTGAAGTTTAAACTTACCTAACAGTAAAAATTTGACAAGACTCCGACCAATTATCCCAAAAACCCAGTGGCCATGCTTAATATTTTAGAAACGAGTTGTCAACAAAACCTGACAACAAGTAACTCTTTTATTTGTAGACCAAACATCAGCCGACCGCGAGTCTACCAAAGTGCCTCAAAATTGGTTTACCGCTCCTATAAGGAATTTCAAAGCTATTGGGCGTTGTGTAGTTTTTTAATTAGTAAACGAACAGTTCGTTTTGACGTCGAGATTAGCTTCTTCCTGCCAGTTAAAGTAATTTGGTTTTAAACCGCCCTTTATGGCGCTTCATTGTTTTACAGCCAGCTTTTACTAAGAATGTTGTAAATCTGGTGAAAAAGAGAGCAAGCCATTCAATATAATGTCATTAATCGAAAGTTTATGAATTGGGACCAGTTTTGGGTGACTATTTCATAATCTTTCTCATGTTAGTTTTGATCGAAACATCGTATATTTCAATGTTTTTGTTAAGAAACTGGGGTTATTATTCGTGTTAGCGCCCACACTCGCAATCAGACAGCTTGTCCTGTGCCCACTGCCCACACCGAACGAGAGCGTGGAGAAAGAATTAAAAAAATCCGTACACAAAATTATCTCCACATAAACGCCATGTACGCGGCCCGATCTGATAATGCGAGTCATTAATTTTAACAAAGTTCGCGTCGACACCGCCGTTCGCCTTATAAAGGTGAGGCGACAAAATTTATAAGTTCGATTACTTTAATCTCGGTTAACTTATGCGAGTACAATTTCAAAGCTGACAAAAGAAATGCACGCAATAAATCCCACTCTCTTATCTGGTAAATATACCTGTATTGTTGTAAGGGGGTGTCGCGCTGCAATCTAGAACTAACATGGGGTAATTAATTTAATGAAGCACCGCTATAAAGCACGCGAACTTTTTGGTCGCGTGTTTCGTTCCGGGTTCGAGTGACCGCTCGCGGCGATTTTGGACTGTAAATTTTAGCGTTTAAGTGTACCGAGTAATTTAAATCATACGGCAGCTTAGAACACTTATAACTTATTATAATAGGTATGTTATTGATTTGCGTCGTGTAGAACGACAGCTTAACGAGTATCTCGAGCAGGTTACAGCATCTGTTTAGTGGTTTGCTCGCCCAGTGGCAGATTTAGAGGACATTTACAAATAACCCTGTCATTATTCTTCTCATCCTAGTAGTAAAATCTTCCTGTTATATTACGACTCTAAAGTTCCACAGTACATAAATCTGTGGAGCTGAAAAGCTTTCGAAGTGAGCTTACGCTAATCAATTTAGACGCACTAATGAGGCCGATATAAATTGAGGTTCTTACTCCCCAGTCGGGTGCAATAAATAAAGGCATAAGAGCACGCGCCATATTTCTCGATTAAGTGCGAAAGTGAAGCGAGGTTGTTGCGTGGACGCATCGGTGGTAGGCGCGTCATGGCGTCATTACACCGCGCATTGGCCACGGGAATCAGATGCGCACTGTCCGCACAATTATAATCAAGTACGGTACGCCGCTCGTAATTCTAAAGCAATCAAAGGTAGGACCATCTGTTTGTAAATATATGACGGGACTGGATTTGAAATCCCTCGGGTATGTCGGGAAGATGTCATTTGCGTAGTCCACCTGAATCTGTCGTAATCTCGAGTTATATCAAACTTACATTAAACTTAATCTTGAAAATATGCTCTTCGTATCTATTCCTAAATGCATTATAAATAACAACTTCTACGGCAAGACTTCAGAATTGAGGCTATTTTATAGACAGCTATTTAATTATTATTGGAAATTAAATTAAACAAAGTTAGACAGCATGTTTCTTATCAGATTTTTATTTATTACTTAATTATAAAGATAGGTATATGATGAGAGCTCATCAAAAGAAATAATTCTTTTTAACTTCTGATATGACGTCAAGAGTTTTACAAAAATCTATGATGAAGAAAGAAAGTTTACTTTGACTTTGACAAATCGGAGGTCTCGGAACTAAAAAAAAAGTCATGTCTTTTCAGTATATTCTAACCGTAACCCATCACTTACATGTGCTAACACCCTGTATGCATAAAGATTAAATCATGACATACAGATTCTACTAAATCACAAATATACCTCTAACAGATAAACCTTCATTAATCTAATACTCGTACGATGTTTACAGCAATCTCGATGATCACGAGGTAAAAATTATTAGCATTGTTGACACTCTATCTCCGTAATCCTTACGAAAGCTTCTTACCATAAATAATACATGTAGTCCGCTGGCCATAATAGCGGGTGCGTGGGCGCAGCTTCGGATCGACAGGCCGATCCTGATTGTAAATCAGTGCTCCGGTCTATACTCTAAATCGATAGAGTAGCTTTGAAATTATTGTTATTGCCTGATGAGCAACGATATTAAAAATCGGGCACTAGTTCTTTGGAATCTGCCTATAGTTACCCCTCAGAAATTTTCCTGATCAAATTGAAGTGGCTTGCTAATTCTATTTATATTTTTTTCAATATTCTTAGTAACTAGTAGATCCATCCGTGTACACTTACCATCCATCTATGTAATACTATTTGATCAGGTGATTTGCCCAACCACTTACTACAGTTTCCAAAATTCATACTGACATAGGTAGTGTAACTAACTAGTATTATAATTATCTGTGCTAACATATTATTGTTTAAGTATCACTAAACATAAATCATCTTAAATATTATACTTTTATTTATTACATATATTTCTAATGTAATTTCAAAATAATTTAAGAATAAAATAATCATTCAAAAAATCTTAACTTAAAATTCCGAGTTTCAAAAGCCTCGTTTCCCCGAACATGTTAAGACAATTATCACCTAGCTTTTTCTTCCTATCTGAGCCGGCCAGCCATAGAGTCTCGTAGGCGTCATAATAGAGAAATTACTTAGTATAAATAAACATAAAGGTGTGTGTAGTTGTAAATTGATAGGGAAAGGCGAGTCCCCACGTGCGAACACGTCGGCCGTGTTGATTGTAATTTGTAGAGCGCGACTTGCGCGAGCGCTTGTCCGGCCGAACGGGGCTATTCTGCGATCGTTTTGTTGCGCTATTATTTTTTTATGGTTTACTCTTACTTTGTCGTCGTGGTCTTTGTTTTTATGATAGATTAAATGTCTAGTTTTTTTAGTGTATTTTTCGTAGAGTTTTAATTTACTTTTTCTAGATAAAAAATACTTTTCGTATATTCAGTTGAATACAAATAAACAGTTTTTCATAATAGTATAATTATTTAGGTTACTGTAAGATGTAGTATATTCGATATTCCTAAGTAAAAACGTAAAATATACGTAATATTTTATTTGTTAATTTTATTTTTTACTTATTTATTCACACAGAGAAAATATAACAGGTGGTAGATATACATACATAGCTTAAGTATGTCTGTATTTAAAAAAAAACGTTTTTCCTTAGACAGAAGCAAATTACGGAAAACGTAAATTATTATTTTTTTGTAATGGTTTTTCATAATTTTTCCGTGTGTGAGTGAGCTCACTATCGCCGCAGATAGATATAATCGTAGTTTATTTTCAATTTAAGTACTATGTGTCGCAAGCTGTAACAGATTTGGTAATACGATAGACAAGAATACTAGATTCTTGTCTATCGCAATAGACGATACTTATGTAAGGCCGAGAGAGGGAGGGGAGGTCGGGGGAGAGTAGTGTTCATGAGACAGTGTGTATGTGTGTGTGTGGTCGTAGAATGGCCCAAGCGCAAGCTTTGTCTCCTTGCAGAGCGATCTTGTAATTTATACGGAGCCTTCGGCGTGTAGCGGCGGGGATTAGTCCATCACGGCCGGCGCGGGCGCAGCTTTAGCGAATTATTGCGCCGCCTTTAATTGGGACATGGATTTGTAGATAATCCTTACGGGGTTATTGTTGAGAATTACTGCAATATATTTTTTTCATCAATTTTTAACATCACTATACTGTCGATCATATCTGTTAACAGCTCATATTATGTCCCCACCGAGGGGTTCGAGCCTCCCCTGAAATCAGAGCGAATAGGCCTTAGTCGACCACGCTGGCCCAGTGCGGGTTAGTCAACTTCACTTACAACCTTTGATTTTTTTTCTCAGGTGTGTGCAGGTTTCCTTAGGTCTAATTTATTTTAGATGAGGTTTTAGATGCGTAAGTTAATATAACATCGTTACCTCACCAAAGCAATACCACAATCCGAATACGGTTACAAACGAACGTACTAATAACAATGTAAACAGGCGCTGCCTTGTGCCTTGCTCAGAACAAATCGTCTATATCCATCACATCACCGGGAAACATTCACCTTTTATGATGGACTTACAGAGATACTGGCCATTTAAAAGTTAATTTGTAACAGGCACTAACAGGTACGAAGTACAGAATAAGGACAATGACCGTAGAGAATAAAGCAAAGATACTCGTAGAGCAAAAGTTTGTAATGTTTGTGGTCACTTTTAAATAGGAGGTTTCGCTATCGATACAAAAATAGGCATAAGGAAATACATACACAGTTGATAGATTCATATTAGAAGAAAGTCAAATTAAAATTTTCTACCAAGTACGTACAATATTTTTTTAACTGGGTGTCTAAATGGCCTTAAGAGGAGGGAAAAACATGTAAAGGACTTAATAAATTAAGTAAAATCAAAAATAGGAAATGCAAATTCTTGAGTTAGTATTGAATCTCAAATTATTATTTTTTGTTTTGTATATCTGACAAATATCTATAGCGTTTTTTTCGTTTTGGGAGCAATCTATGATTAGTTAGTTTGCAAATATCTTTCAAACCAGCTGAAACATATTCAAACGATTATTTGATATTAAGCAAAAAATCTTTTTCTTTTTCTTTCCATAGATGGCGAATATCACTTTTGGAATTCAATATTTTCTCCTTTGATCATAAACAAGTAGATAGATTGCATTAGATTTTCCCTCCGCGCTCATTTCTCACCCCCGCTCGCTTTCTCAAGTTGTTTGCCGATATATACATAATATACGTATATGAATATATACCTGCCAGGAACCAATCGGCTATTAGATTAAAGCACACCTATGGCTTTCTCCTACATTTGCAACTTCATTGCGGTTTCTACATTGCGTGCTGCAAAGACATTAGGTGCTTAGTTTGTAATGTAATAGAATTGTAACCTATGCGCTGTTAAACATTGTAAGATAATTGGAGTTTAAATCAAAATTAACGTGAAATTATTTGACTTGCAATAAACATTTGGACTCCTGTTTGAGAATATAGTGAAATTGGTTTCAGATAATAAGAGAATGTTTGGAATTGTAAACGAAAAATCAAAGTATTGAGATGAAAAATTAAAAACAGTTCGAAATGAAGTTATAGTTAAATACTGTATTTCTTACTAGCCTCCCGCCGCGGCTCCGCCTGCGTAAATCGTTTTCCCGTGGGAATAAGGAATTTTCACGTGGTAAAAGTTAGCCTGTGTTCTTCTGCATGGTCTATTCTATCTTTGTGCCTACTCCGTTCGCTTTAACAATTTTTCCCGTGGGAATGAAAAAATTTCGCGGTAAGTAAATCGTAGCGTATGTTCTTTTTCTATTCTTTGTGCCAAATTTTATTTAAATCGGTTCAGTTGTTTCGAAGACTATTCAATTATTAAGAATATTTTAGGTATTTTTTACACCTTGGGTTACATTACTGAAGTTTTAGTCAGGACAACATTTTTTTTTAAATATAGCCTATGTTACTTTCATGGAGCTTCTCAACAGTCAAGGAGTTTTTGAAATCGTTTTAGTAGTTTCGGAGCCTATTCGATGCAAACAAAGAAACAAACCTTTCCTCGTTATAATATTAGTATAGATGAATACATATACAGTAGGTACTGTATATATTCACTATAAAGCCAATTATGTAGACGGCTTTATTGCCAAAATAGCAATTTCTTCCACGGATCTTTGTAGAATATTAAAACTACAATCTCATTTTCTTGATAGAATAATCCTTAGACAGCCGTAAAATTTTAATTGGTATTACTCTAGTACTATTCTACGAGTAATAAATGTTGGTATTAACTAAGATATTAAACTGAAACCAAATGTAGTGATTTAATGAAATTGACTTGACTACGGCATTTCTAATTTACGTTACATTATAAAGATCTTATATTCCTATTTCTCAAGTCAGGAACATTAAATATAGAACAGCTATTATAAATTCATGTTTACCATGTCTATATTGTCATACTATTGTTTTAATTATCATTCAAATTCGTATTAAGGCGTAGAACACACGGCGCGTATGTTACGGACGGACGGAGCTTACCTTACTATGCTGGCTTATCGTTGGGGTTTCAAAGTTAACTTACCTCACACACCCTGGTATCAGAATTTTTGAGCTACCTATGGCTTCTGACAACTAACTACATCCGTGGATGTTAACTAAGATCAACGGCTTTACCTGACTTCCGGAGGTGTCAGAAGCCATAGGTGGCTCAATAATTCTGACACCAGGGTTTCTGAAGCAGATTAACCTCGAAATCCACACGAAAAGCAAGCAAGTGATGGAAAATCTAGTTAGTTACTGTACAAAATCACCGAACTACTGAGACTAGAGGACTAGGCCAGCTTCGCGACGCGTTTTGTCGCCGCGACAAAAGACACCGTGTGTTCTACGCCTAAAATCTAACAGGAATTGAACATCTTTATCATATTTTGTGACAAGACGTATGGCATCAATAAAGTTCTGCTACCACATAATTCTATCGATAATGGAGCCACGACGCCTACGTCCGAATTAATTAACGTTACGACGTTATAAAGAACTAGTTTTGTCAGAGAGGCAACAGTCAATGTCCAAACATAGTCAAAATAATCATATTAATATTATAAAGAGGATAGATTTGTATTTGTGTCTGTGTGTGTTTTCCCACGGGAAAAACTGTTAACGCGGGCGGAGCCGCGGTGGAAAACTAGTTTATAATAAAGAATTTGAATATATACTGTAATTTTACTGTTTGTACATTCAGAAATATAAAATACACAATACTCTGAGACAATACTGAATAACTTCTTTGAGAATATTTATGCATTTTTTAAATAAAAGCTCAAAAAATTATATTCATTTAATTTTAGATTTTTTTTTTAATTCTAATAAATTAATATTATTTTTTTTATAGCCACTTTTTTATGGTCACTTAAAAGTTTAAAATATCATAACCAGATTTAGCGAAAAACCCGAGGAGGTATTAAGTATTATCCTTTCTACGCCTCTTTTTATAACGGAACTGTGCGCCAAACACATCGATAGTTTTACAGTGCTAAACTGACGCAAATGACTCATTCTACCTTGAGAAATATGTTCTCTATGCCTCCTAAAAAGTTACCTAGAATTCTAAAATCGACATTCGTGACATAAAATAAGTATTATTAATTTGAATGTGTTTGTGAGTATATCTGTAACCTGCCTATTTCACATCAAAACTGAAATACAAATTAAGTAATTCTACACGAAACTGAGGTTTTTAGTATAGGGTTTTCAATCAACCTTCTCCTGTCACAGGTATTTTTTATTTATTTATTTTACTTTTACTTTTTTTACTTACTAGGATGGCTCCAACCTTTGGATATCGTGTAAAACCTTTGAAGCAATAACCATTTTATTTTTATTTTTAATTATTATTATCAACAGTGGATTTTCCACAACAGTTTTTTTGTTATTTTTTTAACAATCCTTAGTTTTTTTTATAACCTCTACCATATTTGCACTATTCGTACATAGTTTACGGAGTAACACTAAAATTTTTATTTTCCAAATATACATTCAACTGATCAAAATTATTTTATTACAATAGTGTAACGCAAGCTATAGTTATGTTGTAAATGCCACTATTCCTTATGAATGAACCGAGGTGACCGGTGGTGCTTGTGTGGTATTATACTACCTGTGTACGTATATGATACGACATGGGTGTGTGCGTGATAGTTTTTTGTGAATGGCCAGCGATATCCGGTCCTATACACACAGAATCGGTTGGACATCGGGTTTTGTTATCATCTCTCGGACACTGTCTAAACACAAGATATAAAAATAGTGGTTTATTACTTTTTACAGCTCTCCCGATCCATGAATATCGATGAGCCTTATCGAATAATAGTGAGCGTTATTCGAAAGCTTGGCGCTTTGGTACGTAGGTGTCAATGCATCGTTTCTTAAGCAGCAATTTAAGGATAGCGAGTAAAGAATTTAAAGTTTTACATGACAAAAACGTCTGAATTCTGAGAGACGATTCGGGATATGTTAATTTGGGTTTAGTCTCTGGATAACGTATTCTCGCCGCGTGGACCGTTCGGTCGGCAAAAACCGAATAACCGAATATTTGGGATTGTGTCGAGGCGCTTTTGCTGGTGTAAAACGAATTAACACAACCGCGGCTCGCCCGCACGAGACAAATATATCACTCGCTTTTGAGATACGAATTTCTGTGCTAACATTTAATATCTGAGTTTGACAAAATGTGGAGGTGTCGGAAGAGGTGGTCTTGACTGGCTAAGATTACTACTTAAATAAATGATTTTATCCAAACATGTACGTAGCATTTTACTTGGTAATTAATTGATTATTGAATTAACTTACTCATTTTGTAATTAAGTAAAGAATTCAATTATTTATTCTCATATTCGTAGGCCTCGAGCTGATTATGATATGGTAATATACTTTTTTTTTTATTTACCTACCCTTTAATTTACTCAGTTCTTGCTTTAAAACATAAGGTACCAAAATAAATACCTTTTGTCCTGAAAAATTATGCTCCATGTTAAAAGTCTAATTGTATATAATCTACATTTGTAATTTCCGTATATTTTCTTTTGCAACACAAATAATACCCATCTTGATTTAATTAATAATTTGAAAAGCAAAAACGTTCAGACATAAAATGAAAATAAAAAGCAAAAGCAGTCACCCTCTCACCAGACCAAGACGGAATTAGGAGCACAAAACAGGGCCTTGCCTTATCAAAATTTAAATTTGGAAAAAAGCGGGGGCCTCGTCTCATTTCAATAACCGTTATTCGATCCCTCTGCATCCCTCTCCGGCCCCCGCGCCCGCTTGAAGTATAGGTGATTGATGGAGGCAAAGAAACAATAGCCAGTGGAAGTCGCCGAACCACACTGCGAATCCTAATAAACGCTTTATTTTATTTTTGCGAGAATAACGAGACTCGATAAATGTCGAAATCGACTTAGAATCGAGATTATCGACGCAGCTGCCGCGAATTTTAAGTACGACTTGTATAAGGAGCCTTCAAGAGTGAAAATCTTCTTTTTTTGCTTTGTTTGGTGCTGTCATGAGGACGCACTGTCTTAAGTAAAACTACAATTTTATTCAATTCATAACAGATTTATATTTTTTTGTATAAATTCTAACATAAGATAATAAAAGACTTTCTTTTTAATATACAACCTAAGATGAGGTTGAATGTTTAATTGGGAAAAAATTCTGACACGCAATCGATTTTCATACGTAACTCGACTTTCAGGGATCAGCTGATGGTCCATACCCATACCATAAGGCACCACCATATAGCTTTTTTATCCTAAAACGACTCTTTAAGTGCAACATACATAAAATAAATACAACACAAACAAACTTTGACAGCATTCATCCTGAATTTGCAGAATTTTGTCTACCAATAGCACACTGTCGCTTTCTTAAAAAAAACCATAGGTTCAAACTTATTACATTCCCGCCAACGATACACCACAAAAGCATGTCATCAACTTTTCAAAGGCATGTAAATTATTGTAAATGCATTGCGGGCGGCAATTACACGTATTTTCTTGTTCGCCCGCCGTTAGTGGTGGTGTAAAAATGGGCACATGACGTTTCTTGCGTGTAATGTGATAGTTTCAAACGTTGCAGCATGTCATTAGTTCTGGACGCTTTTAATTTATTATTTACAATGCAAATGTGTCTGTAATAGGTAACGTTAAAAGCATGACGTAAATTTTATACATTCATTCTATGCGCAATAAAATGACTTTTTACGTTATAATATTATTTTATTTTTGACGAATAATCGGCTCTACTATCAACTTAAGTAACTTTTACATAGTGAAAAATTGGTCGAAATAAGTATTTTTTGGAGTAAGCCCGCCGTTAGTGGTGGTGTAAAAATGGGCACATGACGTTTCTTGCGTGTAATGTGATAGTTTCAAACGTTGCAGCATGTCATTAGTTCTGGACGCTTTTAATTTATTATTTACAATGCAAATGTGTCTGTAATAGGTAACGTTAAAAGCATGACGTAAATTTTATACATTCATTCTATGCGCAATAAAATGACTTTTTACGTTATAATATTATTTTATTTTTGACGAATAATCGGCTCTACTATCAACTTAAGTAACTTTTACATAGTGAAAAATTGGTCGAAATAAGTATTTTTTGGAGTAAGCCCGCCTAGCATGACACATTTTAAATCCAATCAATCAATCGATCAATAACTTAGACAATAAAATATTATACAACCGCTTTAATCTCCTATTTGTACCACAACTGCAATCTTGCGCCACAGCCCCGCAATAATTACCTACTATAACTAAGGCTCATTACATTACAAACAGTCATATATACAGTTTTCGAGTCAATTATTATAGCATAGTAACCAAAGCGTTTTTCCGATCGACCGCTTGCGGCTATGCGCCTGCGATTATTATAAAAATACTGAAATGACGGTTTACGAAAATACGGATTTTTCCGAAAGTCCACCTAACTAATTTTTTTAAACTCTACAACAGTAAATGAACCTTCAATCTACTTACGATATTTTTAAAGCATCCTTGTTTTACTTTTGTTTTTTACTATACGAGTAGTAGAGATGTACGTACGCAGTATTTCGCTTACGTAATACCTATAGAACAAATTTGTAAATAGCCTAGACTAGAATACTGAGAACATCTCAATGTGTCGTCTGCTTAATCTAAGCAAGATCAAATATGTTAGAAAGCGTCTCGAACTACAAATACAGAGTGTTGAAAACATCAAATAAATAAAACAAAGAAACTTGTTTTTGTTACCTATGCACCACGAAGGAAAGAAATTTGCAAAATATATTAGTAGCTTTTATTTCAAAGAGACTTACCTATAATATACAATTTTGCTTAGAGCTTCGAGTAAATAATATGAAGCTAGCATAATCAAGAAGCAGCATAGAAACAAATTATAGGAAATAGAATTAGATGAAGAAAAACAGAGAGAGGTGGCGATTACTCCATGGAAAGAGCCTTGCTCTTAAATTTTGAATTATGATGTTGAAAGAAAACCTCCATACTGGATATGGCACTGGCGTGAAATTGGTATCAATGAAGGTTAGTCTGCAAGGAATAAGATATACTCTTCTTGAGAGTCCTAAATGTCAACATCTAATGCGTAGTTTGCGTAGGAAATCAAGAATTAAATTTTTACAAAATAAAAATATTCTCATTCTTATACTTCTCAAAAGACCGCGTATAATTGCGAAACAGACAATGAACCCAGTTTGTCAAGAACGGGAAACTGGTAACAGCCGCCGTGCCAGTGTAGAGTGTAGAGTTAGATGTAGACATAAATCGCGGTAACTTTACATAGCGGGTTAGTTCACGCGGTTACGCCTTCGGTTCTTAAATCTTATGTCAGAATTAGAATTGGAGTTTAAGCGACTATTTGTTATAATATTATGAATCACAGTGGCAAAATATTGCTGTCCTGCATTGACCCAACAAATTTATTTTAATCGGAGATTTATTTGTCAAGTAGCGCAAATGTTTTGTAAGCGAATGAGCCTAAATAGTTCATTCAGATTATAATTTCAGTAGAAGTTAGCTAGTATCTTCTAAGCGTGGAACAAAGTATAATTTTTTTTTATTGTTTCAGTAGTAATATGTCAAATAAACATGAAATCTGTTATAGTATTTGAAGTATTCAATGAAGTTTTCATCGCTACCAAAAATCCCATTTTAAAAAGAGTCTCTCCGTACAGGAATTCGTCCTAGCCAGCTATAACTCACAAGACGTTTTAATTAAAAAGATAAAATGCCAAGTTTTTAAAACAAGAACGCGTATTACACAATCGCCATGCATTATACGACTATTACACCATTCCTCCCTGTTTCACCATGATTGGCAGGTCCTATGGCACATTAGCTCATACGCTGTGTTCTAGGTTCGTTATAATCAATGACTGTTAGCCCTACTTTGTGGTAACGAGCCGTGAAGGGACGGACTGTGGTTGACAACTACCTGGTATTATATTTTATTTACAGCCAGTTTCAAATATCGTCATTATCTCTTGTTGTCTGTGGTTCTTTTTTTTAATTGGCCTATGCTTGTGTCGCATTATCAAGCTTTGCTAAAATATAGTGCGGTCTGGAACCATCATATTTCTTGAATGTATTTTAGAATTTGAACTTTATGCAAGAACTTTATAAAGTCACGAGTTCTAAGACGAAAATCGTATGATGAGCACTTGTTTTTATATTAAATGTGTTTATCTTTACAAGTATTTATACCAACTGATTACTTTAGTTTACGTAAGCTTTCCTAAGCACTCGTCTTACGAGTATGTCATTATAATTATATAGGTGACCGCAATATGCAAAAATATTAAGAAGTTCTCAAAAAGAATCGAGAATAACTTTTTCTATAAAAAAATAAGTAATATATTTTAGTGGTTTGAAAACATCTCAATCTTATGTGACGGAAATGAAATGTTTCTTAGCTCTCCAATAGATACTTAATTTTAATGTTAATTCTTAAAACAGTTATTTAACTTAATTTATTAAAGATTTTAAAACGTCGCCATCGGCAAACCTTTTTAATTGCCTATAAAATGGATAACGCTGTTCTTATCTAAGAATTTTCATCAGATTTGTTAAATAACATAAAAATACAATCAGAATTATTATAGTTTAATGTCCGTATTGTATTAATGAAGTCTCAGGATGGCAATTAAAATATTTATGTTAATGACAAACGAAAATGTTCAACGCGCAGTGTGAGACCGGTCGGACACGATTTTTTATCGAAATCGATAATTAATTAATCAAAACAATATAAATGGTTGATGATGACTCTCGTTTCTTACAAAGAACAGGTTGATTAATTTAAAAGTATATTTTGTTGCGTTTTTATCTTTCGAAGAATGCAGAATATTTTGTTAGGGTTAAGTTTATTCATTGCTCATGATTATTCATTGATTAATGATTCTTTAACTGTAAAAATAGAAAATAATATTCAAAACAACTCTTTATATCGACGATTTTGCACGAAAACTGATTTTGTTGATGATCGTGTTCTAATGTGATTTTGAAATGAGACACAGATAAAAGTATTGTACTCAATCAAGTATTTTTAAAAAGTTCAATAAAAGATTAATGTCCTATAAGACAATCTTCATGCGTAAGGTGACTTGGGGTAAAATAAAATAATACATTTATTTTTGCAAACCTGTCAATGACTACGGCATAGACAGAGCAGTAGATTTAAGAAGAATGACCGAACATAGAGAAGAGTTTATAGAGATGGTTGCCGACACCCGATAGGGTATGGTACTGCAAGAAGAAGAAATCAATGACTAAGCCACTAGCTTCATAAATGCAAAATTTACATCATAAAACAATATTTCAAATTCATGAATGCAGCCAAACAATATTATCGTCGTTACAAACAACCTTACAATACTTACTGCTCTAGTGACAAAAAGTATAATTTAATAACAACAAAACATTAACCCTAGTTGTACCGGAATAGCTGTTAATCAACTTTAATCATCGCTAGGTGGATCTCAAATTGTGCCCTTCTTCTGGTTATTAAAGTAATGGCTCGGGCGGAACATACAAACAAACAAAAATTATATGCAGGTAATTAAAGAAAGGGTTCCATTTGATAATAGCCCGATAATAACGTTCCGCCGTTTCTGTACAGCAATTTTCTAAAATTATATCCGTAAGTGGAGCTGTTTGATTGCGTTTAGATATTTGGGCGATTTCTATGATGAATTGCCTCCACGTTCCTTTTTTAATAAACAAAAACGAAACGAATTAAAAAAGAATCACGTTCAAATTTCGAACTGGTTGGAAACAAACGGAAAAAAGTAAATTAAATTAATTCATTATTGCGTTGAACAATTAGAGCGGTCAAAGCGAACAAAGGCAATAGGGGCGATACTGAAAATTTAATTTGAACCCAATTAGATGGTTCGAAAATTGAATTTTGTGGCAATTATACTGTTGTATCCGGATACGGGACGGTTTCACAGCTTCCATGAGACGAAGACGGAACGTTTCTGAAAGATTATAAGCTAGAAAAGGATGGGTGTACGCAACAGGTGGCTTACTGCAGCAATTAAAAGCGGGTTTTAATTAGTAGGGGAGCCCGATTATTAGCAAATCTCTCAACGCTTTCGGCTTTTCAGTGAAATGCAAACCACTTTGCGGTGGGGACTGGGGGAGTAACTTGGTAGATAATTTTCACGATCTCATTCTCTGGCAGTCGAGTTTCATTGTTTTAGCACACTACGAAGCTTTAATTTGTAATTAAAGTAATCTTATCTTTCAATTATAGGAATAAAATAATGTGTATGTATAGGTACTTCAAAATATAGGTATGTGATGATAAGTGTTATAATACATACTGGTAATGTGGATGAATTTAAACACTATTCTCTGAACAGACGATTCATAAAATGGCTTTATACAGATTCGTTATATAAGCATTGTGCAGATGTAAATAAGCAAATTGTACTTTGTACTAGTGTGGACTATGGTACAAAGTCGTATAACAAAGTAACGCACAACGCTCGTCCTACGCCGATTATGACATACGTCAATAAAACCACCGTCTTTCTCGATAAATACTTTTTTCGAGTTTTGTACAGATGAAATGAATAACCGTGAATGTTCGTTATCATCACCTTTGTATAACTACCATTGTTGTTAACAGCTCATTCATATATGTCCCCACCGAGGGGCTCGAGCCTACCCTGATAACAAGGTTTGTAGGCCTTAAGTAATCACGTTAGCCCAGTTCGGGTTGGTCAACTTCAAACACAACCTTTGAATTACTTCGCAAATGTGTGCAGGTTTCCTCACGAAGTTTTTCTTTGCCGTAAGAGCGTCGAATAAACGTACAAATGAATTCGACAATCGAAAACACATTGGTATATGCTGAGGTTCGAACCCGCGAACTTTCGAATGGAAGTAAACGGTCCTAGCCACTTGGCCACCGACGCCGACGCATGATATAGACATTAGATGACTACACTGTCCCAATGATAGGGTTGATCGTTTTTAAACAAAAACACAATTTTCGAACTTCCATCGCATCAGTTTCTATGTTTTCCGTTATCGTAAGGGTGTCAAATTTTTAGTCTAAACGAGGACATTCAATATTGTTGCAGGTATTTATCTTAGAAACCCACGTAACAAATAAAAATATTTTTTTTACAACTACAAAAGTTTACAACCATAAATAAAAGACGAACAAACAGCTTCTTTTTTCTTAAAATACAATCTAACAGATTCTATTCAGCATGTCTTGTCTGGACGAAGCTTTCGATACTTAGCTTTTCTTCAAATGTCTGCATTTCCTTATCAAAAGACTCTCTGGGGAGGCTCTTTTTAAAGGGTGGGGTGGGAGGGGGGCGCCTGGGCATGTGTGCGCACCTCCACATGTGTGACTACTCATCTATATGTGTTAATGCGTTTTCTTTTTACCAATTTTTGGGGTGACATTTTGTTATATTATTCACATTACACAATTTATTGCACAAATATTATAATTAATCGGGATTACAAAAAAAATAAGGTTGAAATGAGTTACATTGTATATTGTAATATACCCTAAGTTGTATTTCTTTTATCAGTTTATTTTTAACTAGACAAACATTTAATTAGCTTTGTGTTTAGAGTAGAAAATATGACATGACTATATTCATTATTGTACAATTTAACAAAATATAAGTAAGTATCTACACTAAAGACATTTTCGTATTATCATGTGAATAGAAAGTATATATTATTATATGAATAGAAAGCAATGTTTGTATGTTTGTCTTTTATGCGTTCTAAACCATTGATCAGATTGTAATCTGTTTCTGGTTAATAGACTTAGTACGGCGTTTTCTGAAAAAGCTAGAGTTACATAAAATTGCTCTTCTTTCATTTTTAATCAAGTTTTCTCACCATTGCAACTCAATGCAACATCACATTATCAATACTTTTTCTCTAGTCGTGTGGTCACCCTATAGAACGTCTTCGCTTCACACTCGCCCAACTTGCATATTATTTGGGCGCACCCACACACCCACACTCGCACACATAAAATACTCTTGGGTTTGCATGTGTGAGACACATCGCTATTCACGATTTTCGCAACGATGGTGTTCGTATTGATTTCGTATTGTCGTTAGCTTGCGACATGTAAAAGAAAGGGGTGTTAAGAAACGTATACAATGTCTTGGCACTACTTAGCAGTGAAAATGAACTGGCCCCGAGGATTTTCAATGATCAACAGTTTTGTTGTGGAACCATAGACTCAAATATAGTGGTTCTATTATTAGAAGCAAATGATGAATCTTAATTTTTAACTGTGATTATGTGGAATGCTTTCAGTTTTAGATTAAGTTGACAAACTGATACAAGCTGGTTTTGAAATATTACGCCATGCCATATCTAAAATTAATGAATAGAAATATTTTAAGAAGTTAGCATTCTATAATTCAAATTTTTGTAGCGATAAGTGTTTATATATTTAAGGAAACGACAAAAAAACTCGTCACCCGTCACGTGGTTCTCCGTAACTTGACGTGACGTCACGCCGCTCTGTGTGAACACTCCCTAAAAATGGGAAAGGGTCTCAAACACGGGGCGCCATTAGAAAAATGTCGTGATAAGATGTTCAATCATTTCGTTCCAATAAGGGGCGATATCGATTTTATGCGAAAATGTCAAACGAGTGGGGTAGAAACTAAGGGTTACGCGCTTTTTATTTTTAAGTTTTTACAAGCTTATCTCTTCTCTACACTATATTTTTAAAGTATGACCATGAATGATGTGAGTTTCATTAGATGTTTACAATATTGTGAGGTATATATAGATTTTAAATAACTATTTAAGGTAACTAGCTTGAATCATCAATTATTTTTCTATGTCAGCTTTCACAAGCTTATTTCTTTGCAGATAAGTTCTTTCGGTTTTATTACTGCAACTGAAAAATGATTTCCTTCGCCATAAGAGAGCCGAATAACTTAATATAGGTACCTACTCACCCACTTATGAATCCGAAAATAGAAAACACTTAAATAAAATTGGCGGTGATCGAACAAGCTCTTTTCAGATGGAAACCACTTAAGCTACCGACGATGATACTATTGATAATTAATTATTACGTTAATTTGATACAAAATAGACTGGTAATAGTTCTGTAAACGTGAATCCTAAGCAATCTGCTGGACACCATTTCATAACAACAAACTTGAAATAAAATTCATACCTAACGTTTATATTTATTTCTTTTTTTTCACAGGTACGAATCGTGACCGTTACAAGAATTACCTAAAACATTAAGGTAAACAACACAATCATCGGCCACTTATCTCATAAACCAAGATAGTCGTACACACAAGCCAGCAGCGCGCCGTTTTAGCACAATAAAAGTACTACTAAAACCTGTTGCATCTATCCGTCGCTAGATGGCGTTACGTGTAGTCAAAAGAACGCTCTTGAACCACACACGTTTCGAGCACATGTGGATACGAGCGAAGGGGGTGTTTTCTTAAGTTTTCCTCGTGTGAAAAGGGTGGTTGTTCTTTGTACGTGATAGTTTCGGAGTTTTCGTGTAGGGGGCGGTACGTGTCGCGTTTCGTTGAGAAAGATTGAACATCGGAAAAGCGAAGCACATTTTTTTAGAGACGAATCTTTTCCTTACTGTGGATGTTTAATCTTGCTCATTTGATTTTAAATCTAATAGGCTGCTTTAAATTATAAGTTTTGAAAATTTCTTTCTGTGTCCCTCGCAAGATTATAAAAAAATACTTTAACATTTAAAGAACTATCAATTTATGTATACTGTATGTTAGGTGTGGCTGCCCTCAAGAATTATAAATATAGACTTCTAACATAACTTAACTTTGAAATTAACAATGAAGATAAAAAAGGGAAGAGGGCTTTCCCTCAGCTCCTCACTATAATAAAAACTATCCCACTCTCAAGAGTTGGGTGGGACAGGAAGATGTCAAAATCAAACTGACAGAAACCACGAGAATAAATATTACGAGTATTATGTCTCTCTTATAGTACTTAGGTGTGAAGAATTTATTTTAGGGCAGGGTTTAGCGTACTATATAGTCTTTTCACTTTGGGCACTGATTTTAATAATATGAAAACAGATTTCAACTTCAAACTTGTATTTTCGTCAAATTTTACAAAAATTTTGGTAGCAGAGCTATCATTTCAGTCAATCGCGAACAACAACAACATTATTTTCCTAACGGTAATTTTTACAAAAAGTATTTGCAGATTACCTACATTAACAAATGTAACATTACTTAGAGGTAGGCAACTTTGGTACATGCATACAGCCTAATATAAAGTATTGTTATACAAAACAAGCTACATTGATAAATTAAAATACAACTCTGTTTAAGGCCATAGTGCTGTCCTCAACAAGGTGTTTTGCAGCCAGGCCGACAAGCAAAAGAGATTACATGACCAATGCCACAAAACACAATGCAAGATGTATCCAAAGAAGCTTTGCTCAGTCAATGATTTTATGCAAGTTTCCTAAATGAATAATATAATTTTGAATATATAATTTTGACTTTTCTATACAAACTGACCGATTAAAATTATTATTTATTACGTTTGGCAATGTGAAATTTTATTTTCGTAATCGAGAAAAAATCCCTTAAACCTCGGTAACATTTGACCAAAAATGAATGGAATTCGCAGCGAATAGCCCTGTCACACTGATGAGTCCTAGCGTGTTCTTGCTAAGAGTGCCAATTCGCAGCGA
Organism: Teleiodes luculella; assembly: GCA_948473455.1. Taxonomy (NCBI): domain Eukaryota; kingdom Metazoa; phylum Arthropoda; class Insecta; order Lepidoptera; family Gelechiidae; genus Teleiodes; species Teleiodes luculella. The sequence goes on from OX419593.1 coordinate 9,339,194, forward strand.
CTAATCGCTGTGTGTGGTGTGTGTTGTGTGTACTCGTATTAGGTATTTCAAAAATTACTTTTAAAAATCTTCTTCTGGCATCTATGATTATTCTATTTGGTTCTTGGTCACATTTACTATGGAGTTCAGTCTGTTTGAGTGTTGTGGGTGAAAACCTCAGAATAACGATTCGAAGCGCGATTTTCCTTGCTCTTAGGAGAAAATAGACCGTGACTAAACTACCGACTAAATAGGTTTGTTTTTATTCTCTCGATTAGTTTATCTAAGTATTTGTATTTTATCTGCGCAAATTTTATCACACAATGATTTTAAAGTGTTGGTGAAACATTTTTTCGTGATTCATCTTGTAGGAAAAACAAGATTGACAGTATGTTTAAGAAAACTTATCTAGATTATTCATTTTCGATGGATGGTTTTAAATCTGTGACAATTTTGTACCTAATGCATTTTATTTAAACATACATTCACAAACTGTAGGTATTGTAATGAAAATCAAAGGAAATATTTTTAAAATTATAAACAGATTTTAGAATTTATTAAAAGTATAAAAATATTTTTTTGCCATTACGAGGTTAGACCAACGATCGAACTTTAGGGTTCCTACGTAACGTTGTTGTAACGTTACTTTCACGCACGTTCCAAAAACCTGGAATTGGGTTTACGTACAAAAACACGGACGTCGGGGAAGTCACGGTTACATCAGTTCGGTTTACGATACGCCAAGGTCAGGGGTTGGCCGCCGGGTCAACGGCCTCGCGATTCAATAGCCTCCGCTCCACTCATACCTACTTCTCTGTGGATTCGAGCCTTCGACACCGATTCGTCACGTGCGTACGTTCGAAATTTAAAATTTATTTTCGTTCTTTTTTTCGTAAAAATGCCTCGTCTTGTTACGGTTTTGAGTGCCAGTATGTGAGATGTGAACACTTAAACTTACGAGTACGTATTAATTACCGACATTAATACCATGAATGAAGATAGAAAAAAGGCAATACCTACTAAAAGTCCAAATTACTGAAGGAACGAGTAAGAGAATGGGCAGCAACGCTTTCCTTTGCAGCTGTCGCCAAATACTTTCAATAATATTTTAATAAAAAAATTAACACATTAATAGAAGTCAGTGTGATAAACTTAGATGCCACGCAGTTTTTTTTTTATCTGTGTGTGTTTGTTCAATTTTGATAATAACGTCTTACTTATCTTAATTATTGAAAAATAACCTATTCATTTAAATTATTGTTCTTTAATTTTACGATCTATTAAACTTGTAGAAAAGAATCCGCAAAGCTCACATCACGATCTAACTAAATTCTTACAACTTGAAAATTTTAAATTGATACCGTTCATAATGTTCTCATGAATTACTTAAGTAAGATGAATTGATAAAACACAAAATTAATCTTCTTTAACCGATTTACCACGAAAATGTATTAAACATGTTTATGTACCTCCTATTTGATTGTATACCTGCTATCAACGTCATAAGAATTCCATATTAGCCAAAGCTCCAGAATGTACCTACGCCGGGCGGCCCCATATATGAGGCCAGTTAGTAGGAAAAACGTTACGACGCTATTATTTATTCTGTGTTAATACGGACTCTCGCGGCGCGGTCTTACCTAAAAGGTGCATTTTGTTATACATAATACGAGCGCAACGTCAAACGGTAGGCTATTATAGCCAGGGTCACGTTCGACGCGTTCAAAGTAATTTGAACGTTAGTGACGTGGTAGCTAGAATTAAATTCACACGTTTGCTATCAGAGAGAGCGCCTTCTATACCTAGTACTATTATTTATTCTATGGTAAAGGCCTAAAGAAGCTGTTTGAAAGTAATATTATAGTTTATTCTATAGACAGACAGTGGTTACGTATTAAAAAATCAAAACTTCATTGAGCAAATTTCAAAATAACAACGAACAAATGAACAAATTTTAAAATATCAATGGTCATTTGACCAAAAGTTCAACTGACCAAAGTCTGGAATATCAACGTTTAAATTACCTATGACACTATAGGCCAAATCGTTTAAAGGTTAAAAGGATTTTTGGTTCATTTACTAATTATCAACTGGTTTCACCAGCCAAACCAAAATTGCCTTATTACCTATATGTTACCGGCCAAACCCAATTTTGGGTCAAACTAGTTTTGCCTAGGCTAAACTGGGTTTAGGTAAGGTTAGGTTTGTTTAGGTTAATGTGTAACCTAACACGAAGGGTATGGCGAGCGATTTGGGCTCGCTACGCTCGCCCACATCGCTTCTGCCATACCCTTCGAACCTATACTATCCGAAGTAGGGGGCCCTGAACTCCCGTGCTCGCTTCGCTCGCACCCGCCTGGTGAACTAATTTAGCCTAGGCCCTATAACATATGTAAACGTTTACAATTGCAAACTAACTAATTTATTAGACTGTGGAAGGTAAACAAAACACTGAAGAATTCACGATAATAAAACTAGGAATGATTTGGCACTTTAAATTTTGATCTAGCAACTTTTGATCAGTCGTCCATTTGATGACACATACATTTGGATTATGATTTTTTTCTAAATAAAACATTTGGTCATTTAAATTTTGTTATTTCAGTTGTTGTTCTTTTAAAATTTGGTCGATGAAGTTTTGATTTTCTAATATGCAACCCAGACAGTGGTATACTCACTTACAACTTAGGTAAGTAGTACTACCACAGAATAAATAATAATACAGGTACTACTTAAAACTGGCACTTACTTTTCAAAATAAATATTTGCGCGTCATAACTCAAACGCAATTTTCTTCTTGCAGTAATATTATTATATCACGTGAAAAGGTTCTATTTAAAGTTTTATTTATTGCTAAGACCTTTATATATTAAATAAACTTGGACATTCGATTTGTTAACTATTAAACTAGCCTCGGTAGAAATATATAAAAGTTTAAATTAAATATTATGTACTCTTTTCATCTCATTCGTAACCCTCCTTTTTGGTTTTTATCATACTTCATACTCATACTAATATTATAAAGAGGTAAGATTTGTATTCTTGTGTGATGTGTGTGTGTGTGTATGTTTTAAATGAATAAACTCAAAAACTACTAAAACGATTACAAAAAAAAAATCCCCATTGGAAAGCTACCTACATTCGCCTTGAGTAACATAGGCTACCTTTTACTGCGGAAAAATGTCTCATTCCCACGGGAAAACTGTTAACGTGGGCGGAGCCGCGGAGGAAAGCTAGTTTGATATAAAGAAAAAATGATTATTATTAAAATATTACAGATACGTTAAATAAATAGGTAAGGTATTGTATCATTACCGGAATACTAAAATTTAATAGTCAAGCTTCAAATGAATGAAAATGCACCAAAATGCTTCGTGCGATAAACTTAGATGTCACGCAGTTTTTTTTTTAATATGTGTGTGTATGTTCATTTTTAATAATAACGTCTTACTTTTCTTAATTATTAAAAAATACATTTTGGTACATTTTCATTCATTTGAATGCTTCGTGCACGCACAGATGGGATGGAATTTAGCTTATTGTGGCTTTATTTTATCCCGAATATGAATCGGAAATGTAATAACTATATGTAGTCGCAGAATAAAAAAAAAAGAGAAATTAATTCGACATACAGCCGGCGCGGCGGTTTACTTTTTGAATCTGTAAATTTATTTTTTTATAAATGCCACGCCATGTTTTATCTCAACAATTTTTTAATAAATCTGAAATTATATAATAATATGAATTATTTCAGACGGTTTATTTTCTCATACATCTCAGCCGCGGTGCTCGAGCCTACCATTTTGAATACAAATCACCTACATGTGATCGTGACGTAAACCCTACATCTTAATAGTGCAACAAGAAAAGGTTTGGTCTGTAGTTTGGTAGTCTGGTATTAGTCTTCTTCTTATCGAGTGGATTTCGATGTTAGCCTACCTCAGAAACCCTGGTGTCGGAATTGTTGAGCCGCCTTAGGCTTCCGACATGGCTCCTATAACGACTACCTATATCCGTAGATAGTAGCCGGGACCAACGGCTTTACGAGCCTTCCGAAGCACGGAATCATCTTTCTTTTCGGACAATCAGGAGATCAGCCCGCAGTATCCTAAACAAACTAGAGAAAGTCTCACAAAGTGATATTTGTTCGACGAATCCCCACCGGGATTCGAACCCGGAACCTCTGTAACGTCAGACGAGGTTTTGACCACTCGACCACAGAGGTTGTTGAGGAAAGTATTGGTACAACCACAGAACATTTAAAAGAGGTTAGAAAGGCGATGTGGGCGGGGCCGGCGCGCCAAAACTATGAGCAAAACGCTCATACTTCACGCAAAGAAACGATCGCGCTGTCTAACTCACACATAGCTATAAAAATCTACATCAGTGTGCGTGCATGTGTATGATTCGTTTCCATTTGAAATCGCGTGATTGAGCGGCGCTATGATTGGCTAGATTTGAAATTGCAAATATGTGCGTAAACTTCATCTTTATTGAAGTACAGATGTAGTGAAGGTGAAAGGTGGGGTGGAATCGGCGACACCGGATTTCATACGGACGGCGCATTATCGCCATTCTAACCTCTTTTAAAATGTTCTGTGGGTACAACCACACGTCTTAAGCCGCGATTAGACTACACAATTTTTAGGACACTTTTTCAGTTAGGTTCCTTAGTAAGGACAAGTGTAATTGCAGTTAGTGTACTAATTATTGGAGCTTTACTTTGCAGTAAGGCTCCAATTACACTTGTCCTTACTAAGGAACCTAACTGAAAGTGTCCTAAAAATTGTGTAGTCTAATCGCGGCTTTAGAACTCGCAATTCAATTCTCGAAAAAAAAATTCTTCCCTTTCGTATTTAGCGTTACGAGATCCATTTCAGGAATAACATCCATTTTGATTCGTATTCAAATTCCCGCGCAAATAGAATAGGCTATGTAAATCGTGTGTAAGTAAACATTTAGACACCACTACAGGTAGCCGCGCTATTTTTTGCGCACGCGCCGTGGGTGGCCAGACCACAATCTGAAGGGACACATTTTATTTATTTATGGCTACCACTTTTGCCTGCATTTTTTCTGCGGTGCAATATTATTTTTGTTTCAACACCTCGACAAGAGAATTGTCTATGGTAAATGCGCGAACGCATGTTCAGGTCGTGTGTGGTTATGTGGTCGTCGATTCACGAGGCCTGCTGCCTTTGTGATTCTTTATAGTTATAAGTAGATCGTATATTTTTGTTAGGAATTATATTTAACTAGCTTTCCGCCGCGGCTCCGCCCGCGTTAACAGTTTTTCCCATGGGAATGAGGCATTTTCCCGCCGTAAAAGGTAGCCTATATTACTCAGGGTAATGTAGCTTTCTAATGGTGAAAGAATTTATGAAATCGGTACAGTAGTTTTTGAGTTTATTCATTACAAACATACACACACACACAAACATACAAATCTTTCCTCTTTATACCTAATGTTAGTATGATTTGATAGTTCTTAAGTACCTACTATTTTCGTTGTAGACTATTATTACTTATCAATTTATCATTCCTGGTGTGCAATCCTTAAAATACTTATTATAAACGCGAAAGTTTGTGTGGATGTATGTATGGATGGATAGATGGATGTTTGTTACTCTTTCACGAAAAAACTACTGAATGGATTTTAATGAAACTCAGTGATGTAGCTTATACATCAGAATAACACATAAGCTACCTTTTACCGCGGGAAAATACCTCACTCCCGCGGGAAAAACTGTTTACGCGAACGGAGCCGCGAGGCGGAAAGCTAGTAAAATATAAAGGTACCTATTCTATTCTACTTTCACAATACAGGAACACAATCAAAAGTCTCAACAAGATTTTTCTTAGTTATTTCTAACGATGTTATTATTATTTCTAACAATATTATTAACGATGTTATTTTTAACGATATATTTATATTATTTATCTACCAATAGATATCTAAGATCTTGTGAAGATAAATTATACATCAAGAACGAATAGTATCGTTTAAAAAAAACGATCAGAACCTTACAGAATTTGATAGGTAGGTAAACTTTAAGGTACTTAGAGGTTTTAGGTATTAAAATAAGTAATCGGAAAGAACAATACCTATTAAAATATAATAATGGTACAAATAAAGTACCTACCTAGTAGGTAAACCAATGGACACAATTGTTGACATAATTTGACTCCTAAAAGTCAGTAAACAGTAAACAAAATAAGTAGTTCAAAGTATTGCATTAGTAAGTTTAACGAAGGCTCTATAAAAATGCTATGTTACGAAATATGGCAAAAAGGATGCAAAAAAAAATTTGGTGGAATTTTTTATCATTTCAAAATATATGTCAATCGATCATTGATTTTAAGAGCTAAGAAAAAAAACTCTGACACTCGTAGCCCCAATTTCAAAAAGCAATATAAATACATAAATGTTGGCTAGAGCACGCTAGAGGTTGGTCTACCTATTTGTCAAAAAATAAATTGCGGGTTTTTTATTTCGAAACACATTTTGTCTGTTTTTTGTTTAGATTAAAGCCTCTGATTGAACAATACAATACGTAAATCAATGCAATACAATACCAAACAATAGTTTACCTATTAATAATTTGAAGTAGGTACCTAACTGACAGACTAAAAATATCTACTTACAATGTAGAGTAAAGACAGATTAGTGACAGACTAGATTTAGTAACACCCAAGGTCTTAAAATAAACTATTTACCTACTTAAAAATTTTTACGTTTGTTCTAAACTTAAGAATCGCTTTATTTGAAGCATTTAGGTAAGATTTGGTGAAAATTTTGTTTGTTAGTAACCTTGAAACATTCTATAAACTGCTTAATTTCTGCCTACCTTTATGAGCCCAATTAGACTGTTAGTGAAAAACAATTATTTTATAAACTTAGCTTTGGTCTTTCTTAACTAAGAAAAGCCTGAGACAATGTTAGTGCAAACAAATCTTAGACTAGCGATATTACACAACAAAGCTACATAAGATAAGACACGCCCTTTTCCCTAACAAGGTGAGCAGAGCTTAATTCACAGAGGTACCTAAGCAGCACAAACTAAAACCACAACACACATACCTACCTGCATTTAGAAATATCCTCCAAAGCATAACCAGAAATTAAAAAAAATATAAAAGGATTAGATTATGTTTATATTTATTTACCTTTCAGGTATTAATAAAAAAAATAAAAACTCATTATTTATTAATACGTTACGAAACCAACTCCAAAGCTCTCTGCTCTAACTCTGTATTTTATATTTATACAGTCAGCCTAATATGAATACAATACAAATAAAGTGCAAAATATTATTTAATACTTAGGTATCTAGAATAAAATACGAAAGTAAACAAAACTTTCTTTGTTGATTAATCTACGCTACGTAATAGAATTTTCAAAAAGGAGTATTTGGTTTATTCCCACTTCGACCATTTCTTTTAAAACGAGCGTGATGTTTTAATACCGTTAGGTACTGTCATTACCTAATTCAGTCATAAATTAATTTTTGAGCAGAAAATAGATAAATAAAATAGGTAAGAAAAATTAAATAACATAATATATAGTAATACTAAAAGTAACCAGCCAATCAAAGTAATTATAATAGAATGTGCAATAATCAACTTAAATTACCCTGCAATCCGTATATAAACAATTGCGGTCTAAAGTAATGACAATTAACTGTTGGTGTAATTAAATCTAGGCGTGGCCAGGCGTTAATGAGGGGCGCACATAGGCGGCGGCGGACGTAATCAACATTAAAGATTGGCGGGAGATGCAGCCCCCCGCGCCCGCACCCCTCATTACTTATACAAAATACTTAAGACGCGCGTCGTCCCGCTCTCCGCGTGCTAATAGCTCGCGCCCACTCGCTATCGCCGTCCCGCTTCGCCCGCTGAGCGTAATTAAGCCTTCGCCTCGCCTCGACTCGCTCGGGTGGCCCCGCCTCCTGAGGGGCCGGGGGGGACAGGTCTGAGGCGGCGGGGGGGCTACCGCCGACCGGCCGCGCAGTGTGCCGGCGACTGTTGATAGTGTTACGTCGCGCGCGCCGCGCCGACGACAATCCGAACGATTTTACAAGCACCAACAACACAACTTTAGTTCCTCATTAACTGTTATTGTGGGTATTTTGGTGTTATTACAAAGTTTTGTGTGTTTTGACTGATCTTACTTGAAGTGTTGTTTGAGTTTACACTAGTTTTGGATATTGGACAAGTGCTAAAAAGTGACTGTGCGTGCTATGCCGCAATTAAGAGTTTAGCAGCGTTCTGCGGGCGATGCTCAGAGGTTAATATTTACTTTTAAGATATCCTGTAAGAATCCCATTGGAAACTCATTTGTTCAGTCGTATACGAAATTCTTATATCACTTTAAAAAACTTAAAAAATGATTAAGAATTCAAAGTTTGTATTGGATGGCATTTCAAATGAATTCAAATGTAATCTACATAACTTACATGTGGATACTTATTAATTGATTTTTTGGTTCTATCTAGATCTTTGAAGGTAATCTGTTTTGTTTTACTGGAACTATTCATAATTTCATCATTGAAGGTAGTATCATTATTTTTTAATTAAAAAACACAGAGGCCTTATGGTTCTGTAATATTTGTTTTTATTTTGAAACTGCAAAATTTTTTGACTCAGACGAGTCTAACTAAAGCCACAGAATAATATAATAAATTGCACAAGCGTACCTACCAAAACTCATAAACACATAATATTTGCAAACGAATGTCGCAAATTGCACCCCGTCGCATAAAATTGCATGACGCCGCGCCGCGCGCCGGTTCATTTTGAGTTTATGTTTTGACCCTGACTAATAAAATAATAACAAAAAAGAAAATGGTCGAAAACATTAACTTTTCTTACGAAAAAATCTTTACTGCTTTAAAATAAAAGCGAAAAACATAACACGCAACAAAACAAAGATAGTATTTATTGAAAAAGTAATAAAACAATAATAAAAATATTTAGTAAATAATACCTTTGTCGGATTACTTTGAATGTATTTTATACCTAAAGCTTATTCAATCATAATTACATATTTGATTAAATATATCGCAGTAGATAAATACCTACTATTTTAATTTGTAGCAGAAAAAACTCGAGTGTAGGTATGAGGTAGGTATGCGTTAATTTATGAATTAAAAAAAATAGTACTCCGAGATCTTCTCTACAGAAGACAGCCAAGATTTTGAACTCGCTAGAAAAAATAATGTAGGTAAATAAATTTGACTTAACTAAGTGATGTAATATCAAGAGTAAAAAAAAAAAATTCTTTGAACTCTTTGAATTTTTAACGAAATCACTTAAATTTAATAAATTAAACTTATGTGAATACCTATAATTCTTTAAATTCCAAAAAGCACAAATATTCCTTATTAATTCATGCATTTGAAATAAATCTCAGCTAAAACGTTTTTTTAAGTAATAAACAAAAACCTAGAACATTTTACCTGTCAACATGACCGGTCTTTACATTTTTTAAAATTTGTACAAATTGTTACTTTCGCGAAATTTCCCAGTCATTTTAGAAATTATATAGGTACATAGTACCTATGTATTTTCAAACTTAATAAAATATAAATAAATTAAATTTGAATGGCTTTTATTATTCACAATTACGCTGCGCGTGCATTAGAAAGAATCAAGGATACAAGTTAAATAATGGATTAAATACAGGAAAGGAAAAGGTATGAATAGGAATTGACTTTTTACTTTAATACCGAGAACTAAGAGCGTAACTAAAATAGAAAAAAAGGTTTATACGTAATTATTTTAAGGACTACGTAGGTAGTACTATTATTTTCTTCTGTGACGTAGGTCTAACATTAAAATTATCTGTGGCACGATTGCATTCTAGTACAAGCAATACGCATGTGATGTGGCGGCCATCTTGCGTTCAATACCATTTTCCCGATACCGACCGGGCAGAACAGATCACTCCATTAATCAAAACGACCTCAGATTGGTATCAGCAGTGATCGCAAACAGTATTTAATTTATTACAGTCCAGAATCGATAATTGATTTGGTGCGTAGGCGCAAGAGGCCGGTGTGAATATCACAACAATAGCGCCACCGACGGCATGGAAATCGATTTATTTGCATATAACATTTTCTATTATATTATCTGTATTCGATCTATATTTTGACTTTTGACGGCTGAGAAGAAAGTATATTTTGTGTGTTTACATCAAAATCTCTTGGCAAATGTATTTTTCTTTTGTGTTTGTGTGTAATAAAGGATATAATCATATATTCAAAATACAATTTAGTCAAATAACATTTTCTTTAAGGGTAGATTCCCTTTGTAAAATTTATACCTACTATTAGCCAGCAATAGTTATTTTTATTAGTGTAGTAGAATTCGAGCAATAATAGTTTGTGTACGTCGTATTGTAAGGTGACTGCAGTTACACTGTCCCAGGCATTTAGGCTATGGTCAGCAGTATTAATCTAACCTGTGTACCTACCTAACAACTCCAATTCCTAAGCTAAGCATAGGACTTATGGCTACGAATCTCACACCCGTTTGCACTAACCTTTTCTTAGGCTCGAGTCGAGACCTAAGCTAACTAAAGCTTAAAAAAATAATAATTGGTTTTTACTAACAGTCTAATTGGGCTCATAAAGGTAGGCAGAAACTAAGCAGTTTAAAAAAAGGCTGAAGGTTACTAGCAAACAAAATTTTCACCAAATCTCACCTAAATACTTTAGGCATCAACTTAAGCAATTCTTAAGTTTAGTGCAAACGGGTGTTAACCTTTCAGTGGACTGGTTGGGTAAACTAAATGACATAGTTTTTTATGCCAAAAATTGTGTGCATTATTCAAAAGCACGTATGTAAGTACATGCCTTTTATTTAGTTTTAAATCGTTATTGCATTCTAACAAGAATATTCGAAGATTTGAGAATAAAAAAGGATACTTTTTATGATATTGTTGTTATGGACAACATTTCCTCTGAACTAAAAAAAAACATTTATTATCTTTATACTATTGACCTCTTGATCTGGTCTATAAGGACAGTTTCTAAATATTTTCGATTCATTTACATTTGATCATTGTAACAACAGAATTTGTCATATATAAGTAGCTTGTATTCTAATTATTAAATGTACTTATTATTATCGCAAACTTGATGTAATAAGAATCATAATATATTTTACTGTGATAATATTAAAACTAACGAAAACTGTGAATAAAAAATTCTATATTATCTCCAAAATTTTCTAAGTCACACACACTAGGTAGTGTAAGGCGCCATCTTGTGTTGGATAGTGGAACTAACAAGCATGAAAAAGCGATGCGCCCACTCCAAAGATAAGAGCCATCGAAGTAACGAAAAGGTGTAGATAGGAAGATAACACAAGTAAGTACTCAACAAGATTGGTCTTAAAAATCGTAAAAAATATCGATAGATTTTCAAATTTTGGTTTGGTACATAGTATTAATAATTATTTTTAACGTTATTTTTTATTGAGTTTGTTGTTTTGTAACTAACTTTATTATGTAAAAAAATTAATACTTTGATTTATTCACACGTTTATTTTTTATTTTTCTAACAGAGACTTACCTTACTTTTATTACCGTATCCTCAAAAAACACTATTTTGAAGCCATCATTGGAAGGTCTCGATAAAACGATGACTGACTGCTCATTTGACATTGACTGTTGGGAAACTGAATGAGTCAAATTTAAAAACTAGATTTGAACCTAAAACCAGTGGGAATTCATTAAAAGTTATTTTAATAGTTTTTTTTTTGCAGCATTATCATCAGAGCGCACCAATACTACTATGCTCCGAATGCTCGTCACATCTCAAAACGTCTCTAAAGATTAAAGATAATTTAGATTTCTACTTATGGGTTATTATCGGTTTATATTTCAAGATTGTCGTAGCTATTCGCTAAAATTTTGTATGTAAAACGCGTGAACTATGTAAAATTAAATTCGGTATTAGGGTATAGTATTATTTTTATTCAGGAGCAGGGAGGTACCTATCTACTTCGCAAAAAAGTCACAGAGTCAAAAACCCTGTCATTAAGAACTTTTAAAATGTTTAGATAAGTCCTATGGTATTGTCTCTTTCTATGCTAAGATAATGCAAAGAGCTGGAAAGTATAAGCGATCTCATTGGAGATTATCATACATAACATAACACAGAGTCAGTGACCTGAGGACGTCTCACCTAAATACATGGCATTATGCTTTATATTCCTTCTGTTGTAATGCTACAATGGCCTAGCGACATCTAGTCAACGATATCGATAATATTTTAAAACAACCCGATCTGGCCCGGTTACTAACACTTGACGGCTATTTAGAATAATATGAATCTGAAATATTTTGCATTTAGAACTGATTGTTATTGTTTTTATATTTTGTTATTCTTTACACATGAGTTGTGAGTCTATATTTAATACATTTTGATGATTTCGATAAAAGAAAATACAGTCACAAACCATAAATTAGATACTCTCTCAAAGTCATACATTATACTTTAAATAAATTTGAATATAGGTAGGTACCTAATGGGAGTTATTTTGCAAGATTATGTAATTTTATAACTGAAAAAGGTTTTTACGTTTTAAGCTCTAATTTTCATTGGACAACCCTGATGTCAGATTTATTGAAGGCATGACTCATTAAAACGACTGTTTCAGTAGATAATTATCTTTAGTAGGATTAGAGTTGGTTGATATAAGCACGAAAAAAAACCTAAAAGCTCATTATTACAAACATTAACCTAAAAGCTTTTAAGTATGTACTAACTTAGATAGACCAATTTTACTTTGCACTTGTCAGATATTAAAAAACAACCTGTATTCTCCATTATTTTCTACTTTACAAACAGCAAAATGTTCGTTTTATTCCAAATTTAAATTTTTAAATTCAAGAGTGTTGCGCTTCCGCTCCAAATCGGCGCGTCATGAAAACGTCATCTTTGTCAACAAACATGGCGCCAACGATTGATTTCCGAATTTTAAACGCTACGCTTAAACAGCGTTATGAAATATCGAAGAGAAAAAAAAACGTCACAATTCGATTGTGTTTGCTCTAAAAATGTAAAGAAAATAAAAATATGTTTGTTAACCGTTACAGCGGTTGTGAATAAAAATATCTGTACTGTACCACATAAAAATTCCTGAGGCTCTTTTGACGAGATGGCCGCTCCTTATTGTGCGACGGTTGTGTATTCAACAGATTACTGTGTCTACTTTCCGGCTCCATTTTCTCGTTTAGCGCAATTTATCAGCGTTGAGTGACATCAATAACTTTTTCGTTGATTTCGTACGTGCTTATATGGTATGATAATTTGTTTCCGGTCTTATGTGGCGCGTGCGCGGGCCACGACAAACTATTACATTCATAGCGTTAGCACGATTTGCATTTGAAACATTTCGTTCGGCTCGCGCCTGTGTGGTACAATGCCTTCGGGAGACGGTAATTTCAATATGAGATGGCCGTATGTGCGGTATCAAATTTCGTGGTACATTTTTCAGAGGCTCGTGCGGAGATCTTTTGAGAACTGTAATGTGGCTAGCAACGCCGGCGCACGTGCGTAAAGAATGGGGTAACAGCTTTAACTGTAAGCTAGTAATCAATAACCCTTATTTTTCTTTCAAGGACTGAAATTTTACAGTCGTTCTAATTCACAATTTGAAAAGTAACATTGTCATCCGATTGTTAAATTCAAGCGTTTTGCGCTTATTTCAGTAATAACTTGAGATTCATTAATTAGCCGAGATTAATCCGGCCGGGGAATGCATTTCCCGCGTTGTGGCGTAAACTTTGCTTTTGTTTTATTGAATAATTGCCGCGAGGTGTTTCGGACGAGACGGGCCGGTTCTTCAAGGCCAGCCGTCGAACTTGCTCGCCGGCCTTATTCCGATCGATGCCAACTGCCGACTGGCGGAGCCCGCACGACTCGACTCCTTGTAAACATTCGCACAAGTGCTCGTGACGGGCTCAGTCCCTCGCGGATTTAAAAACATCTGAGCCAACGCTCCATCCGACTCGGCAAAAGGTTTATTTTGGTGCGGAATTTAAAGATTGAAAGAATTCGGTAACTTATGGAGCCAATTTTTATTAAATTCAAAATTTCGTGCAATTTAATCCTTACGACCGATTAAAGTAAGATGAGCAAATTAATACACGGGCATTATTTCATAAATTACACCTTGCCCTATTATCCCAATTTTGTGAGAAATATTCGGTCTCGAGTGAATTTGCGTGGACCAGAATCGTTCGCCTTCAGCGGATACTTAATAATAATTGTTTGGCGTTATTGAAAAAGGCCCGAGGTGAGAAGCGGAGCCGTGCGGACCGCGCCATTTGAGTTGACATCGCGCGTTTTTGACGCCTCAACCGATTAACCTTTTTACGAAATCGGAAATCGTAAATTGACGACGTCGATTAATTTAGTGTCGTCCTCGCTGAATAACACTGCTGCTTGGGAGATTATAAAAATTAATAAATAATTTTATTTTTTAATTATTCCGTACTTTCGGTACAGTATTAAAGTAAGTATTTGCTAAGCACACAAATTAAAACGCGGAATGAGTGATAAGCCCGTAGTAATCCCCATATATTGCTTTCTTATCTACTGATAGGAACATAAAAGTTTAATTACTATTTTCCGACGCCGCCAATTAAAAACAAGCTGCTTATATAAAATCCTGCTCTAAATTAGAACTGAATCGTCATTTAATATTGTACAATCAAGAGCACGATAAGCAGGACACTTTGGAGTTTATTACTTTTCTTATGTAATAAGAATAAGGAAGAGAATCACGATGCGCGTTTTCACCTCTTGTACGTACGTTTATTTTTATTTGTGTAAATTTACTTAGCTTAGAGATAAATTATTTAGTAGGCAGGCAGTAATACACTTATTGAACTAAATGTTGATAATCGAAAACTTAAAATACTTATATCAGATCAACTATATTGTATTATCATTCCACTTACAACAATACATGTAGTTATCTACCTATAATTAGCGATAATCGCTATCAACAACTTCCAAAATTGTTATCTCCAATGTTTGCTATTAAATAATCGATAGACGCTCACCCTAGATAAACGGTCAACGCTTCAGTTAAATAAAACACATAACTTTCAGTTAGATCAACAATCGAAAATAATCTATATAATAAAACTGTAGAGGTCGAAAATCTGTACATAGAAAAAAAATGCTAAAAACCGAGCCAGGAGGATGTAAGGAGTGAAATAGAACATATCCAGATAATTTTCTTTTTTTTTGTTTCTCTGTCTGTTTGTCTGTTTGTATGGGCTAATCTCTGAAACTATTGGACCGATTCGAATGAATTTTTGCATGGTGGTTCTTTACATCCCTGGTCAACATCTTGGATACTTTAAATTGCGGAAAATTAAAGAGTTCCCGTGGGATAATTCAAAATTACTACGGAAAAGTCATAAAACAACGCGGGTGTAGCAGCAGGCAGACAGCTAGTCAATAATAAATATCATAAACTGTACAAAATTGAACATTTTTTAAACTGATATATATTTTTCATATAACTTTAAATGAGATGCTGCGAAATGTAACTTCAACCATTTCCTACTTTCATAAAGCAACAATGTTAAATTTTATTGTTATTAAACTTTGTACAGATATTGTCACGATTTTGTTCGTGTTTTCAGGGTTCCGCACGACTAATGAGTGAAAACTCTTAATTAGTATTTCTGTCTCTGTTTAACTCAGCTCGTTTTTTAAGAATTAGTGGACCTCTCAACTGTCAATGTTTACATTTGATTAAAGATATCTCAAACCTCAAACCTCATCTATGGGAAAATAAATTCTAATCAGGAAGTTGTAGCTTAATTTATATTAGAATTCCTATTCTTATTTGTTTTAACATAGTTTGTAGTATCCATTATTTTCAAGACAAGAGTCTTTTAAGTAAGACTTTAAATATTGCAAACACATAATAAAAAAAACTTTGAGAGTCTTGTCTTTAACTGATATTTACAAGGTAAATTGAAATTATTATTTTTTAGACATTTTACATCACTTAGTTAAAAAAGTCAAATAAAGTTACAGATTAGAGGATTCGATCTTAATTTATAGTCTGAATCATTGATTAATTTAAAATAAATATAAGTAGAAAAAATCTAAAGGAAGTATTATAATAGAACCTAACAGTTTTCAAGAATTAATTAATCTCTAAAAGGTACTGAATCCTCTACATAAAAATATCATTTGCACTTAGCTGTTTTTTGTTCGAGTGAGGCTTGAGAGGGCAGAGTACCGCCCGACTTCTTCACGTTTATATGTGTGCGTGAATGAGTTTGCATTGAATATCCCTCTCACATGCAAAGAAAGAACTAAACTAGTAAGTCTTATCTTTGAACATGCGTGAATCATTTTCATTATGCATGCGAAGTGTCACTTTAATTAAGTTTTGTGTTTGTTGCAATTGTGCTGGCCATCTGATGGCTCGTTATGAATGGTCTCCATATTGTTAAGCAGAAATAGCTATGATGCAGCACATTCAATCGAACAAGCTTTTAACAATCTCAACTGTCAAGTTCTCAAGTCATTTAGAGGTCGCACGCAGTGACTAATTATTGACTTTTGTTTGCAAATGTAATTAATATCTCGCTAGGAAGCCAGTCATGGAAATTAGACAAATTTTGTTTGCGTAGGCGTCGCGCTAAATATCAAACTAATAAACTTTTATGACGCAGTTTTTATTGTAATTTAATCATTAATTACACTCATAAACATTCGATTGAATTTTCCAAGTGTAGATAGGTGTTTAGATAATTAAAATTGGCGGCAATTAAATGAACTAAGACCGGTAATTACGGCTAATAGTAAATCATGGATTAGTCTTTTGGCGGCGTTATTTTACTTTTATATTTTAGTTATTTTATCTCAGTTTATGGTTTAATTACATGTTAATATGGACCTCGTTACTGGTATCGAAGAAGGTGTAAAATTAAATTACATATCTCGAGCAATAAAAGTACGTAGGTACCGGCCGTGAAAACATAGTTTACTGACAGACATTTTAATTATCTCTTAGGCAGTTGTGGCTATAATTAGTATTGAGGAATTTTCAAAATGTCAACCTCTTTATTAACACATCTAGAAGTATTATTTCGGCTATAAAAAGGTAAATTGCGAGTATGTAAACTCACTGGACATGTAATGAATATAGCAGAGTTGCTTTAGCAAAATATGATACCTAGTCGAATCTGCAAAAGAGGTTTTGAAAAAATGCGTCTCAGCAACTAACTCAAAGACAATCTTAAAGGATGTATTTGAAACTAACTTGACAATAGCCCCGCCTTGCTGTTTTTTTCCCGTCATAAACGTTATATCATACTCAACTATAAACATTCTTTTTTGAGTCTTCATTTCTTCAGAAATATACTTCCAAAATCATTGGTAATTGATAAATCAAACAAAAAGGCGGGGTTAGAGAAGATCGTTTCGTGCAAGGGAAATATTTTTAAACTGGGCTAGCGGGAACTTTGCTGATAGTAACGTACCTAGTAGGTTGGTCACTTATTATATATTTATAAAGAAAATAAAATGCGTGTTCAGATGTCGTCGGAACGCCACGAGCTTACGCTGCGCCCGACATTCGAGAATTGCCCTCCTGGCTCTCCATTGTTCAGGGTTGCCAAAAGCAATAAAAATTTGCTTAAAACAATAGCACCCCGGGGCTGCGACTGCCGCGAAAGATATGCAAGATAATTATTTTAGAGAATATCCCGCCTTAAACGCTCCTTGTCGGGAACAGGTGTGGTTTCTTATTTTAATAGGCTGGACATAAAAAAATAAAAAGTCGGTGGCTTTTTTACCCTCGGCGAAAGTCTTTGTCCCGATATTTTATCGGCCCCTCCCTGCTAATGTTAGAAGAAAATTAACGTGCACAAGGTTTTAGGTTGCTTTTAGAAAGTAGCTTCCATCAAAATATCGCACCTGGGTGCATATAGTCAAACTTTCACATCACTGTTATGTATGAATTTGTCTGCTAGATATTTTCTATGAACGTATTCAACGAAGATAGTTAGAAAATATTAAACGCGACCTCTGGATCAAGAATCTAACTAATTATTAGACTGAGGAAGGTAAACAAAACACTGAAGAATAGATCATTCGCGATAATTAAATTTGACTAGGAATGATTTGGCACTTTTAATTTTCATCTAGCAACTTTTGGTCAGTCGTCCATTTGATGACACATACATTTGGATTATAAAATTTTGCTAAATAAAACATTTGGTCCTTTATTTATTTTTTATTTCATTTGTTGTTCTTTTAAAATTTGCTCGAAGAAGTTTTGATTTTCTAATATGCAACCTTAAAGACGATACAATGGGACATTAAACTATAATATTTTTAATTTCCTAAAATTGTTTGGTGGTCGCCGTAAGCTGAAGCTTAAGCACATTTTAATAACGTTTCGGATGCGGAGGTATGAGTGCGTAATTATAGTATATCATCAACACTCCCAAAAGTACAATTAACTTACTTTTTTGGGAACGCGACAATCACGTTTTGATTGCGGTCGTAAAAGTGTGGACGTGTCCACTGTACTACGATAACGATAGTTCGCGTCACGACGGGACGGCACGTACCTACGGGAAACGACTACATTGCAAGGTACTCTTAGCGATAGGTACTGTTCAAAAAGTCGTAAATTAAATATTCGTCATGAACAAACCCATGACTATTGTCATGTCCTTTAACCACTCTATAGAAGTTCCTGATTATGGCTTTGTTTCTCTGTGTATGTCAAATATTATATTCCCACTTTAAGTGTTTCGAGTCAACCTTTGAATTTTTTGTATACTTATCCAATGCTTATCTATGATTGTTTTCTGCTTTCAGCCCTATATAATTTTTTGCCAATTGTATCGGTTTTCCAAAGTTTCGTACCTCAAAAGTAAAAAACGAAACCCTTAGTCCCTTATGAACGACCACTCGTGCGTCTGTTCGCCGTTCGTCAGTCACATCCAATTTTATTTTTTTTGTTATTTAGTCGCCAAGTCGTCAAAACATGGATATACTCTGCAAATGTATCGAATCCAATATAAATACTTACCTACAGTTAGATATCAGTTTGATTGATGGGTTTGTAAATCAATTCACTGAGGCACACACCATATCGAGGCGTCAACAAGTGTCATGTCCACACTAAACTGACGACTGACAATTTGGTTCGTGTCCGTCCACTAATGATCGTTTGTACGACGATTTTGTTTTCAGTCACATTTAGGCGTTATGTAATTTGGTGTTGAAAAAATAATAATTTTGTCGCTTTACGTGGATGTGGTAAACGGTACATACGTCAAACGAGTTATCATTGGTCGATGGATTTATCTAAATTGTGAGCAATGTTTATTGCTCATGAATTACTCAATAAACTGTCTAGTTTTTAATATTTAATTTTCGATTTGGTTTGTGAATAGTATCAGTTATTTACAATTAAGAAACAAAATAATGTGAAAATGTGTCTTTATTAAGTGTTTAATTTTGTTCGTAATGTCTTATATTAATTGAGTTATAGTTTTATATCACTTGCTACAAGAACTTCTTATATTATTGCTTTGCTATACAACTAAGATCAAAAATGGATCAGTTTACGTAATAATTTATGATAAATAAAATAATAAAATAAAGTAAATTACATATTATTATTTGTAAACCTTTTACATTGAACCGGGGCTGTTTTTATCCGTTTGTAGAAAAACAAAAGTCTAGATGGGTGGAAACAATAAATAAATAAGTACAATTCAAAGACACGTGACACATCTGTAGGTGTTTATCTATGGCTGGCCTCACAGAAGGCTCGCTCTGATCATATCGCGTAAACGTTTAATTGCGTATGACCATGGCCATTGTGCTATGGTGACATTTAATTTTGATGATTCTCACGAACGACACCAGTGAGATAGCTTAGCTACTTGTAATCAAATGAGTTTCCAAGGATTTATGCATGTTTCCTTTTTTAAATACAGGGTTGCCTTCGGAGTAGGTAAGCAATTTTTGTGTAGACAGTCAAATCATTTTAGGTTTTTTTTTTACCCTTTTAGATGATGAATCTTTAAATACCTCAAAATTTTAGTCACTTTAATTATGTCGAAGTGTGTTTTTTTTTACACAAAATTGCGCGTTACTTGGAACTATTTCAATTTTTTGTATGAAACGTGATAAAATAAATTAGGTACCTAAAAAAATCAATTTGACAACTTTTCAGGAGAGACAAAAAACGTTATATCCCTTATGAATGTCTTCCGATAGGTATCAAAGTTAGTAGGTATGTAATGAGTATAAGTATATATTTATAATGTAAAATTTTATGTAATATTTATATTTGTATATGTAAGTAGTCTTGTACATACTGCATTGAATTGCTGGTAAAAAGAGAGAGTATATCTCAAGTTTCAAGTCACTTACAAGCTTTATTTATTTTATTGCTGTGTAAGTGAAGTTTAATGTAATTTACTTCGTTAGTGAAAATGTTATTAACTTGTCAAAAACATAAATTTAAACTCATCGTTGCTCAGCAGTTCAGTTAACTGAATTATGTAGGTATCATTTAATATGATCAATCATTATTTCGTCATTAATGCAATTGCATTACGCATAGCCAATAATTAAAAATTCCATAAAAAGCTTAAACGCAACTTTACGAACGAAGGCATTTCCATATTCAAAATCGAAAGAAATAAAAAGAAAACTTAAAAGATCATAAAATAGACCTCACACCAACCTCCGATGTCAGCTAAGGATGTTGCTCCTTAACAAGAAAACTAATCCTTACCAGTTTTAAATTAGAATCGAATTCCAAAGTCTCGTAAAGGAACGCTCTTAATTAATGGAAACCACCGTCCTAAGATTAATTAGTGCTGTCCGGACGACACTTCGTCGCACATTAATCGAGAAACGGATAATTCGAGGTACAAATTGAATTTATAAAACCTGTCCTCCCAAAAATAATGGCTCTCGATACTGCACGGGATGCTCCGAGCCGAGTTTAGTAGGTGGTATCAGTGTCAGAAAGGCGTTAAATTTTTATATCGTTACGGTATTTAATGAAGGCTGTTAAAAGTGTATCGAAACGTTATTTTTGCAAAACAAATAATGCTGCGATAATATTCATTTTTATTACTCGTGATGTAAAATAAACGAATGGAACAGGTTGTGTTTGGGATTA
Organism: Teleiodes luculella; assembly: GCA_948473455.1. Taxonomy (NCBI): domain Eukaryota; kingdom Metazoa; phylum Arthropoda; class Insecta; order Lepidoptera; family Gelechiidae; genus Teleiodes; species Teleiodes luculella. The sequence goes on from OX419593.1 coordinate 9,360,380, forward strand.
CGCAAATATCTAATGGACATAAAACATAATTGATGTCTGTTTAGGGATTAGGTATTAAACTCTCAGTTGCATCGTCTAGCTCACTGAACGCGTAATATGGATAATAATCGGAAATATTTATACATATTCATATTTTATCGACATATTTTATCGATACTTATTAAGGACCGGCTACCACTCGCGTCGTGAGGTGAGAACGATGGCGCCCCCTGCTGCGCCACTCCTGCGCAGAGGGAACGTGGAATTCCAAATGAACTTATGGCTTTACCTTACTTTTTCTTCTTTTTAAACATTATTTTATTTTAACTACAAACCCAAGGCGAGTTTACCCGTTTATTGCAGCTTATACACACACACATGTCTCGCACCTTATTTCTAACAAAGTTGACAATAATATGGTTTTTTTTTTAGCTCTCTTTGTTAACCTGTATTACTTACTATTTATTCTGTGCCTGTATAAAGATTGTTTTTACATCTAGTGGTGATCGCACTTTTATTTAAATTTTCTTCGTGTTTGCAATTTGTACCAAGTATCAGATTTTTTGTACCTAATCATCTTTTGATGGCATTATTAAAATTATTAAAATCTTCATTTAAAACTGCAAGTCTGAAGACCATTTGCCTATGACTAGGCATAATTTTCTCAGTTCCATGTTGTTTTACCTCTTTAATTACAGTAGCAGTCGTGTGAATCTGAGACGGCAAACAAGATGTCGGCCACCTCACACCATTAGCTCGCCAGCTCGACAAATACCGACTCAGTGTTTGCTCGGGGACGGTAAATATCGACAACGGAGTTTGCGTTACGCATCACTAGCACTTGTTTGCCAAAGCTCGCGCGGCAATACCAACTTTTTCCTGCCGCCAACACAAAACATTGTCTTTAGGGAAACTACTAGCTTTGCTTTCGAAGGCCGTAGATATAAGTTGGTAGCTTGCGGGTGTAAGCGTGTAAAGGGTTGTCCACTCGACAACCGCATGTCGATAAATATGTCCGTTTACCTTGTAACCCTAACAAATATTTTCAAGTGGAAGTTCATTTAGTCTCTTTATTAGTCTCTTCAATATGCCATCAGTTTATCAATTAATTAGGCAGTTTATATTTTTCGCCTTTCGCTTAAGAAATATTAACTTGACATAATACACTTTAAAGTGCAGACGACCTTTATTTTACAATTAAACTGTTGTTATCAGTTTAACATAAATTCCCAATAAGTTTCCATTAGATTTTAAAGATCATGCATAATTTATGAGCCGCCCATATTGTTTCCAAAAGTCGTACTAAGCAATGAGTCGGATTAAAATTGTATTAAGTATTATGTTATGTCACTTGGTTAAATAGATTTAATATTCAAATGGGAATCGTGCTTGCGGTTAATGTGTTTAATCAATCATAGCAGCGATTAATTACTTAGATACGCGGCTGTGTGTGCCCCAATGTTTGAGCAAGTACCTAAATGCTATTGTAACTAGGTACGGCCTGCGGCTTTTAACTTAAATGTCAGCAAGTTTGTTTGTTTAATATAATTGAGAAAAGTTCTATAGTTCGACCTATTGGACGGCCCCGTAGCCTGGTTGGTAGTACGTCTGCTTTCAAAGCGCTGGGTCGCGGTTCGAATACCGCTCAGGACAAAAAATCTAATAAATAAAATTAGATCTACAATACGCATTGTGTTGTCTAAAATCAGTGAGTTCATCAAGTAACTAGAATCAGTTTCAGTTGGCAAATACTTATTTATTTATCACCCCTGGCACAAGATTTTGGTCATGACAACTCCCATCATAATGATTTGTTCTCATTATAGGATATAGCTGTCTTGTTGATTTAACCTTTTTTTTAAACTGAGCTTGGTATAAAAAAAAATTGCGGACGGAAAGCTAGTAGGTAGTTAGGTACATAAAGATACAAAAATAAGCAAGTTTTTGAGGATTAGAACAAAATAAAATACAACCGAATTTTAATTATCACGTGACTTTGCAACTTAATTTATTATACTACCTTCAATCTAAACAGCACAGAAGTAAATCGCTTATATTTTGAATATTAATATAACAAGCTCTATTGTCCTGTTCTTGGTAATCAAAAGTTCAAGGTTTATATTAAGATGTTTATTAATTAGTTGTTGGGAAATAACCGGCTGACTATTCGGTCGAAATTATCATTGTAAACGTAACAAAGACATATAGATGCCTAGTTAGACGATTAGGAATCACAGATTTATAAAGTTTATAAAGATATATAAAGTTTTGCATAGATACTTTTAGTTGGTATATACAAGTAGGTAGCTAACCTATAGTGTTTTTGACTTGTTGAACTTTAACTATACCCTGATTTCAGGGTAGGCTCGAGCCCCTCGGTGGGGACATATTTGAACTTTTAACAACAATAGTTTTGTCTTCTGTTTATTAATCTTTTTTATTGTTTATTATAAAACCATAATAAACAAAATAAGGCTATTAAAAGAAACCAAAAAATTGGTTAATCGCTTTTTAAATAATATAATTTTACATCTAAAAAATATATTTGGTGACATAACTATGATCAGCTTCAATATTATCAGTTAAATGTTGTTATAATTCCAATTATTATCCAGAGTAGTACAGATTTCTGGTCGGCCATGAAGCTTAAACTTTCGTTTCATTACTACATACCGAAGTAATAATCAACGATAATAAATAATACAGCCACCGTAATCAAGTATAAAATTAATTAAAAGTCGATTCGATTGAATTCAGTGTTGCCACACTACATCGTTTACTTAAAAGGGGTCGTCTATGATTTACGTGTGGAAAGTCTTCGCAAAATGTAAGCACTGAAAAAAGAAATGTGATGCTGACGACACTTTTTCAAAAGTACCTACTATTTTTTTTTTTTTTTGTAATCAACTTTTTGTATTTTTTTGTCTTTGAAATAGTATTTATTTACTAAGGTTAATCGCCATTATGTTTATTAGGTAAATAAATAACGTTTTTTAATAGATTTAAAATAAAAATTAACATAAATGAGCTGAAAGCTCTCTCACCAAGAAAAGATAAGCAGTAGTATAAGAGCAAACAAAACAATATACTTTTTTTTTATAATTGCAAGTAAAATTTTAACATTTAAAGTGATTCACAGGAGCCCCCTTGTTAGGGAGAATGTGCCGAGTAACGGTGTGAGATGGACCTTCCTACCGGTTTTACACCGACTACTCATTATCGCTCCGTCAAACTCATTTGTCGAAACTCACGCGCAACTTTTATACATTCGATCGAGTAACGCTATTGGGTACATTGAAGATCAAATCAGACTATATGAGACGAAGAATAATGTCTTGTTGGTTTGCTTTTAGTAGTTTGCATTGTTATATTGGGTCTCAGAATTGAAATTTAAAAATTAATTACTTAATGAACGAATATGATTTGCCATTTGTATCTATCTAGTCTAAACAGTCTGTCTAAGATACAAAAGATTTTCTTTAATATGAAAAAAAATACAGGTACATTGTTCTCTTTAATTCTAATTTAAAAGTAGGTGTACTTTTAAACAGTAACAATGAATAGGTATTAAAAACAGTTATTTGTTCAATACATTTATTACGTAAAAGTCGTTTCTAAACTCTTAGTTGACCTTTTGATTCGGGCGAGTATAATTGAAAAGGATGTAATGTTTCTCATAGCTTGACATTTAAAAAATCCAGATTAGGTTCTCAGAAGCGATGGAGCAATTACTTTTATTTTACCTTCCTCGCGATTTAGACTTTGACGGAATTTTATTAACAGTTTCTTCCGGCCCAATATTTAGCCACTTGGGTCAGGATTTTCCGTGTCATTCTGTACGTACCAGATTATAAGTATGTAATACGTATCTGTAGTTTCATTAATCAAAGCCTATTTATTAGTTCATGGTAAGTTTGTCAAATAACTATGACTGTAATTTTTAAAGGCACCATAGTTTCGAAAACAGGTGCTTTGAATTTGGTTGGACGGATGGCAAAAAAATTTAAATCGGTTTTCTTCTTCAATTACAACTTTATAAGCCAATTATGTTCATGAGTGCTGGAAAAACGTCGGTGGTTCCCTTGTGCTACCGGTTTTACGCCCAAACTAGCACGGTGGTACTATCTATAGTGTTCGGTCCCAGATTCGATGTCACAACACCTTTTTGTGCTTAGCAAAAAGTAATTGATTGTCTTCTGTTCTTTTGAAATCTGATAAACTTGGTTTTATCTGTGGCCCATACATAATGTCTGATATTACTAGAGTAATAAACATCAATTAAACTTCAATTCTTACCAGCCTATGTTTTATTTTCATCTTGATCAGATTTGAATATTTAAGTGCTCTTGGATTTGTCATTTTATTTATTTCTTTATATTGGTTAGTCCGTAAATGACAGCTAATATTTGTTAAACTTCTAACACCTACGTCGAAACACTCCGAAGACCACCGCGGTAGATCGACAAAAACTTGTAATCCCAAATGTGATTCACTTTAGACCGCAATGTTTCATCAAACATCACGGGTCAAGAATTAAAAACTCCAAAAAAATTTCCCAATCTGTGATTGACATGTCACTCTTAATGTTGATGGTGACGAAGGGATTGTTGGCTGTGGTACGTTAGGCAGTATTTTAGACCCGATCAATAAAGACAGCATACAAGTCGTTAACCTATTAAACAAAAAGGTATACGTTTATAAGCAGGCCATGCACGGCCATAAACCATGTCCACGTGTGCTCAGAATAATTACAGTTGTGATGCCGGCATAAGTACTTCTGACGAGGCTGAATCACGAGTAGCAAGCTCTGGCGCAACGCGATCGCGTCTGTGGCAAAAACCGTCTCGATCTAATACCACTGGGTGTGCCTTTACACCACTAATATCATAATTTATAGCTATAATTCATACATTCAAGTGTCTTGCAAATTATTCTACCTAGGGGTCCTATTAGACGAAGTCACTAAACTCTTCTGTTATAAAAAATCTAATTAATTAAAATTGGTTTTAAAACATTTCTGGGAGTAGGTTTCTTTTGTATGGTGACATGCAAACTAAGGTAATATAAGTCATATTGAATAAAAATAATTTATATCAGGTGTCTTATTACAAAAACACGCCATAGGAATTATTAAATTATTAAAATAACAGCCACTACTCAATTGCCGCAGATTAAAATCCAGTAGCGATTCGAGCCAGAGCCCATCCATCTAAACATTTAAAATCGTCTGACGGAAATATCACGCAGCGTTATATTATTTACGACCTTAAAAACACTTAAAAATACCAAACTCCATTTCCATTCATAAGTTGAACCGAATCGAACTCTTTTCGAAGCACGAGCGAGACTCATAAAACCTGTTTAGATTTTGATAATTTTATTAACGATCGAATGCATGGCACGCCGGTGCGTGGAACTCCTAAAGTCTCATATATTACGGCTTTAACACAAATTATACTAGTTTAGAGCCACAACAGAGAGTGCGTGGGCGTCTTTAATGTTAAAATGTGTCATCTGTAATTATACGATCCAGAGAATTTTAATGTCTTCGAAATATCGTCTTCTTTATTACAATAGAAGCTTTAGCTCTTCTAAACTGGATCTATCGAACCTATTGTGTCACAACATTACCTTATTAATGTCTGCGGTATAAATCGGTCGTTGTATATTTTATTTTATTCGCGGAAAGAATGCGGTTGGGTGGTTAGTTCACAACAATGCTGAGGAATTAGAAACACGGCAGAGGAAATATTGAGAAACACAATGCTGTATTACCGAGCTCCTTCAAGTTTGACAATTAACGTTGTGACGATACGCACCAAAGAGTCCCTGCACACTGTAATTACTGTTGTCCATTCACTTTACATCATTACTGAGATTTCTACATCTTCTTTTATGTCTCACATTTGTATCGGAGTCGTCGACTGTGGCGTAAATAATTTCTCTTACATGTCCCCGCGTTCATTAGGGGCACATTGTCTATCTTGAACTAATTTTAATGGCGTTACCTTCAACATTTCATACGATAATTTGATGCAATTACGTAGGTATATAATTTTGGTTCTAACTCCAATTTCCAATTCAACTTGATGTCTGTTTTATATTTTAGTATCTGCAGACATCTAATATGAAATTTTAACTGTTGAAAATGTGTCCTGCATCTAGCAGTCCTATTTGTTGATTTGCTATTATCAAATCTCGTGACTATGTTTTAAAAAACCTGCCCATTATGTTTGCTTTAAAATTGTACATTGTTAGATCCGTCCTTGGTAGCAAAGAAGTGTTAAACAGTACATCACAATTACAGTCTTAAAGTACCTAATAGCATTAGTATGCACTTATGTAACAATATCCACAAGTGATCCGCTAATCATGCGCAACTTTGATCTGTAGAAATGTTAACTCCTCAAATTCTTATGTCAAACATGAACTGCGCTGTATGTTGCTACACAACGAATCAATTGTACAAACTCCTTTCGGACACTAATAGAAAGAAAACGATCCATGTTGCGTCAGTCAGATTAATTAAACTTCTTACGACCAAGTACACACTTCTATTTAAGTCTCAGCACAGTAAAGTACCAACTTTAATTAGTAGTTTTCCATTTGTCGGACACATATAAAAGCTATTTGACTTAATTCCCAAGTGTCGTCTGAGGAACCACTTCGATATGGATTTGAGCCTTATTACTGCCGAGCAAAGTTGGAATTAGCAGTTTTAGCAACTCGTAGCAACGAGAAAATCTTGAAGTGTTTTATGAAGACGAGGCTTTCGAACCAACTGTACTGAGAGTGTTAACGCCACCATCACGAATACGGTACCTACATTTTCAAATAGTTATAATGTGCTTATTTTAATGTTTTTACGTAGTTACAGACTTTTGTATTTACATAGAATGTTTGTTTTTGCGTATTCACTGTAACATTTTTTTAACAGTTTCATCATGCTGTTTAAATATCACGAATTTTTCGGTTACCTACTTAGTGGTTATTAACATTATTCTTTACACTACAGTTTTACCTTCGTCTATTACTAATATGTTAGGATAACTTTGGATTTTTCTAACCGCCTATTTAGACATGACAAAGCTAAAATTGGATGTTACATTAAATCAAAAGCGTGTTATTTTCAATAGCTGTGCCTGCTATTCAATAGTTAAAATACGAACAGGACAAATGTAGGACCATCCTTCATATTTGACGTCGCTTCGCCTGGACATAATATCATCCATTTAGCGACCCCCGTACCATTATTATCAACTCCAGCTTGAACGGGTCATTAATGTAAAATCTAATCAATTATTACGATTTCAATGCCGCCGTCTCTTGTCATTTTAGCAGGTACATATCAATCATTACGTCTAACAATTATCGACTTTCTACAAATGCAGACGAATTGGTCGTTTCTCCGTAAACAGTTTTGCAAACAGTGTCTTGTCTGAATTCGTGGCCATCTGGTTTCTGTTCACCGTTTTTGGTGTCATCACTAACACTGATAATTAAATTTCAAGAAAAAGGTGCGTCCACTTAATATGTGTTACACGAAATACGCTTTTCGTCGCGACATGGCGGACAATTAGCAGTCGACGTGTTAATGATACAAATTTGACATTTTGAAACATTTATAACGAATATGGTGTTCATTGCTTCATCAACTTATTTAAAATTTTTGTTTGTTTGATAGGTACACCATCAAAAATCGTACTAAAAGAGATACACAAAAAATCATATAAACTATACCTACTTGAAAATAAACAAACGAATCGTCACGCTTGACCGTTTCTAACCCACCCAAAGAAAATGTAAAGTATCCAATAACGGTAAAACTAATTATAGTTTCGGTAACGAATCGAGCCACTCACGACATAGCTTCTATGTTACTTGACGATGGAAACAAGCAAAAAATGAGTCGTGAGGTGTACACATTAAAATCCGTCCAAAATGAATAGAACGAAAAAAGATAATGGCCTAAAGTGACAAACAGAGCAGCCATCGACTGAGTTTTTCGTAAGAAACACGCAGAGATGTGATGAACTGATAGATTTTAGGAAAATCAGTTAAACTATTTTTCTTTCAGTTTTCATTCCAATTCCAATGTAAAAACTTTCGTAGTACCTACCTATCTATCAAGGTATTAAATTCAAGACTAGTGGTCCTATTTATTCAGTCAATAATGTGTCCTTACAGTCAACCAATTTTCAAATAATGGACTCTTATAATTTGACATAAAGTACTTCATATTATGTACTTGTAAAAAGCTCATGTTCTGTTGTAGTTACTTTTATAACAAAAAATGTGATCTCATTTACTCCCACTGGGTATCAACAAATCGTGAAAGGCAATTTCATAGTGCATTTTCATCTTGATACGCCTTACAAAGAACTTTGCCCTTTCCAGTTACATTGTTTTTTTATCGAAATTTATTTTTTTAATGTTCAGTTTATATATCCTTTTATTATCTACTGGCAAGACAGAATAATAAATTAAATACCAAAACCGACAGATGGTAACTTTAATAATCGCAACATTATGAAATATACCAATTAGTTCCAAACACGGCATCTCTTCACACATGTGACATCATCACTATTTTGTCTTATTGTTAACGGAAAATATGAAACCACACAATTTGGGGAATTTGCTATAATCCGCGCCGAGTCCATTGTTACCGTTGATGCGAGGGCATAATCTGAGGGGGACCATCCAGAGATTGGTGAATACAATCATTTACGAATTTTGAAAAACATTGATTGATCCTAAATTCTCAAACATCGGGGAGTCAGTATCGAATGGGTGTTTAAATAAGAGGATGGGATCTGAAAGGAATGCGTGTGCATCAATACGGTCATTAAAATGTACCGTGAATAAATTAAGGCGCGGTCATACAGTGTACAGGTGGAGCGGATGCTTCAGGCGACTGGGATGGGAGTCGCCCGTCGCCCGTGCAGTCGCAGCACGAAGCATGAAGCGGGCGAGTTATTAATAATCCGCATTCACGGATCGCGCGAGCGTGCGGCGAGCGAGCGGCCGCGAGACGACGACATTCCAACGCATTGTGCAGGCTCGCTCCGCCCGCGACACTTTTGTCTATTCACACCGATAAATCACCTCCATCGGCTCAATGTAAGCATTATTTACTTCTAACGACGACACCGTCGCGCTACATCGATTAATTAGTATAACACTACAGATAAGATAGCGCTGAAAGAGATCGCTTTCAATTTCCTCTCGAGGGGCACTCGGCGTAAAGTGTGCGTTAAGTGCGGACAATCGGAGATAAAACGTGCGAGACGCGACTCTCCCTTAATCCGGTGATCGAAGATTGCGAGAAAACGTTTTGTCGTAGGGTGGCACGGTCGAGTTGTCCCATTGTCTGCTGTTCTAATTTGATTGCCCACACGTCCTTGTCGCCGGCCGTCACGTGGGCGTGGGCGGACGGACCAACCGTGGATCCCTATAAACCCATGAGATGCTAATGGCACTCATTCATCGAGGTCAAATTGCTTCTCTATCTGTGTAATGACACAGTCATTGCTGATCTACATAAAATTGCATTATTTTATTAGTTATGTCTGTTTTACATAGTTGCCGTTAAATTGAGCTGATTGGAAGTCATCAATAACAAAGTTGGAGTGGGGTTTGATGCGAGTGTATTATTGAATTAACCAGCTTGTGGCGGGCGCGCCACACGCGAGGCTGCCCAGACGCAATGTCGTGCTCGCCCCGTATTGCGAGCGTCTTAAATTGATTCTAATGCGAATGTGATCTGAACAACTGTGATTCCAGTCAGAAACATCATCTTCATTAGTTGTGCGTTCACATGGTCATTCCTCTTTGACCTCGCAATGAGACAATCTCTGTGTACAAGTTTCTCAGAAAACGTGCAGGGTATTATAAAGGTACACATCGCCCGAGGGCCAGTACTATCTATGGCATCGGCCTGGTTAATACGCTTATTAAGTTATGGCAAAAAGCGAGTTGGCTCGTTCGTTTAGCTTTAGGGAGTAATTAGCAGAATGAGGCTTATCGCTGGATCTAATCACTGCCTATAATTATTGGTTATGGACCACACTTGCAATATGCCCTTCGTATAACGCACGCGCAGCGGCTTTTGCATGCAATGAAAAATGCAATCAGTTTAATCAATACGAGAAATGTAACTAATAATAATGTACCTATATTTATGAAAAAGCAATGAGTCATTGTGATTTATTATTTTCTTCATTAGCTTTTCTGTATTCACGTCAAATCACGAAACACTAATTTTCTTTTGTTAAATAAAGGTAACAAAAGTGATGAAAACTAGGCGGGTTTACGCTTGTTAATGTAAACTGAATGCGATCGACATAGGGTTACCAGAACAAAACTTCACCATTACGGAAAAAGCATGTAAAATGTTGTATGATAATTACTAAATTAAAAGACAAGAGAGCTCACTTAAAATATTAAAAGGTATTGCCGGGAATACTAAGTTTTGTAGGAAAATAATACACTTATTAAAAATTCATTAATTATGTAATATATATTTTAATGACAATTCTCCTTCATGATGTTTTTCAGTATCGACGCGCTAGGCCGTGGTCCGAGGCTCTCTCGAGCCGCCCCTAGACGCATTGGTAAATTACTTTTTTGGGGTAGAGTCTTCCACTCCCCCGCAAGTCCGGTAAAGCTTGATTGGTCGTACTTTTTCGACACTAGCATAGGTAAATCAATATTAGTAATAATAATGACAATATTTATTTAGTAGGTTAGGTATATTTTATTTTTCATTTACTTTACCCAAAAAATGTGGAAAATTCTTTCCACACGCTGGACAATGACTTATGAACCGGATATATCCGGAAATGCCCGGACATTTGGCAACCCTAGATCGATACCGTCACTGTTGAATGGCAATTGGAATTAGGGTCAAATCTTATTGATTAGCGAACAAAATTTGTGAACAAGCGGAGCATGGGACCGGCGCGCCCCGCCCGCATCTGTAACGACCAGCTTTGCATATCAATACCTATTTTAATATCGACATGCATCATTTCATTTAATTGCATTTCCTTAATGGCCCCAACCGATTACTCCTCATTTTACCCATTGAAATAGTCCATTCGGCTATGTAGACCTGCTAAATATTTATAATTACAATCAGTGGACGTGTTGCATGTCAATTAGTGTTACGCCGGTAAATAAATTGACGTGAAAACTGTTTCAATTATACAATTAAATAATGGCGGTGGTTCTCCATATATGTCTCAGCCAGTCTTAAAGAGAGGCGAGGTGATGACCAAAAACAGAAATGTATTTTTTTTCATCGCCACCGCCTATTGAACGGGTTTATTCCAGCAATTTGTTGCTATATTGATATCATAATAAAATATCACAGCAAAAGTTGCTACCAATATGCCTTCGTCGCATGGAAATGCATATAAAAACTAATGGCCTGGTTTCCACGCGTCCCTCTCGTAATTAATAGTCTCAGTTGTATGACCAAAGACGGAATTGTATGGAACAGGTCAGAATCAGACTCCTAACATGGAGCAGGACCTAGACTGAAGTAGATTGACGAAGTCGATATCGCTGGCGGATCCATACTTCATCAAATGGCGTTCGGAGCGCTAATATTCATGTTAATCCAAAGAGGTATGATTAAACGTGTTACTTAAGGCATTAAATATGTTACAAAAAGTAGCTCCTTTGCACATTTTGTCCCCTCGAAAGGAACCACCAACCGTCACTGGAATCTGTTCAAAAGTGTTAAATCGGTTAATATAATGATGATGGATGCCGTCCCGACCAAACAGCCCGCAGCGGGGGTGTTATACCCCACTATACAAATAAAATATTTTTATTATTAACCAGGTTTCTCTCCTTTTCGCACCCACATATTCTCCTATCAAGCTGCACTGCTCGTGCATTTTAATCGAAATCATATTTCTGTTTTGTCATTATTGTATCGCGTTTGGAGAGTTCCTCTCTTTTGTCCCGGATTTCGGATCGATGCATGGTTTCTTGTTTCCAAAGCAGCTTTTGGTTTTGTTCTTTTTTAATAAGTCACTGTGGTATTGAAACATGAGTCCTTCGGAGGTAGACCATTTAACCTTTTAAATTTTTAATAATATTGGTTGTTTGTAACTTTCTGTCGGCATAACATCGGCCGCCATCTATGGCGAAGTAGCGGATTTGAGTCATTAAATTTTTTTTCGTTGTTGTTTACCATAGCTGCTTCCTATGAATGAGCCCGCCACCCGCCATAAAAAGGTGCAACCGTGTCAAAATCCGACAATATTGTTTAAAATGTAAGACAGACACATATGAGCTCCTTTCATCATCGCGAGCTTACCTGTGGGGGCGCACAAAAAATACCGCAGGTAGCCCATTTGTTTGTTATTAATTCTCGCGTCGAATCTCGTTTTTTTCTCCACCATCGACCACGTTAATACTGTGAGAATATTAATTATAATTATAAACGGGGCTCGTCGTCTTCGTTAAGGTGCTGGCCCCCTTAAGTTTTGGTCTTCCAAATTTAAATCCCGATCATTTATCATGCGACATTGTCGGCTTTATCTCGATTCTTTTTTAAATTTATCATTCTGGGCCACTGCACTTAAATCAGGAGTGTTCATCGTGAGTTACAACTTTAGTCTTTGTTATGAACACCTTTCTTGATATAATGACTTAGCATCCCCGATATCACATTTCTGTATCTTACAAACATTGTTTCGATGTTGACTATTAAGTACGTTCCGCGTGTTGGGAAGTGAATGCATAATGAAATAAATGCCTTTTATGTAAAATCGTCTTAGCTCTCACCTCTAAGTATGCTTACAAAATGTTCGTTTCATCTTGTAATAGGTTAGCATAAGTAACATGTATATTTGCAGTAAAATAAAAGGCCACGGTGAGTGCTCGGCTCCGTATTCAAAGGCGAGTTGGTGCTGGCTGGCAAATTATCAGGGACCGCCTGCGCACGCTTTCTGCACACGGTAACCGACAGTAAAAATCATACTTAAGACGGCAGTGGGTGATCCAAGTATCATCCAAACCAAATGTACTGTATAGGTACTATATTAAACGCATACAGCTTTATATATAAATTGAGGAAACTAAGAGGTGTATATGGTGAACTTATGATATTTTCCACCACTTTTACCTTCATGCGTCTTTTAGTTGATGAGAGCTTTATTGGGTATATTATATCGTTCAAAAATACCTTAAACCTCGTTTTCTGTGCAGCTTTAATATCAAGTTGTTTGTCTATTTCCATGGTATTTTATTGTATATTTATTTTATTTTGGAGGTGGAGACAAAGACATTTATTGATTCGTTAATCCTGTGTGTAATAATGACAGGAGTTGTCACGACTAAAATTCTGTAATTAGTAATTACTAAGTATGTGCAAACTCACATTGATTTTAATCTCTTGATAATTCAATGAACTCAGCATTCCTTCGAATATGGTATAGTATACCTAGTCGAAGTGTAGTATAATTGCTATTTCCCAGTAAATTTCATGAAAAACTTAAGCTATATTTTTCACATGAAGAAATATTTCGAATACAAGATTTCACGTTTTTTATTTTAATATCATAGTAATTATTGTAGTGTCACAATTTACAAAGCTTTTTTTTATTCAGTCATCTGTCATAGCACTCATACCTAAGTAGGTAGATATACTTAACCCAGTGTGAACATGTTGGTGAATCGATAGAGCCCTCATAATTTCAACCCAGTTTTTATGTCACCACCATTGTCTGTTTTCCGTTCTGATCCTAACCCGACTGAACTGTACGCAATTTAAATACTTTTATCTTTAACCCATTTTATCATCTAAATATCTCACTAAACAGTCTAGATCCTAGACCTACTTCACCTTCAGACAAAATAAATGTCTGACCTTTCAGAATAATTCCAGCAAAACATTTCTTCGTTATCGAAATCGTGACGAAACCGAATTGAAGGAATATAGGTGTTTGTCATCCTTGACTTATGCTCCATTTCAGACAATAAGTATTTATGAGGTTTAGAAAGTACTCAGCATATGGTGTGTGGTACGTCAAGGTGTGGTAAGGCAAGGGTCACCATTAGCTGCTGGGCTAATATATCACGATCTGTGCATTAGCCTCCTATCGCCCCCCGTTTAGCCGCGAATTGTCTGTGGAAACTACCTATTGTGACCGGTGAAAGGACAGGAAAAAAATCGTATGGGGCCCGGTCTTTTATTCACAGAAAAATCTAACCACTATATAGAAAAAATATATGGATTCTAGACATAAAACTGAGTCCACATGTCCAGTTGTGGAATTTAAGTGCCCCCCATTTAGGAGATATTAATTTTTTTCAATGTGAAAAAGTTGTACACTCAGCAAGTCTATAAAACGCACCTGCCATTACCTATCTCTTTCTAACACCTAGCTAAGGCTACTCTTGTCTTCTCTTTCTTACAAGGTTATTAAAATAGTTAACTAAACCGCGAAAACGATTTTCAGTGACATTATGCGAGACATTTACAGCACATGCTATGCTCATTTTTGAAGTTTTGAATACAGAATAAATCGTTTTCGCGGTTTAGTAACTATTTTGTAAGAAAGAGAAGACAAGAGTAGCCTTAGCTAGGTGTTAGAAAGAGATAGGTAGTGGCAGGTGCGTTTTATAGACTTGTTGAGTGGACAACTTTTTCACATTGAAAAAAATTAATATCTCCTAAATGGGGGGCACTTAAATTCCACAACTGGACATGTGGACTCAGTTTTATGTCTAGAATCTATATAATTTTTCAATATAGTGGTTAGATTTTTCTGTGAATAAAAGACCAAAAAAAGCCATGTCCTTTATTTTCCTCGCGCCGTGGGAATGAAGCAATTATCTATGGTCGTTAGATTGAGATATCGGTTCCATTTTGGTGGTCTTTATCAAGAAACTGGCGGTTCACGTTTAAATACTTAACTTCCGCAAGCACTTACATACAGCCTACACTTCCAGATTTCGATCTGATACTAAAATCATAAGATGTAAAGTCTTGAAAGTCAAGTAAATAAATAAAAGATGGCGTGAAGCTCAAGATACATCTGAAATTGAATATTAGATTGAAATTACTCGCTTGGGCGGGTCTCTCCTCCGCCTTTTGTTACGCGAATGATACATAAAGCGTGCGCGCATACAAACACAGCAATAAGAATTTTAAATTAGCATTCTTTTTGTGTTCCACGCCACCCCACCCTACCCGCGCACCCCATCGTCTTAATAATATGAAGAAATTGAGTTGTTATACACCCTTTTCTGAGGAGGCGCGGGTGCAGCGGCACACCTCTCAAGGAAGCCTTTTTGTAATTGAATTTAGATATTCTCTCCCCGGATATAACGACGGGGAGGCTGGGCGCTCTGCTAGTTCTTCAAATGGAATACCTACATGTAAATGTGCTGATATGAAATTCTCGAGCCGCGGCTGTGACGGTGTCGTATGTTATTTATGATTGCTAACGTTATTTCATTTTTTCCTCAACCCGTTTTTGGGCGCGACACAATTTTCATATCATAAACGGTACCTACTGAATTCGTGTTACTATGATTTCATTCACCCCAGTTAAGGAAACTGTTTAGATAACGTTGATCAAAATGGAGTAGAAATAATTAACTGACTTAAGTGTTTAATCAAAGTGCGATATCCTTGATTGAGTTGGTTTACGTTGTGATTTGATTCGCAGTGCTGAAGCCAAAATAGGTTCTATTAATTCGATCAACCTTCCGAGAAGCAACGATGGCATGATGCTGGTATGTAATTACAGAACGCCATTAACATCGGCCGTGTACAAACATGGCGGCTGATTGTAGGTTTGGTTTTAATTGCGCACACGCATCCCGATGCGAGTTAGAGCTCTTACACTGATTTGAGCCTACCAAGTATCGTGGAAATCGTGAGAACTTTAATTACTTATTGATTTTTCGGGGCATCGGTAATTTGAGTAATTAGGCCGAAGTGTAATCATGTAGTCCGAACACCCAGAGCAAACTCTCCGCTCTCTTTTTTCGGTCAGACAATTTTCCACACCGATTTAACACCATTCTCCAAAGTCGCGAACGAAAACAATTACGATTTCCAAAATTATCTGCGTGACTTAAAATCACATGAATTATACGTGAAGGTAGAGAACAACAATTCATTCAAATTCTTTTGGTCAACGTTGTTAAACTTCCCACAATTGAGACTCTCACCCCATTCCCATCCTACAATGACATTAAATAATAGTTAAAGTAAGCTAATTTTACAGTCGCCAGTAAACACAAAGTGACCTCCCGTCTCCCGCCATTCAGTAGAATTCGAGACGACCATTAAGGCGTCAACACATTACGCGACACAACTGAAACTTTTTTAATGCCCTCCAGGTAATTGTTCCGACATTACGATTCGTCGTCACCAGTAATTATCGGGCGACAGCGCTGCCTCGATGACAACGAGAAAGTTCGTGGTTTGTAGACGTAAATGTAGACAATTAAGCCTCCGTCGTTCGGTTTTACTTTAGACAAAGAGATTAAAGGGATGCCAGGAGGCCGTTGACGTTGCTTTTAGTGCGCACTACGACGTCTGGAATTATGATCTCGAAAATATAAAAATCATTCAAATTAACGTTAATGACACATTTGTAGAGAACGTTAAGCCGGCGTCACGCTCATCGCTGGGAAATAAAATTAAAACTAATTCGAGGCATCCCAAATTATAGACGTAACAGCGGCGGATGTCGCCGCAGCGGCAGCGGCGCCGGCGCAGCGAAACCGCACGTCATTGTTTTTTGTGGTGCAGCCGCTGCCCGAGGCGCCTGCCGATCCAATCCGACCCCGGCCACTAATTAATTATTTCACATGTATCGATCATTAATTACGGCTCTGATACCAGCCACCCGTTATCTTCATAATGACGACCAGCAATTTGTCGATCGTAATTATCTTACGAATCACACGCACAAGAACGAATAATGATTTAAGAAACTTTAACACGACGGAGGTTTCATCCCGCGTACACATTAATAGCAGAAAGCATCGAGATCGAATCAATCTTAATCTTGTACAGAAACGTAATCCAGATTTATTTATGAGTGAGGAGAGCGCGTGTGCTATTATGCTCGTCTGCAGCAATTTGCCTCGGAAATTGTCTTAATCGGCCGCTCAAGGGACTATTTATGTATAATTATTTCCAAATTCGACGCTCCGTTTGATGCCTTTCCGCTCTCTTTGAGGTGGTTCGACAAAAAAGTCATCTGTTGCAACAATTAACCTGGGAAAAAATAGAAATAAGTATCGAAGGGTCCGCAATAATTACAGGCGAAAATTGACGGTTCCTAAGAGGAGCATGGGTCGAGTGGCGCCTGCAGCGTACCTGCCGTTCACGCGAGGTTTGTCCTCCGACGACCTTGGAAAACAAAAGAAGCAGTCAGCAGGAACATCTACTAAAACCAACTATAATTATATCTGCTCACCATGTCTGAACGCTCTTACGTTGAAGGAAATCATTGCGAAGAAACCTGCATAGACTGCAGACCTGCGAAGAAATTGAAAGGTTGTGTGTGAACTTCAGTGTGGGAACTTCACCCTGTGAAGTTGACTAACCCGCACTGGGCTAGCGCAGTCAACTAAGTAAGGCATATTCACTCTTATTTCAGGCTAGACCCGAGCCCCTCGATGGGGACATAGGCTTAACTATTTAAAAATTTCAAAAATCAGAGATCTTTTATTTTGTACTCTTGGAATATCTGAAGATACAATTCTGATCAACTGCAACGTTTCATTCAGTATTATTATGCTAGCGTTCACCATCCATTCTCCAATAAATCTGTGTTTTATTCAGTAAGCACAATAATTCAAAAATAAAAATGTGCAATTTTTTATGGGTAACAACGTACAGGTTAATGTAATTAACAATTAGGATAATTTTGATGAGGATAATTAAAAGGTAAAATAACGGAACGTTAACGAAGCAAGTCTCACGTTCCGTGCCTCAAGAAAAGCTTGTAATTACTAACATACCCGTGTGGTTCGCGAATTCGCACTGTCACTAATTATCGCCTCAAATGAAAGCCTTTTTAATTGTAGCTTTCTCTGACTGACTGTAGCTATACGAAAAGAATTTTGCGTCGTTATTTCCAAAATAAAAAGAATTATAATGAACTTTAGTTTTAACAGAGATTCCACTCTAACCGCAACTGTGTAGATTTATCTGTAGGAGCATTAAAATAAAACGACTCTCATAGATTTCTACACCCTTCAGCTTTATCAAAATGGTAGACTTTACCCGGCCCGTGTTCTACACGGCTATTACTGTAACGTGCGCAGGAGCAGCAAAAAGAGCCATTCCCATCGTCCGAGTTCAGGACCATTACCATTAATGAAGGTTTAAACTTAAACCCTAACGGTGGACATTGTCTGACGCGATCCTTACCATGTAGTAGCCGGCATCCTTCCCCACGTTCCCACGTCTAACGAGGCTCCTTCCATTACGTACAACATTTTACATACATTCTCTCCACTTATTATCAATGTATTAAGTAAATCGTTCTCTCAGACTTCAGTGAATTTCATTCCATTAATCGTTTTTCGACATTTTCGGTTTGTAGCCTGACAACGCCGGCTTAATACTTTATTTATTGTAATTCCTCTCGCCGACTTAGTAGATGTTGTTTAATGCGCTTTTACGATGTTTTCGTGAAGAAAGCCGGCTGGGGGTAATTATTTAGCAGTGTTCTGCGGTTTAGTGGGGCGAAGCGGCCGGAGAGTTAATGAGGGCCTCAGTAATAACCACCGATTATTAATATGGACGTAGTTTACCGCCGCTCTCGTTACCATCTCGTCTCCACCTTGAAATCCGCTGTTTGTTTTACAACACAACAACTGTCTCATACATTCTCAAACCCCACCGACATTCTCTTTTAATGAGGTTATCAAATTCCTTAGTATTGATCAGAACTCAAATCACAATTAGAGAACCTGATAAGCTTATTACGCGCAATCAAAACAGCTATTCTCAACTTGACATTTAATTCTCCACATTTCTATGAAACGAATGGAATCGATTCAATTTTCTATCAATTACCGCTCACAGTCTCCACTAAGTGGCTTGCCCTGTGGATGTCACAGTTTCTAACCAGTAAAATTTCTTATTGGAGAGTGAACCATGTCTCACGAACTCCCATTTCGCGTACGGTAATGAGTATACTGATTGACTTTGCATGCTGTTGCTGTTGATAATTATAGGATTTCTCGCTTAAGAAATTGTTTTGAGTTGTACTATACCGTTCTTAATTTCACTTCTATTGAATTGGCCGATGACGGAGACACATTTTTAACCAATGATTTTTTACCGATTGACTTTCTCTTAAATAAACAAGCCGGATTAGCCGGTGATCATGCAGATTACCGATCATAAATTGGATATTGACAAAAACGCCATTGAGCCTGATCAATAACATTGTGGGAGCCTCATTAATGGATTGAAAAGCGCGCATCTTCATTATGACGGACTCGGTAACTATTGTAGAGAACTGCTGCGATGCGGGTGATTCACTTGTGTGTATGCTGAGAGTAAACATGTGTGAGTGTAATCGCCGAATGTGCACAGGCAAATCTCGCTAGTGTGAGGCTCACACACACGCCAATTATTTCCGCCGCAGTTTTCTCACGCTCACACACCCATGTGTGTGTAGTAATTTGCACTCAAACGTAACTACGCATTAATGCTTGTTTGTGTGCGAGTTTATCGGAAATTAGTTCTGCTGCAAGCATCAGGGTATTGGTGGAAATTGACAACACTGATTGTAACGATGAGAATCCGCACACGTGCGCCCACATTAAACATTTACCACGCTGAATGCCACTTCAAAACACTTTGCAAAACAGAAATTACAGTAGCATCAGTTCTTGCCTTATAATTTAGTATTTGTTTAGTTTTAATAATACACTACGGCGTCAATGACTGAATCTCACTCAATATTAAATGAATTTTGCTTTTGTACGGATAACATCAGTCGTATTAAATTGCGTATTTTGATGTACAACTATCAATCATAAATCTAAATGGAGTCCATTACAAAACGTAAAATAAGAGACTAGAGAAAATCTGTTACCTTATTAAGTTCAGAATAAAAATAAAACTATGCAAATCGTGGCATTACAGACCGTTCACCTCGAGTCTAATTACCAGGCTCTTTGCATAATATCCATACACATTAGCACTGCGAAATGATCTACAAATTGCTGTACCGAGAAAAACCACAATAATTACACCAGATGTAATTAATGTTTTTTACTATGTCACTCCATGAACATGTTTACGAGAATTATAATATATAATATGTGTTTGAAATACCATTTTAATTCAACCCGTTTGATATATATTTTTAACAGGTTTATAAGATGGTGTCATATTAGATTTTTGAGCCAATAAGAGTAAAAATCATCACATCCCCTATAAATAAAAGTTCAGAGTCATAAGTAGAAGTTGTTTCCGATTTTTCCAAATCCATTAAGAATTGAGAATATAAATCTTTTTCTAGACGCCTTGTCGATTAGTGATAGGTAGGTATTATCTATTATGAATAACGTCGAAAGTCTAATTACTTAATTTATTAATCAATATGATTCACTCTGAATAAAATAAAATTATAGATTTTTCCTGTTCTTTCTCCATTTCATCATATAGGGATTTTATGATAAACAGATGTTTCAACGAAGTTTTATAGAACAAGGAAATCGTTCATACGTTATATATAACTGTCGTCTGTTCTGTACAAATATTTACCATATCGATTCCTCGTATGATATAAATTATCAAATTCAAGGGCTGTACTTAACCGTTATAAATGTAAACAAGGTGTAAAAGTGGGACTGTATGATATTAGGCTAAAGTCAAGGTCTCATGTTTAGGTTATTTGAAAGCAGTTTATCGCAAATCTACGTCCGGTTTCAATATTACTCGTATTTTAACATTAATTTGTAAATTATTATCGCGTCCACATCCTGCGCGTTAATCATTCATTAGACAATTATGATGAATAAGTACTAAATTAATTTCACAATCAAGCTAAACACGCACGGGTATGTTTACTCAACTTGTGTCCCAGGCATCAACAAGTGGTTGTGATCTATTAGTATTCCCTAAAATATAGTGATAAATATCAATGATTATTAAGTAAGTATATTTCCCTGTCATCTCTTATTTTCCATCAATTTATTATCTTGCTGTCATATTGGAAAATACATTACTCGAGTTCTATTTAAGTATTTGTAGAACACGTATCTCTGATAAGCATTCAGATAACAGAGATGACGGCTTAATCTCGTTTTTTAACAAATTCTTCATCTTAGATTAGCCATTTATTCTGTACTGTAACGACTTGAAATATATTAGTATCTTAAAGCCTTGTCATGTTAGATATAAGGAGCATTTTTGTCTGATTATTTTGGGTTTTGTAAGTGAAATATTTATTTATTGTGCTCCAAGTTTTCTGGTTGCCTAATTGTAAAAGTGTCAGTATTGACAGCGTTGACACTGCTGACAGGCTGTCATGCGGATAAAATTGATCGCGGTTGTTTACGCAAACGTCTGTTAGATAAGCTACGATTACTATGTATTTTATTAATTTGTTAGTATTACTTTAGGCAAGACGGTGATAACATGGGAACTGAATTCTTATCAGAACTTTTAACCCAACACTCGAACAAGATTAATCGAACAGGAATGTTTGGTTATACCTTTTTGAAATTTTGAATTAATCTAACTAGTTTTGTAAATAAACACAAACAGAACCAATAGTTTTATTATTGGAAAACAAAAAGAACGACACAAACAAAACTGTCGCCCCACCTCTTCCGGTTGCAACGATGCTCGCTCGTAGAAATGTATTCAACAGTCACCTTCAGCTAACTCGGTAAAACTAGTCCGTGAGAAATATCGGCCATATTGCGTAATAGCATCAACACGTGAAATAGGGTACAGTGGATCTGATTGTTTTACTACATTAGTAGGTACAATTATAAGACATCATCATCATCATCATCTCAGCCGAAAGACGTCCACTGCTGGACAAAGGTCTCCCCCAAGGATCTCCACAATGATCGGTCCTGTGCTGCCAACATCCAGCGCCTTCCCGCGAGCCTCACCAGATCGTCGACTAATAAGACACAAAGACAAATTTTAATTGCATGAAATGCGATCAAAGTCAATGTCAAAGTTTGATACTAAGAACTAAATATGAACTGAAGGAAAATAATTTAAACCTTACGAATCGAATAAAAAATAATTAGTTGAGATGGCACATTTTACAAGCGGCATTCTTCTGTGCAACATTTTAATGTAAGGAATTTCCCTTGTTACAGGAGAGCATGTGATGCCGGCCCTTGACGCCCGGCGCCATGCCCACGCCGCTGCAGCCCGGCGGCCCCGCTAGCGGTCCGCCTCCGGAGCGCAAGCGGCGCCGAAAGCGCGACGATCCCCAAAACTCGGCCGCACTAGAGCCCGACGACGACGACGACGGCGAGATGAGCCCCGAGGAGGAGCCGCGCAACGCGCCCGCGGCTCCAGCGGCCCCTACCCCCGCCCCGTCCTCAGCGCCCGCACCCACCTCGCCTCCAGCAGCCCCCGATGCCGTCGACCTCACATCGCGGCGAGATTCCCCACCACTCTCCTCCGACGTAGAACGCTTCGATGGCAAGATCGTCTACAACCCTGACGGTTCTGCATACATCATCGAAGACCCTGAATTATCGGAAGGAGAAACCAGCTTATCCGACCTGCCAAAAATCGAACCAGGCTGCATTGTAGACAGTAGAGACAGCAATGTTGAGAGACAATTTGAATTTCCTCAAATAGCAAGCGCCTTTTATGTGTCAAGAAATCCGTCTTTGTACGGTGCACTTTACGGAAGACTAGCAGCGGAAAGAGCGAGAGCAAGACCAGATGCACCTGTGATGCACAGCTATCGAGTGTTCAGTTTTCGTGGTGGAAAAGATGCTCCAAGACCGCCGTCCCCACCAGCTGAGTGCCCTGTCAGTGTTCCAGTCAAACCCATCCTTATGTGTTTTATATGCAAATTGAGTTTTGGCTATGCTAAATCTTTTGTAGCACATGCCCAATCAGATCATAGTTTATCTTTACTTGACTCAGAAAGAGACGCTTTATCAAGAGAAAATGCATCTGCGATAATTCAATGTGTTGGAAAAGATAAAGAAGCGCTAGTCTCGTTTTTAGAACCTGTGGGTACGGCTGCACCTCCACGTGCATCTGCATCTGGAAGTCCTGCCAACATGTCCGAATTGTCGAGTCCATCAGTAGAGAAGCGGCCAGACACGATGACTACTCCTGATAGAGAAAGAGATGAATCAATGCTTCCGAATGGGTCATGCGACGACAGAAGACCGAGTCCTCCAGCGTGGCGACCTCCTCGCTCACTGGCAGATTCAATGATGCCTCAACATTCCTTGATCTCAGTGGCACATCCAAATGCAATAAACGCATCTGTTCAACAAAGGATAAGCCCTAATTCCTCTCCTCCGTTCCAAGCGACGCCACCAGCTTTCCTTTCTGGAACCACGATAGGGGTATGTCCTGATCATCTTGGAGGAAGACCGTCCGGAGCTGATTGCCCAAAATGCGAACTGATTTTAAATTCGGGTCGGCTAGGCGGACCATTAGCTGGTATGCATAGCAGGAATTCTTGTAAGACTTTAAAATGTCCAAAATGTAATTGGCATTATAAATATCAGGAAACATTAGAGATCCATATGAAAGAGAAACATCCCGAAGCTGAAACAAGTTGCATTTATTGCATAGCTGGTCAACCACACCCACGACTAGCCCGAGGTGAAACTTATACTTGTGGCTATAAACCATATCGGTGTGAAGTGTGTAATTACTCTACCACGACGAAGGGCAATCTTAGCATACATATGCAATCAGACAAGCATTTAAATAACATGCAAGAACTGCAAAATGGTGGAAACCCCGGGGAAAGCAGTCTACCTCCACCTCCTCAACACACGCCTCCTGGACCACATAAACCACCGCTACCGCATCATTCACCCTTAGGTCAAAAACCAAAGCCTACCTTTAGATGTGATGTCTGTAATTATGAGACAAATGTTGCCAGGAACTTGAGGATACATATGACGTCTGAAAAGCATACGCATAATATGCTTGTTCTTCAACAAAACGTTAAACACATGCAAACGCTGTCAGCTCTACACCACCGACAGCAAAGTCAACAACAACTAGAAAGTTTGCTACACTTCCATGGTGGCGACGCGCCTCCACAAAATCCAGAGGCAGCCTTAGCTGATATGGCATATAACCAAGCTCTTATGATCCAGCTTATGACTGGCGGACCAGGGCCGTCCCCACCAGAACTTGGAGCGCACCTTGATGTTGGATTAAATCCTGAAGCGATGGAACCACCACCTGAACCAGCTGACCCTGAGCCAGAAAGAACATTCCATTGTTGCATTTGCAACTGCTTCTCGACAGACTCCTTAGAAGCTCTTGGCCACCACTTAGCACAGGACCGCACTAAAATCAGAGAGCAAGAGATCTTGGCACTTGTTGCTGGTCATTATGTGTGCAAGTTGTGCACTTACAAAACGAGTCTTAAGGCTAACTTCCAACTTCATTGCAAAACTGACAAACATTTGCAGAGGCTTCAACATGTCAATCACGTGAAAGAAGGTGGTCCAAGGAATGAATGGAAACTGAAGTTCTGTGCTGGTGTGGGTACTGGAGGAGCTGGTGTAGGCGGCGTGCAAGTGCGATGTTGTGCATGTGACTACTACACCAATTCTGCACATAAATTACAACTGCATGCGGCTGGAGCCAGACACGAAGCAGCTGCACTATTGCTGCGACACCTTCGAGACTGTTCTTCTAGGCTCCCTCGGGAGCGCCCACGCGTTTACCGTTGTGCTCTGTGTGGTTTCGGGGCCCCCCATCGCCTGCCCCTGCTACAGCACGTGCGCTCAGTGAAGCATTTACAAATGGAACAAATTCATCAGCTCCAGAGGCGCTCTGAGGGCAAAGATCCCACGCCTGAAGTAGCTGAGCTCTTCCAAGTCATTCCTCAGCCACAAGAAATGCCCAGTCCTTTTGATCAACAAGAAGGTGAGCAATCTTGTACATTCTAGGTACATTTAAAATAATTTTGTATTTGATTGTTCTGCTACTGAATAAGGGGTTTAGGGGATAATATCCTATTTATTATTGCTTTATTTCCATTGGTAAATATACCTAAAAGCAAACTAAGTTCTTTTTTATATTAAAGTTAGAACTAAATATAACTCAGCTACACTTTTAAGAACCTCTCTATTTACTTAAAACTAAAGTTAAAGTAGGATACGCTATTACCTATAACTAATTTAGAAATATGCCATTTCGAATAAGTTTAAAAGAGTACTAATAAGGAAATTGACGATTTGTTAGGTTGTAATCTAAATTATCATGTCGTGCCAATAATTCTATTGTTGTCGTACACTAACTTCCTTGAGGTATTGTCTCCATCATCTTTAATTTAATGATCTCACTTACAAAAACATTCTACATTATTTATACAATCTGATTATACTTCAGTATAACACGATGCGCGTGCGCATGTAGCGCCTTAACAAAAAAACCGCTACTCCTCAACAGATGTCGCTACTTGCAAAAATGTTATGATTTTAACTGGGAGCGAAATGTTATTGTTATTTATTACTCTCCTACTGAACGTTTCGAAACATTTTATTCTATAAAGCGTAAAAATCCCATTAAAATTAATTCAACCAAAACCATTACCGGCGTTCGTATCGATAAAGTAATACTGAGTCGACTTATGAATGTGATTTCGAAACGTCACTATCGGTTTCCAATTTAAACCGATTCGTTCCTTAATCAATTTTGTTCTGCGTTTTTTTACCAAGTGAACTTCTTTTTGTGGATCGTGCTAATAAACATACAATTTGTTTAGTGTTAATTTGACAAAGTAAGTAATACTTCGTACATGTAGGCGTTCAGTTGTCGTCATCGCAAGCCCCATTTGACTGCGCGACTGTCCTTGTCTTGTGTGCCACTGAGAGGCAATCTACGTTTCGAGCGATGAGCATTTAGCGAGGAATTTGTAATCATAATAATGAGATAATTACACACGGACAAAATTTAATTTAAAGCGCACAACATTAGAACAGGTTTCTTTAATAACGTACGCCTTACACGGTGTCGCCACAAGCGGAGGCGGTCATTGGTCGGAGGCGACTCCGCCCCGCGCGCGAGAGAGATGGAAAGAAGATTTGAATTGAGAACGCGAATTTTCCATAAGTACCAGACGCGGGACAATGACTCGCATTACGTATGTGGCCGTCGCGCATTAAGGATGATTGCCCCCTTGTGATGAGGCAGCTACATCATCTTACAATGTCGCCAGGCCGGCCGCAGCTCGCAGACTCGCAGCATGTTTACGACCACAGTGAAATACGATAAACTCCAAGAGAAACGTGGAGGCGAAAGAAATCCGGCTTACACCATTGTGCACCTCATGTTTATGCTTATTACTTATTTTCACCTTATTGAGCTCTCGCTTTGAACGATCGATTTTAATATAAGTTTTAGGTTTCAAAATTGGCTCCGGTTGATTGTATCTCACATTCTCACCACTACAAACTGTAATGATATGCAGCAAAGTATCACCGCTTTTGTAAATGCATATTAGCTTTCTAACCAATATAATTTGTCTGTTGTTATATTAACTTTTATATGGTACAACACCTTTCTTGGAAAATATCGCAGCACATTACCCCCAGTAACTCATTACTTCACACTCATCATTTCTTTCAATTAGAACCAGATTGCAGAACCGGTTTTCAATCCACTCCACTCAAGCGCGGTAGCACCCTTTATATTTTACTTTTTAACTTACTGCTCACCTGAATCGGGCGAAAAGAACTCATCATCATTTATGAAATCACTAAGACCATCATTATCCGTATAGAGTTGCATTGTTATTTGTGGCACATCCACAAAGTACCTAATGTGTCTAGCTACCTGTTAAACCATATCATCGTTTGTTTTACATAATATTCTCACTCAGGTAGGTATAACTAACCAACAAATACCAGTTTAGTAGGTAAAGGATATTCATTGCAATAGACATATAAGAGTTTAACAATTATAATATTATCGTGCAAAGTCACATGGGTAGGTTACCTATACTATAATTTAGAATTTCCCTAAAAATACTTAACAAAATAGAATTGCAATCAACAACAACAATACTGGTTACAGGTTACAGGTTTTAACAATTTATTTACTAATATTCCTAATAAGAATATCCCAAAATTCGGCAACATCCTGCCCGGCTCACTGTAAAATATCCAAACTCCATTGTATCCTTGACGCCACGTTGTAAAAATCCTGACCTAAATCTTGCAAAACAAAACTCGCTGCACAATGCCTACTTTACGACGCTATAACGATGTGGTGTTTCCTTAGAAAAGATCCTTTGTCCATTGACAAAAAGATCGCATTTATACCGGCAAGGAGACAAAGTCCCTTTACCTGGCCATTGTTCTATGCTCCTGCCAGACGATGGGTCGGCGATTTTACATCATAAATAATTACATTCACTGGCCAGTCCAGCCTGGAATTAGGGTCAGTTGCGCTATACAAGACAAGTATTATGATTATTATTACGGATTTGCGTCTCTCCCTTTCATTAGATGTAACGGTTTTAACTGCTTAAAACTATAGAACGAGTTCTTCAATGGGGGGCTAACTGGTTTTAACTCGTCCAACTGTGAGATAATGTAAATTTTAATTAAGTAAAATTTTAAGCTCTTCGGTGTATTTTTTGCCTATATTTTGCAACCTTAAAAGTGCAGTAAACAGAGATAAAAGCTATACAGTCCTTAATCCAAACTAAATCTTAACAAAAATATTCCATATTCCAGAAAAAAAGTCTTTGTTTGATGGATTTGTTCCGGATTATGACGGTATGCCAATTTTTTCATCATCTCCTATCGGAATCCGAATACAATAGCCAGTTGGACCGTCAGTTGCTCATCTAATAATGTATACCTAGTTGAAGCGCTATATTAACGAATCTGTGCGTCCCCATCGGCCGTTTCTTTCACCTTCCTTATTTGAGCGTAAACAATGCAGGCCAGCTTCTTTCACACGCTGCCGCGGACTTATCCCTTGGTCAAATAATAATTGCACTCTCACATATCTACCATATAGTTGTCTCACTCACACTCAGTGCTACATGCGTCAACTCTGCCGAATACGTGCATTTGATCTGAGGTGAAACGAAATATTCGAAGTCTTTGTAATAATGAACAATGATTGTTTGCCCGTCCTGTATCTCCTTTGTGTGCAAAATTACAATATATTTGTTACCTTACGTTAGCATTAACTCCTGTAAATGTGTGCGTATGGGATGCATAGGCCGATATCTTTGTCTTGCCGAGACGTCGCAAACAATAAGAGTCCTACTAATAATAAAAGAGAAGAATTTTATTTTTAACTTCAATTCAGAAATGTAACAAACGTTCGAATCGAACAATAGTGAGCTGCGTTTATAGAAATAATCTTTTTTGTAGATAAATCTCACGTAGACGTAGGTTGGCATTGTAGAGTTACGGCATACAGATCAGTATCCATTTGTATCGCAGATTCCGTGGCGAGAGGTTCGTTGAGTGTAGTAGAAGTTATTTATGTTACTTTTGCGTTATAATTATAATTTATAACCAAACAATAACATCATTATCTAATGTTATTTTTTTTTGTTAACAGATAACAAGGAGCTTATCGACCAGAAACCTGAGTTGACGCAAGAGCAGAAAATGTTACGATTTTTGGAGGCACACCAGCAACAACAACAACAACAACAACAACAGCAGCATCATGCTTCCCAGCAACATAGTTTAAATGATAAAGAGGAAGAAAGAGAGACACCTGGACCACACGCGTGTCCTTATTGCAACTTTAGCTGCGGAAGCGAAGCTCGCTTGCATGCTCACGTCAATACAACACACGCTGACACTGCAAGACATTTCATCTGCCCATTGTGCCAGGATGCATTTAAAGACAGGCCGGCTTTGGAGAGACACGTTATGCAAATTCACTCAGTTAACTCGGAGGGTCTGCAAAGACTTCTACTGCTTGTCGATCAAAGTCACTGGCTTAACGGTGGACCACAAGCTCAAAGGGACGAATCGAGACAAGGAGACGAAGAACGTGAAATATCATCACCTAGATCAGAAGGTAGCGCAGATGGCGAAACAGAGAGATGTAATGCATGCAACCGAACTTTCCGTAATGTGGACGAACTTTGCCAACATCAGAATGAATCTGGTCACTTAGAACTGAAACAAACGCCACAAGGACCAGGTTACTTTTGCTGGAAAAAGGGATGCAATAGATATTTTGATGCAGCTCACGCGCTCCAGAATCATTTCAGGGAAGCACATGCCCGCAATTCCATAACAAACATGTCTGTATCGGAAAAACATGTATACAAATATCGCTGCAATCAGTGCAGTCTAGCCTTCAAGACAATAGAAAAACTGCAACTACATACGCAATACCATGTGATACGAGATGCTACTAAGTGTGTTTTGTGCGGTCGAAGTTTCCGTTCTATACTTGCTTTACAAAAACATGTAGAGACCTCCCACTCCGAATTATCTGAAGAAGAAATGGCTGCCTTCAAACGCAACCTTGCATCGAATCCTCTTATGCAAGGCAATCAAGGTACAGCTTTAGATGCTACAGCTGCAGAACTGTTACGTAAAGAATCTTTGAGAACACCGGAAGACGACTTAGCGGAACTAGAAGATAGAGATTCTAGTGCTACTGCTGCGGATGAGTCTGGTCATAATGACGCTGAAAACTCCGATGACTCTATAGTTTATAAAGATCAACAATTTCTTGAAGACTATTTGAACTCACAAGCTATGGCTGAAGATTCTTATAATGATCCAAACAGAAAATATAAATGCCATCGTTGTAAAGTGGCTTTCACGCGTCAGTCTTATTTGACAGCTCATAATAAAACTTTGCTACACAGAAAAGGTGAAAAACTGACTTATCCAATGGAAAAGTATCTTGACCCCAACCGCCCATTCAAATGTGACGTATGTAAGGAGTCATTTACACAAAAGAACATCTTACTCGTTCATTACAACAGCGTGAGCCATTTGCACAAATTGAAGCGAGCCATGCAAGAACAACAGAATAATAACAACCCTCCTGTCTCGCCCGGGGCAGGCTCAGCGCCCTCTAATTTGACACTCACTCCCAAGAGCACTTCGAGTGAGGAAGATGATCGTAAACGCTACAAATGTAACATTTGCAAAGTTGCATATACACAGGGTAGCACACTAGACATACACATGCGGTCGGTGCTACATCAAACACGAGCGGGTAAATTACAGGAACTCGCCGCGGCTGGTCACGTAGATTTGACACGCCCACTAGTAGAACAGCCGGACAGAGACCCCGCCAAAATATTACAAGACGTTTTGTCGCCGAAAAATACATCCCCTTCGTCTACAAGCAGTGGGGGACCGCGCTCCTCGCCCCCCGCGCGCCCGGGTAGTCCGCGTTCCCCTCGCACAGGTAGCGTAGCGTGCGATCGCTGCCACTCGTCCTTTCATACTACGGAGCTACTCGAGGCACATCGTGCCACCTCATGCCCGTACGGCGATGCGCGGGCGCATTCGCCTTTAAATGACGCAGAAGCGGCTGCACTTGACGAGATGGTAGCCAAGGGCAATCCGCCCAAAAGAAACTCACATATGTATAAACAACTTTTAGAAACTTTTGGCTTCGATCTCGTCATGCAATACAATGAAAATCAACGTCGGAAAATGCAAGAAGAAAGGGAAATGGCTCGTGCGCCGAGCCCTCCACCACCACCTCCCGAAGAAAAACCGCCGGACGGTGAAACGAAATCGACGTGTCAACATTGTAACAAGGAGTTTTCTAGTGTATTCGTGTTAAAGACTCATTGTGAAGAAGTGCATAAAGATAAAGTTCCTTTGGAATTCTTGGAGCAGTTTGCAGAACAGTTCAAGTCTGAATATGAGCGGAAATCTGGAGCACCCAACTCGCCACGAGCGGCCTCGCCAGCACCTCAAGGTGACCGTTCGCCGTCACCACGTGGAGATAACTCGAATAACTTCAATGAGAATGGGAGCACGCAGGGTGATGCTCAGCAAGCTGGTGCGCTGTTGGCTGCTCAAGTTCAAGAGATGCAGGCAGCGTTGAACATGCTACAGCTACAGCAGCAACTGGGTCAGCTACATCCAATGGTGGCTCAGATGCTGTCTCTTGGACTGCCGCTTGGATTGAACGTGGGTGCCCTGGCTGCCATGAACCTGCAGCCTCCGTTGGTGCCTCTAATGCTGCCTCCTCCGCCTTTCGACGCGATGCCCTTCGCCCACGACGCACAGCTTAAACAACAACAGCTGATACAGCAACAACAGCAGGTTAGTAATGTCACTATCCTCATGCAATTTATTTATTTAAAGCTTAATTTCAAGAAATAAGTTAAAAGAGTGTTCAATTTATCGACTTAAGCCTGAATGATTTTATTTATTTACCTACTTATCAGATCATCTATATCAACTAGTGCGTGTAGTTTTTAAAAATTATATTATAGGTCAAAGTTTGTTTCAGCTATGAACTATATCCTTTAAAATAAAAAAGATTAACAACATGAATCCAATTTCATATCAAAATTATGTTAGTTCGATTATCTTAAAAGAAATAATAAAATAAAAATATTTCTCAACATCACGTGGCTTCGTAATTACTTTCAACGTAGTGCCTACTTACATTTTATTCTATAAACTTATTTTATATTACCTTAACTGTTATCGATATCGTTATATTTTATTACTTTTTACTTATTTAAAAATTAATTTAAATAAACACGTCAGTTACATAAAAATCTTGCATTATGCAGGCAAATATAGAATACGTAAAGTTAAATTTATTTTATTACCAAAATTAATGTTTTCAAATTTTCCAAGTACGAATAAAACTAATATCTACTTTGTGTAATATTCACCGCTAAACAAAATAAGCATCTAATCTTTGTCTTATGGTTATTTTGATAATTAATTGACCACAGGCTTATAACATTCGTATAGTTTTAATTAGTATGAAAACTATAAAATGCTGCCTCACTAATGATCAGTTATATAACTATTATAAAATAACAAGAGTTGCATTCAAATTTCTATTATATATAATATTATAACCTTACATTGTTACGATACGACCACGTGCTGTCTGTATGATGGGAAAAAAATAGAGCCAAAACGTTGACGAGAAAACTTATGATAAGAAAGCAGAATTGTGAATAACCTTCCATTATCTTGTATTTGACATACCTATTTTAAAAATATAAATTCACATCCATTAGTTTTAAACCCGATCATAGGATTCGAAGTATAACCACAAGGCGGCATTGAAAGATAAGCCAGGATAAGCGAACCGCTTGAACGTTGGCTATCTGTTTGCACATAGCAACAATAGGCCTTTGTGCCTTACAGTTAGGGTCGAAGTATTATTACCTATTTACAATGATTCATATTTTTGTTTACTTTTAAATGCTACAGGTAATTTCTTCCTAAATTACTTCGAATGTAAAAAAATCTACCACGTGGTTATTCTCCAATTAAATTTTGAACGTTTCATAATATTATGTCATACTAACTTTCCCCCCCGCGGCTCTGCCTGCGTTTACAGGTTTTCCCATGGGAATGAGGTATTTTCCCGCGGTAAAAAGTGGTCTAGGTGCTAATCCAGGGTGTCAGCTAACTCCATACCAAATTTTATTAAAGTCGCTCCAGCCGTAATAGGCGTGAAGAAGTAACAACTACACACTCACAAACTTTCGCCATTATAATATTAGTGTGACTACGAGTATTTACATATCTATACTTCTTAAGGTTTGATATTCAATCTAAAGCACACCAAAATGTACTAAATGCTACTGCAACCAATTTTGTCCTCACTTTATTCGATTTTAGCATTAGTTGTCGCGCAAAGGTAATTGAAGGATAGGTTATTGGTCAATCATTAATTTAGGTTTCACGATTATTTATTTGTCTACGATTATAAAGTATAACGAACAAATTTCTTTATTTATATCCAAAACCCTATAGCACCCTATAGTATCTTATTTTATTTATCAACTTATCACCGCTTATCTTCTTTTGCAGGCAAACGCTGCAGCTGGCCAGAAGCGAGCTCGCACGCGCATAACTGACGATCAACTGAAAATTCTTCGAGCACACTTTGACATTAACAACTCACCTAGCGACGAAGCCATTGCGAAGATGGCCAAACAATCTGGACTCGCGACCAAGGTAATCAAACATTGGTTCCGCAATACGCTCTTCAAAGAACGTCAACGCAACAAAGATTCACCATACAACTTTAACAATCCACCATCGACTACACTCAACCTTGAGGAGTATGAAAAAACCGGCGAAGCTAAAGTAACACCTCTAGACTCGTCTGCCAGCTCTGACGAAGGTAAACCACCTCCTGAAAAGAAAGCTAAGTTAGAAGAATCAAATCAACAAGAAGTAAAATCAGAACCAAATGATGAACCAACGATGGAAGAAAAGTACAATTCTTATGATGACAGACATCAAGAAGATAAGAGTTTTTTATTCCCTGGAGCACCATCACAGAGTCCGGCCCCGATAACGATGGATCATCCTCAGAACATGTCGCGACCCCAAACGCCAACTCACATTTCGCTGAACTCTTTAATTCAATCACAACTAGACTCAATTCCAGCTACGAGTATACCTCAACCACCGCATCCATCAATGCTTCCACCAAAAATAAATCCGAACTTCACGTCCCCAAACTCCGCGCCCCCGAACGTCCTACCTTTGACCCCAAATCGCAGCCTCAGTCCTGGCAGGGGACCGGCCGATTTCGGACTTTCCGGGGGCAACTCGAACGGATCCAACAGCTCAACGGGGTCTTCTGGCAAACGCGCCAACAGAACTAGATTTACAGATTATCAAATAAAAGTATTACAAGAGTTTTTCGAAAATAACGCATATCCAAAAGATGATGACCTAGAATACCTATCCAAACTATTAGGATTAAGTCCTAGGGTGATTGTCGTATGGTTTCAAAATGCTCGCCAAAAAGCTAGAAAGGTTTATGAAAACCAACCAGCTGCAGAGCCTCCAGCAGGCGCTACGGATGACGCTAATCGGTTTCAGCGCACACCTGGCTTAAACTATCAATGTAAAAAATGCCAATTAGTATTTCAGCGATACTATGAATTAATAAGACATCAGAAGACGCATTGTTTCAAAGAAGAAGATGCAAAGCGATCAGCCCAGGCACAAGCTGCGGCGGCACAAGTGGCTGCCACATTGAGTAGTGAGGATTCAAACTCCAGCATAGTTGAACATCACCCACCTCACGTACCAGTTTCTCCTGCACCACCGCGTACGCCTACTCCAGCTGCCCCTAGCTATCCTGTATCACCAGCACCACAAGCTCCTCATACCCCAGTCACGCCTCTGACGCATCAGCCACATAACGATAAAGATGGAAATTTTCAATGTGATAAATGCAACCTAGTCTTCCCTCGCTTTGATCTATGGAGAGAGCATCAATTGGTTCACATCATGAACCCGAATTTATTTCCAACTTATCCTCCAGACTCCCCTTTTGGGATCTTACAGCAGCACGCTCAACTTCAACAGCTCAATGCCCAATTGGGTAACGATGAAGCACGACATCCATTGGTGGCTGCACTAAATCAACAAGTGGCTAAAAGAAAATTTGACGAGTTTGAGGAAACAGACCTTGGCGAACAACCAAAAGATAAAAGATTAAGAACAACAATATTACCTGAACAGCTAGATTATTTGTATCAAAAGTATCAAATCGAATCTAACCCTTCAAGGAAAATGCTTGAAAATATAGCTCGAGAAGTAGGTTTAAAAAAACGCGTGGTTCAAGTTTGGTTTCAAAATACTCGAGCTCGTGAGAGAAAAGGACAGTTTCGAGCACATGCGCAGGTAATAAATAAACGCTGTCCCTTTTGCCCAGCATTATTCAAAGTGAAAAGCGCACTAGAGAGTCACTTAAGTACAAAACACGCCGACCAATGTGCACGTGGTGAGATCAATGTAGATGCGTTACCTGATGAAGAATTAAGTACTGAATCAACTCCAAGTTTTGGTTCCCAACAAAGTGACAGGCAGCAAAATTTTTCCCAAGCGGGGGCTCCCATGTTGCCCCCTATCTTTCCGCCCTTTCACTCAGACATGGAGAAATTTATCAAGCAGTACAGTGAGGAGTCAATGAAACGCTATGTGAGCGAACTACAAGCACACGCCACAGCGCAACAGAACGGTGGCAACAATGAATCTAATGAAATACAGTCCCAAACTGGCAAGTCTGAAATACCTCTGGATCTCAGCAAACCTGTTGATCTCTCACGACCGGGATCTGACGCTGACGAACGCTCAGACACAGCATCTGAAACTATGGATTACTATGAAGAAGATGATCCGATCTCTCCAGCACCAGGCCAGCAACTTCAAAATCCGCGACCTCCAGGCAAACGATTTCGCACTCAAATGTCATCCTTACAAGTGAAAATCATGAAATCACTGTTCAATGATTACAAAACTCCAACTATGGCCGAATGCGAAGCGCTAGGTCGTGAGATCGGTTTACCAAAACGCGTAGTGCAAGTGTGGTTCCAAAACGCGCGGGCTAAAGAAAAGAAAGCGCGTCTAGCAGCTGGGCTGTCTGAGGTATCGGACGCACCGCCACCGGAAGAATGTCGCGTGTGTGACTTTAAGTACAGCCACAAGTACTCAGTGCAAGACCATGTGTTCACCCGCGGGCACATCGCGGCCGTGCGCGCGCGCCTCGAGAGCGGCGCCGGCGGCGGCGGAGGCGACGACAGCACGCTCGCGCTCATGCAGATGGCGGCGCGGCTGGAGAGCGGCATGGGCGGCGAGCTTCACAACGCCTTCCTGCGGCCGCAACTCGCCGGCAATGGTGAGTGCACCACTTGACCGCGGTCTGTGTCGCCTAGTGCTTACGAGCCCTATGCGACCATGGACTTGTTTCTGTAGAATCCGTAGAACCTCGCAGCGGCGAGCATCGCTCGATTGTTAACATGCCTTCTTAAGTGATGTGTGTGATATTAAATTGTTTAATAGCGAATCGAGCGACGCTTATATAAAGCCGTCACGGTCGTGGGCGTTTTTCCTATTACTGAGTCCTTTTGTAAATAGTTAGGTAACGCTTAGGACGACGTGAATTCTTATGTTATCTTTATGTAGTGTTGGTGTTTCAAAGCGTCGTAGTCTCCTCATTTTGATTAAACATACCGCAAAGCAAGTAGATTTTGAAATAGATATAAACCATCATCCGATAAATATGCGCCAAGTCGGTTGCTGCGATGCAAAAGGGTAATAGCGGCACGTACGCGGCCGATTCAATCTCGGAAATTATTTCGTAATTCAAATAATTACTACTATTGCTTGAAGCGTGGCAGCATGACCGAAATAAAAAAAAAACATTTCTCAATCTGGTAATGATAATATGAGTTTAAATTCGGTGTGAAATGGATTGTTTTTTCTTGATTCGGGCTTTGAGGCATTGTGGGTTATTGCCGAGGTAAATGGTATCGATGTAGAGGTTTTTTAGGCGGCGTATGGAGATAGTACTGTTTGGTTGTCATCGGTTGCGAGAGGCGGGCCGGTGCGGTGGGCGGCCTGCTCTAAGCCGCCACTATTCAAATGCAAACGAAATACAACAATGGTAGGAGTTAGGACGCGTGAAGGACGTCGCATATCTAATGGGCCTGATCTGGCGCACATGCATTTCGCTCCACATGAATAATCAATTATTCAAATGATGCCAATCAAAAATACTTTCTCGGAAATTCTACAAGCCCATTGTCTCTTCCTTATTGATTTATTCGTCGCATTGAAAACCAACACTATGTACCGATATAACTAGTAATCTGTTGAATAATATTATTCTTCGTAGTTATAAATATTTAAAACTCCTATTAGGTGTAGCGACTTGTCGATTGTTTTAGTTCTATTAATTATGACACCAAATTATATATTTAGAGAATTTAAAACATTTTAGTTCTTATGTAAAGTCAACTTTAAGCCTGAAGCTATATTACTATTTAGTTAGATGCCTTTCAGGAACATAATACTTTGTAAATTAATTCACATTTCTCCACTAGGTACAGTGTAAATAGTTAAATGTGTAAAAGTATACTATTAGCTGTAATGATAGTGTCTGTAAAATTGTCTTTGACCGTTCGTAATATTTTACGATGTAGCCTAGTATTATATGTTTAGTTAGGCATAAATTTATTGTTTGTTTCGAAGAGGCATCTTAAGATTTTTTGTGATATAATAACTTTTAGTTTACTTTGCTTATGCGCTTAAATGCGCGAGGCTTAAGACACAAAAATACATACAGACGTAACATTGGAAGTTAAAGTAATTTTACATGATAATGCCAATGGGGTCGGGAGTTAGGCGATATGTAAATATTTTATTGGAATTTGAATATTTTTGTAAAGAAGGGTGGTCCGAATGCGCGCGCGCTGCTGGCAGGGCGTCGTCGCACGCGCCGCGGGGGGCATCTTTATATGCTCCATTATGTACATACAAACTTTCAGCAACCGTCTTGCTTGATATAAGGTGTAAACCAAAACCACCTTTGAAATGCAAATAAATCCAGTGATCGCTCTACCTCTCTACCCGAGCGACGATTTCTACCCTCGTTAATGCTTATTATATTACTTTTAATTTTACTTTTTTTTCAATTATTGTTATGTTTGTATTTATTTTTGTTCTTGAGTTTTTATTATTTGTGTAGCCGTAGAGCATGCATTCTCCATTTTAATTTTTATTTTTATTTGTATAATTTAATTGTAAACATAATTAAGTGCGATTTGCATTTACTGTTATTCAGATATTGTTTTAATAAGTTATTTGAAACAAAGCCTAGTGCCAGAAAATAATTTTCTTTGGTATTTTATTTTCGAATACCTATAGCTTGTCATCTAGCTGTAGAACGATTAAAAGTCTTGTAAACTGAATAGTATTATTATATCTACAGTTATTATTTGCAGAATTCGTTGAAATAAATGCAATATTTATATTATTAATTTATGTTTTTTTTTGTTTTTACTCCTTTGTTCCTTTTATCCTAAGTTTTTATTATTTAGTTTTTGTGCAAAGGGCAGCAATAAATGACGTGGACAACAAAGAGTTTTGTTAAACAAAGATAGTTAACATTTTGGGTTTAGTTTGGGAAGTATCCTGCTAAGTGCGAGTGCGATATTAATGAATTACTTAAAGGCAGGTGAGCTTTGTGATGAGGAAATAATACATTTTGACAATGGCTTTGTAAACAATGATACCTGGAAACTGGGATGAGATAAAACAAAGATTTCTCCCTTGTCTTCGCTTGGTCCAAAGATGGCGTCTGTAAGACGAGGAACGAACGAATGAACTTTTTTTGTTTAGAATACCTAATTCAGTTTTGTTTCCGCTTCGTGGGAGGCGGTGAATTTTAAAAAGCCAGGTTATAATAAATGCAGGTACTACAGGGAAGCTGGAGAACAGATTGCTAGTTTATATGCGTCTACCGACAATATTTACATTGATTTTTTTTATTTCGAATTGATTTATGCACCTCTGACCGACGATCGTAACTGCAAGCTGCTGCTATGTAGTTAGTTTTTGAAGTAGATTAGTATTTTATTTTGTAGACATTTGATAATGTTTTACTTGTTTAGTTTTAACTAATTGTATTTCTTATTATTTTTATGACTATGGACTAAAAGTCTATATCGCTATTTATGAGATGAAATAGATACAGTCTTACTGATACTTTCTAATATTATATTCAATACTATACAGAATTAAAAAATACATTAGAAGGAAAAAGAAGGCCTTATCGCTTTAACCTATTTCTTCCAGGCAACCTAGAGTAGCTGTACAGAGGAAAAGCAAAGGCGGGTGTGCAAATACTAGTGAAAAGGAATATAGCTTTCTAAATATATAGGTACGAGTACCTTACATTGGCAAAAATACATATAATGATTAATGGCTCTTCCACAGTGGTACAGTGAAACATCTTACGAAAGATATCAATTTTGTGAAAATCTGACAAGATAAAAAGAAATTACAAACCCTAGCCTACCTACTCTACTACTCATAAATATAAACATTGTCACTGCTCTAAGGTCAAAAGACACAATATATATTACTAGCGACCCGCCCCGGCTCCACACGGGAAAATGGTTATTGTGGGTTATCCTTAAGTTAATTATGCATGTATTATACATATAAACCTTCCTCTTGAATCACACTATCTATTAAAAAAATCCGCATTATAATCCGTTGCGTAGTTTTAAAGATTTAAGCATACAAAGGGATATAGGGACAGAGAAAGCGACTTTGTTTTATACTATGTGTGATAGTGATAATCTACCATCAATGGAGTACGTCTATATCTAATATTTTTTACTAATACCTAATAATATTTGCCAAGTTTCGGGTCATAAAACATAAAGATAGGTTTAGGGTAACTCCCGGATAGATGCCGCAGTGGGATAGATGCCGCGATTTTAAAAACTCTAACTTGCGATGTTACCTATGACTCCAATTGCAAGTATTAAGCTAGCGCTTACCCCTCCCCACTTCTGTGTGCCGCTGGACATCCCCAAGGACGACCATGTGCGTCTCCGTGACGCCATAAAGAAATTTGCGCCCGAAATTTTTCGTCACTTTTATAAAGGAGTGTTTTTGAAAAGCTGTAATTTTTTTGTTGGTACGTTTATTGACTTTGTTTTGATAATAACCATAAACTTGAATATCAAAATTTGATTTTAAGTGTGTTTTAACGATTTTAATTAATTATTTTTTTATTTATTTTAGAAGGCATCTATCCTTCACTAATCTGATAGATGCCTCGTTTTTCTTAGGGATAGTTGCCCTTAAGGCAACGCCCATAGATAGCCCAACAGGATAACGCCCCACCAAAAAAACAAAAAAATAAATAAATAAACATTTAAATAATAAAAAAACGTATCAAAAACCTATATGACATAGCACAAGTCTAGCTAGCTCAGATTTGTGACAAAAAGAACAAGTGAAATGTCATTTTTATTCTGCGGCATCTATCCCTTATCTAAATGTACAGTAAACAATAATCTCACCATTATTTTTCGCATTTAAAGTCTATCACAAATACCTTAAGGATCATATTTAAATATATTTGATATTGGTTAGGTACATATTTCTCCTGTGGGCATCTATCCCTCAGTCCAAATTTACAGGCGCGGCGTCTATCCGGGGTGGGGCATGTATCCGTGATATTTTAGAGGTCTGCAAAATATTTTATAGTTTCTATATTTAGGAATTTAGCTTCTAACCTACTTTGAAAAACTGTAGTCTAAAGACCGTACTTTACGAACTCAGAAACAGTTTTTAAATCTTGTTATTATCTAATAAGTTATAAAGCGATTTCAAAAAGTGCGGCATCTATCCGGGAGTTACCCTATATCAGCGCCAGGTATACATGTGTTCCTAACAAACTGACAAGGTTTTAAATTCTACAGAAGGTTTCTACAAAATCACAATTTCGCGGGTTTTAATTCTCGTCCAGGAAAATTGTCATGATGAGCACTAAGACTTGTGTTTGGTCTTGCATCTAGATGTTGTTTATCTAAGTTAGGATAGGTATGCATTTAATCAGTCTGAAATCTACTTATAAAATAAGCTTGGTCTAATTAGGGATAGTCAAGCGTGTGTAAAATTTTCCTCCCTCTCACATTTTTTATTTTGTACATTATGTAAACCACATCAATTGAAATATCAAAATTTTAACCCATATCTTATAGCAAATTAATTATTCTCTTTAACAAATTTAACGAGCACTTTCAATAAATCCCAAATGGCCTATCGGGACTCAAACGGTAGATATCAAACACCTATCGAATTTCCTTGATCTTTACACAATAGGTTTATTTTTTCACCGCCCACTCACCGACTTGATTACAAAAAATATTAAATTACAAAACTACAAAAGAATAAGGCTGAAGTTCACAAAAACTCCCGTTACAGAACCGACTAATTATTTGATTGTATTGCACAAAGGTAGCTGTAGGACGTGCTTTGGAGAAAACAAGGCTTTTTGTTAAACACAATAAAGATTTTTTTGCTCGAATCCAAGTATCATGCAAAGGTATCATGCTAAGTGGGTTGATGAATTGAAGGGCGCTCTTACCATTCCAAACTATGTACTTGTATTTTACTTACTGCTGTAAGTAGTTATAAAATAAAATAAATTCTCGAGATATGGGGAATATGGTCACTTTTGTTTACGTGGTCCCTTCAAGAGGACTACAAAAGGGACCATAGGTAAAAAGGAATAAGATATTTAAAAACCAAGACTCTGAATCACAAAATTTCTTCGCATAAAAATAAATAAATTTATATGTGTTTTGCTTGGATTGCCAAAGGTAATATACAGTTTCAATTCCTGACCAAATACCTATTTAAAAAAAAATTACCTATGACAGGGATATTTTAGACATTTCCATCTGACCCTTAACTAAATAGAGTTCGTGATAAATTATGGGTAATAGACAGCAGCCTTGTACGTACCCCAAATTTGTAATTAAACTGGTTGTTAATCCGGAACATTTCTCCTAACACAAGCTTAGCGTAACAGCAGACCCTGACAACAAATTATAATCCCTTTGTGAAGAAAATAAAGAATATTTCATTTTTATTTTATAGTGGTAGTACTCATGATACTGAACAACTTTCCCTAAAGGACATAGGTTGAAATATTAAAATTAAAATTAAAATTGTTATACAAAAAATTACGAAGCGGCTGGTCACGTGATTGAAGTTTATACAATAGTCGTAAACAAGTAATTTTTCAGATTTCAACCTATGTTCCTTAGGGAAAGTTGTTTAGTTTCATGAGTACCTACTACCACTATATTTTATAACATAAGTGTATAGATAGAGTAGAGACGTATCACTATCACTATCACTACATAGTATAAAACAAAGTCGCTTTCTCTGTCCCTATGTCCCTATGTCCCTTTGTATGCTTAAATCTTTAAAACTGCGCAACGGATTTTGATGCGGTTTTTTTTTATAGATAAAGTGATTCAAGGGGAAGGTTTATATGTATAATACATGCATAATATACTTAAGGATAACACACAATAACCATTTTCCCGTGCGGAGCCGGGGCGGGTCGCTAGTTAAAAATATATACTATACATATCATACAGACATGGACAAATTGCTCATCACAATGCCCTAGCTAGAGGCAAAAACAAACCCACGAATAATATGTGAATATAATCTACTTATGTTTGTAAAGTACACTTGGCAGCTCATCACGTTATCCATTCACATCGTA
This sequence comes from Teleiodes luculella, assembly GCA_948473455.1. NCBI lineage: Eukaryota > Metazoa > Arthropoda > Insecta > Lepidoptera > Gelechiidae > Teleiodes > Teleiodes luculella. Next base: position 9,402,840 of record OX419593.1, read on the forward strand.
AAAAGGCGTCTATTACAGATATATATTATCTATCCCGCTGTGTTTAACTTGAACTGCTGGCTAGTGTACGTTTAGACAGGTATAGTCAAAAGCAGGTCAAGCAGAATCCTTCATCTGTTGAATAAACAAGAATCGCGAGGCGTGTTCAATTAAACTTGTTCTAAAGTAGGTACAACTTATTTATTCTAACCAACTGAGCATAATAAATAAAAAAAAATATTATCTAAACTTAAGTAAAGAGGTTACTTTATGTCCAATAATACATGTACATCTGTGTATTATTGGACATGGCTTTACAAAACCATGCCAACATCTCACCTTACGTAATGAAGATACGAGTTTCTATTGTCGTAGAGATTTGTTGTTGTTACATACGAGATGACGTAATAGGAGTAATTCTAATATCAAAATTACGTACATAATAGGTCCTTGTTTACCCCACTATTTCAAACTTATTTAGTTCCCAGCTTAGAATAGGGATTACTGGTTAGACATTGTTCACCTTCGTAACCGGAAACTACCGCGATCTCCAAGGTGCCTGCCAAGTCTGAGTTTTGTAGCAAAACGTGTATTTCGGAAGAAACATTCTTGTGATTTACTACAAATAAGTTAAACTTAACTTGAACGCTTGTTTAAAAACAGGTGTATGAAAAATCTCATGGAAATGGATGAACGAGGTATTTTCCAGCGAAAAAGGACCTACTGTACCTACTCTACCTACTCTTTGTCCTTTCCAATGATTTCATCTATAACTTAGCAATTTTCTATCTCAATCCGTTCAGCTGTTTTGGCGTAAAGTTCTAGAGTAATTAGTGACTTCTTTTTTATTGACCTATGCTTGAGTCGAAAAAGTACGACGGATCAAACTTGCGGGGGAGCGGAAGTCTCTACCCCAAATAAATTCATATACCAACGCGTCTAGGGGGTAACTAGTGACCAACCACGCATCGCACTAAATAGTGTGGACAGATGTGACACTCAAGATTCCAAACTGAACTGATCCTCAAATATCACACCCATTTCAAGTATTCTGCTGGAGATAAAGTAGGTATTTGGGTTATTACTCGGGGTTACTATTCCCCGAAGCCGAAGTTACCGATTTTCTAATTATTTATAATATAATATAACAAAAACAAAATCAGTTTTCTCCGGGAATATCTCAGGTATTTGATAATAACTTTACTTTTACATTAACATGAAATACCAGGGCTATTCATTAAAAAGAAATTCGTCCTTCAAGGCTTCGCCATTAACAGATGCTAAAAATGACCTGCTTTTTCTTAGCCATTAAATTAAATTACTTTTCCATTGTTATCATTATCAGTTACAATTAAAACTTTAAAATAACACGTAAATAGAATAGAAATTATCTCTTTAACTTATTGTTGAAATAACGACCTCCAAAACAAAAGATTATGAGCTATGAATTTCGAGAAAAACTGTAATAGTTATCACGAAATCTTTTATTTTCAATGATAAGAATAACTTTACGCTCGTACGCCTTTTATTTGTAAAATAAAACCATAATATAACAAATTCGGCATTTAAACATTTACATTGATTTGAACAGGCAACTAAAGAATATTTTTTCTCTGAGTTAGGCATGTACAGTATTGTACAGTAGCCAGCACATACGGCTGTACATTTTGACCTTGGGAGCGCCCGTATTCCGTAGTAGGGGTGAATTTCGTAGTGCGAATGTTCAACCGCATGTACTAGCTTCTGTACTTACAAAATATTGTAGTTATAATTTTATGTTTCTTTTTTTGTAGTTTTATTAACTTGAATTATAAATAATTAATGTGTAATCTTGAACCTAGAGTAGGTACAGTAGGTATAATCGAACAAAGCAATTTTCTTTTGAACTGTCCAATGTAGGTACAGTCGATACTACGCTAAGCTAAACGCTCTGGACTTTTCACCGTTCTTATGTCCGTTAAATAAGAAAGAGAATCGCGGTACGCATGTTCTACATGCTCTACACACCACAGATATATAATGTGTGGCCAGTACGGGTAAGAACGATAGAATATAAAATAAAAATGATGTAGATAAGTACTATAAAACTGTTCATGACGATGGAGCTGCAAATTCTGCTAAATTGTAATCTGAGAGAGGGGGGAGAGGGGTCGAGTCACGTCGAGGCGTCCCAACCCATTACCCGCTCCAAACCGTATCGACAAATAACCGCCAATTATTGGATCGCTCCACAATCTTTTTACAATTTCTTCTCCAGCCAGCGTTATTATATTTCTATTAAGCCTTTTTTGTAATCAAACTACTAATGATTCGATTCCATTTCCTAGGCGGATGGCGGGACGTGCCGTCTCCGATGTTAATGACACTACGTAATTAGATCCGGATGGTTAGGGGGCGTTGACTCTGCTCGGGTAATGGCCAAGTGTCAATTTTACTAAAAATATGGTAATTTTCAACGGTCGCCATTTTGTTGCTAGACGAGTTGGAGACAATACGCTAACGAATCCTGCTAGGCAAGTTCGTTGTCACAGCCGCCCACTGAAATGGGACATCGTCGTCGGAGTTAACAACACATAGAGAAATTGATAAAATTTTGTTTATGGAATTCGTCTCGAGATGTCAATATCTGTGTTGTTTGTGCTAATACTCGCAAGTCACATTTAAAACTTAAATTTAATTCGCCTATCTTTTTCTTTCATATGGGAAATGAAAAGAACGGATTGTGTTTTCAATTAATGATGTTTAATAAGAGCGTGGCTGTCAAATTACAAGTAATTTTAAGTGTGATGTTTTCGCCTGCGATCTAAGCTTGTGCGACAAACGGTCAATAAGGATTAAAATCGATATTTGACATATTATATGAATGCGGCACGAGTGCACTGACCATGAGCTTCTCGACCCTGCTGACGATGCAGTAAGACTTGACGCCGAAGTAGGGGGTGAGCTTCATATGGTGATCTGATCATTCTCTGTTCTTAGTAGTCTCTAAAATCGTAATAACGATGACGTATAGACTTTAAATTTAGGATCATACAGCGGGAAATCGAGAAATGTTGCCAAAGACAACTTAAAACTTGAATGTATGTTTAACAAATAGCAGTACGATAACATCTAAAGGGGGGTACCTACCTACTCAATTAGCCGTGTAGCATATATAACGCATGGTCCAAGAAAACAAGGCCTTACAATTAGACCACGTGACTGACACGAGCCTACGTCATTTTGCCTATTCATCCTTGTCGAATGCGTGTAATAGACAAGGATGAACAGCGCAAAATGACGTAGGCTTGTGTCAGTCACGTGGTCTATTTGCAAGACCTTTTTTTCTTGAATCATGATATAACGTATCTGATACTAACTGTATCAAGTGAGTACGTAGGCACGAGCCCACTGCGAGCCGCTCGCTACTAGTAGCACATAGGCGGCTGGACGAGCCGTGCACACTTGATTCTTGTTTTTTTTTGCTCTCTTGAATACGTGTCATGCTTGAGTCTCTTTTTCCCGACTTCATTGATTATCATAATCGTCACAACTCTCCGATGTATAAGGGAATCGCACTTTTTCGTGAAATTTAAGCCTATACTGGAGCCAACGAAAAGGCATTTCCAATGTCAAAAAATTTAGTACTCCAAAAAACTTTATACTGATTTGGAGCCTAAAATTTGCGTGATACAGTTAAAACGCCGTGACATTAACCAATTACGGTTCAATCACCTACAATAAGACCAGCAAATGCAAAAATCAACCATGAGAAGACGCGATTTAGCAATTTGAGCAACACGGCGCGTCCATAGCCGAGCGGTAGAGACTATCCTTACATTCCGGAAGTTCTAGGTTCGAGGACTGTCATAATTAATTACAGGACATACAACGACTGTCATAATGTTCAAATTACTTCAAATCTTAAATCATTTATTGACAATTACACGTGGTAGTGGTAGTCCTAGTCTATACTTGAGCGATACTTTGCTTTAAAAAAATAAATGATTTCTTTCTTTATTTCTTTCTTTCTAAATAGTCACTACAATGCCTACTCAATTTCCATGCCTGAGTTCAAGCCAAAGATGCACTCTTCAATGAAATAGAGGTAGGTAGACAAGACATTTGAAATATACTTAAATAAAACTATTTTAGTACTTCGGAAATTATCTTAAGCCTTAGTACTATTAAAACTATTGCGAATCGCCCTTAAAACTGATTCTTGATAATAAGTGATACTAACTTACTCTTACAAATTTTTCGCGATGGTATAATTTTCACAAGTTTGAAGAAGTTTCCTACTCACACTTTTCACCTCGCTCAGCTCATACATGTCCCCACCGAGGGGCTCGAGCCAACCCTGTAAATCAGGGTGAATCGGCCTTAGTCGACCACGCTGGCTTTGCGGGTTGGTCAACTTCACACACAACCTTTTAATTACTTCTCAGGTTTGTGCAGGTTTCCTCACGATGTTTTCCTACACCGTAAGTGCATCGAAAGTACGTATATAATGAGTTCGAAAATCGAAAACACATTGGTTGGTACGTGCCGAGGTTTGAACCCGCGAACCTCCGAATAGAGGTCAACGGCCCTAGCCACTTGGTCACTGACGCCCTTGTTTTTACCACTTTCGAGTAATTGCATTAAACAGGCTGCATGCAGCTTATTAATATGCTGTCGTAGGTAGAGTGGTGAGGAATTTCTAAATCACCCTTCTCACAATCCCAATATCTCACGAACATTTCGAAACAAGATATAAGTTCCCGTATAACTGAGATATTAGAAAACAATGTGGCATGATGAATGTGCGAAGAAAATAATGCTTAGCCCGTTTACCTATAGTGCGAAAATGCCGAGCTAACGTTGTGCTGCAAACTCTACATTCCTAATTCATATTGTGATTATTAAAATATGAACACAGAACAACACAACTTTTCCTAATTTAAATTTCATCATAATGATATTATTTAAATCATAACCAATATAAAATAAGTACAAGAAAGAAACATCTTAAAAAGAGATTATCATAATACTTAGTGACATTCGCAACTAAATATTGTTAGTAGTTATTTTTGTGGGCCCTAAAGATGTTTTTAAATCTAATGACATATTCTTCGACGCTACTCGTAGGCTCGACGTAGCCATAGCAAATTCTTACATTCCATAATTAAATTATCAGAAGCCCTTCGTGGGTCAAAGGGTGCAAATGAATTTAAAATGTATTTACTAGACATGCATATTCATTTTATATGTATTTTTTATATATATATATTTCTTTGTTTTTGTTTTATTCTATTCTATTCTATAGTGGGCTGGAGTGTGCAACACTGTCAAACAACCAAACAACCGCCCTACGGCTAGACACCTATTTATTACTCTAAGCACTTTGAGGAAGAGAACGCCTTATTATTCTCTATCAGAGTCGTGATTATTATTTTAATCATCTCGCTAACAAAGGAAACGGAGCTAGATTAGCAGTAATTATATGTGGTTGCTGGAGTCTGTCGTGCCAGCGGGTTGTTGTTCTATGAGATGCTAAGCAAACGTGACAACTTTAGACTTTCCAACTACTTAGTAAGTAATGTTGTTAAAAAAATACATATAAAAATTATACGAGTAAATGTATAATTTGTATACGTTAGTTAAAAAACGACATAGTGAGGTTTTTTGGGGAGGCCTTTGTCCAGCAGTGGACTTCTTTCGGCTGAAATTATGATGATGATCCTTATTATCTTAAAATAAGAGAAAAATATATTTTTAATAATGTTATTGGTTATCGAATTGCACTTATTTTTCTAATAAAAATGAGATAGTTTCCCGCTCAATAATCCTTTGTGAAAATATATATTAGTCAACTTCTATTAATAAATAGTAAGGTAGGTAATTTATTTTTAATTCGTGGATGAATTTCCTAACATACATAATATTTTTTTATTTGTTTTTTTACAGTTTGATAGGTAATACGCTTTATTAAAAACTACGTCGAGAGGAAAATAAACATCAACACACTGTCACATCTATAACCTTTATGAACTTACTGAATTACTCTGATATTATGTATGATAAAAAGATAATTAAAAAAAATATAAAACTTCCTTCAAAGACTCTAGCCTACACTACAAGGTAAAAAATAAAATAAAAATCTAGCTGAAAGCTTATTTACATTAGTAGTAACATCATATTATTAACATGTATAGTCATTGTTACACACTTCACTTTGTAAGTCAGAAAGAAAAAAGTAAATAGTACTATTGCGGCACATTCCTTGTTAAACTAGCAATAAGTAAATACTAACTTAGCGGTTTTAGCTCGTGCCAATCTAAGTTTCATTACCGCGATAACTACATAGGAAAAGATTAGAAATATTAGTTAATTATACTTATTTTTCTTCGTTTACCACAATCAATTATGACGTTTAGTTGTGACGTTCGCTGAATAAATAATTTCCTATTTTTCAATTTATAGTCCTTTTAATCTGATATTGAATTAGTTTAAGCAAGAAAAAGTATTATGATCTACCCAGATGCGTTGTTACTGAGGAGACTATGTTGAAAAAATAAACATCAGAAACAAACGAAATAAAAAGATATAACTTTATTCTAAACTAGCTGTCTGCCCGCGGCTACGCCCGCGTTGTTTTCCGACTTTTCTGTAATAATTTTGAACTATCCCACGGGAACTCTTTAATTTTCCGCGATTTAAAGTATCCAAGATGTTGACCAGGGATGTAAAGAACCACCATGCAAAATTTCACACGAATCGGTCCAAGTTTCGGAGATTAGCCCGTACAAACAGATAGACAGAGAAACAAAAAAAAAGAAAATTATCTGGATATGTTCTATTTCACTTCTTACATCCTCCTGACTCGGATTTCATCTTTTTTTTCTATGTACAAACATTTGATCTCTACAGTTTTATTATATAGATTGACATGCTTGTTTCATAAAAACGTACTAAGCTCCACCGCTTGAGGGACGGGGGAACAAAATGCTTTACGTACCGAACCCCACAATCTAATATCAAGCAAAATAAATTCCTTAAAATCTCATAATCAAATAATTGGTTAGTCTAGATAAGAATATTGTTTATATTATCTTCATGATTTGCTTTTAAACATGTACTCTTGAAAACATAATTCAACAGAAAAGATCTAGAATACAAACAGATATTTAAATCTAACGTAAACGCAAATAATTTGAGGGATCCCATTACGCGTTTGAAACAATATGTCATTATAAGTGATTTAAATCATCAAGATCTTGAACAAAGTATGTAATATTATTGAGTAAATAGAAATATGTAAAAGGGGTCTTTGCCCCCCGAGATCATCTAGAAGCAATCCCGCGTTATCGTTGCATAAGGGAATGGTGCCAAGCTCTTTTGATCACTTATAAAACAACCAACATAACACTTGGCGATGGTAATTTTATAGATAACGCAAAGTTACGTGCATGATAAGAGCTTGGTTCAGCCCTACATATTTGTGTCTATGAATGAATTAGAGGCATCGTAGAATAGTATCTAGAGTCGCGGCATTTAATCTTCCAATTGCGCTACCTTTGGTTCGATTGCCAACATTTTTGTAGTTTTTATGTTATTTAAAAAGAAACGTCTGTATACATATTAACGATACTTGAATACATATTAACGTATTAAAAAAACTAGCAAGCGGTCCTTATTTTTAAAATTTGTTTATGGTCACATTGCTTTATGAAATAGGAAACCTATATACTCGTATTTTTTGTCTTTACTAAGAATTTCAAAGCTATTGGTTTGATTTCGTGTACTGATGTAAAACCGAGGCTTGAAAGTGGTTTAGTAAATTTAATCCATAGCTTAAAAAAACACTAAAAACTTTTGAAATTAAATTGTATGGTCCGAGTTCTGAAAAGACTATTACCACAGAGTTTGCTGAAGACGATAAGTTATTATTGTTCGAAGAGGTATTTGGCTTAAAAAATAATACCTAATGTTAGTAATCAAAGTGGAACAGATCAATTGAATGGGTCGGTACCCAGTCACCACAGCAGCGCCTGGTGCAAATGGCTGCCACACTTTGATAGTCAGATCGGATTTGCAGCTGCCTCATAATCGATTCTGTGCTTTATATTCCTTGCATATTAAATGAGCGTCAAAATCGTCACAAATTACCTTAAGATTTGACTGTGAGATTATGTGTCCCACCAGTAGGTACCTACCATTTAGTCGCAGCGGAAAGTTTCTGTATATTCTTGTTGTGGATGTAAATTCAATAAAATATGCTAAATTGGACTAAAAATACAGGCTCTTACGCAAACAAAAGGTATTATACTTGTTCCCTATTTGACTATTGAACGCAAGTCATTTGACAATGTGTTTATACGACTAACATGTTACGTCTCCGATTCATATTTTGTATTTCCTGTCCAAATTATCTTTTGTATCTTTACTGATATAACTCAGATTTAAATAATATGGGTACGTTTTAGAGTAGGTAATACTTGCGATTGTATGTAAGTAAAATCATGTCATACAATGTACAGAATCAGATAGTGATAATTTTTTTTTCTTAAGATTCAGCATATCTTTGAGTTTATTTTGGGGAAAATTATGTGATTTTTCCACATTTTAGCTTAATTTTGCAAAATTTAATTTTCTCACAAAGCATAATAATATTATTTGTAATTTCGATAATGTGGGGATATTTTATTCGTTATTAAAAATCTGATATCTAAGCACGAAACCTGCCAGTTATTTTTAGGAATGGTGCACTGCGCAGTTTCTTTATGATACTGGTGCAAGTCAATTTAGAAAGGCTTAGCAAGACTTACAGCAACAAATTGGTCTATTTCTAATTCAAAATTTCAATTATTCTACATTGTTTTATCCTTCGATTTCAAATATATTTTCCAGTGAAAATGTCAACATTTTCTGGAACAAGAAATACATGCTAATCTAATAGTTCTTTAAATAGCGTCAGGATGACGTTTACTGAAAAGTGATGAAAACTAGATCGTATTTTCGTGTATGTTGTTTGTATATAAAAGTAGTAAAACAAAGTGTAAATAGAACTGGTAGACTAATAAATCAGTGTAAGCTTAACGGCTGGTTTAATGCTGTTGAAACTGTCCCTACGTTAATAAGATAGGGAATCAGTGCTCGCTGTCCGGGCCACTAAAATGTTTACCAATAGTGAAATTCAAACATTCTGAACAAGACATTTGATAATTGTATATCAGTGCGATATTTTTAGTAGGCATGTCGAAGAAAAGAAAAAAGAATTAAAAACTTAATTGGTACAGTAGAGCATCCGTTTTAAATACATACATAATGTAAAAATAAAAACATAATATTATACAAAAAATTGGAAAGAAAACCAATTTCATAATTTCTATATTTTTTCACTGTGTAGTTTTTTAATTTGGCTTTATCCAGTAAATTTAGAATATATTTTATAACACCAATTTTAGCATCTCGGAGGCAAATGCAAATGAATCGACTATGATTTTATCACTAATTTTATCATCTTTTGTGTATTTCGCAGTCTCACATTATTTTTTTTATATCACTTGTTACTTTTCATTTATTCCAAGCAACATTTTAGTACACCTTCAAGTGACAGTACAGTATAGGAAGGGGCCCGCATATCCACTTCCTAATTGAGGCCAATACGCGCTAAATACTAAATAGTCGACCATTGGGGAGCTGATCCGATCGGGAAGTTCGTGTCTAGCTCATTCAGGGATATTGGGAGTCACAGGATCACAGCAATTGAAACACAAGATACAATCGTGATTTGAATCATTTGTCAAATATATTTTGAATGGACGATCTCTCTTTTCTATGAACTCTTTAAACTTCTACTGGGTAAAACACTGATTGACGTTACTTATCTTTAGCTCATCTTAAATTTAACAGGGTATCATATACTATATTAAGCTTTTGATACTTAAAAGGTATTATATAAGTTGAGGATTCAAAATAGGTAAACTGTATCTTGTTTATCTCAACCATCCGGATCCTATAGATACTCGTAGATAGATCGAAAGATAGATAGAATATATGTACTTTATTGCACACCAGAAAAAAAAAAACAGAACAGTAAAATTCACATAAAAATAATAATAAAGGTATGTAGGCGGCTTTATTGCTAAGTAGCAATTTATACCAAGCAACCTTAGGGTGAGTAGATTCATATGTAGTAAGACGGGTCTGTGAAAACTATATTACCTGACCTTTTTTAGACTTTTACAGAACAAGAATAAAACCATGTTTAAAAGTTTAATTTGTAAAACTATAACATGCAGGTAATTATGCTCGACTTATTTGAAGCATTCAGTGAACAGTAAGACGTTTTAGCTTTGCTCCCGTTAAAGCATATTGAGTCGCAATATCGGGGCCGATGAGGGTCCTTCACACAATATGCTGGCCTCATTATAAGGGCCTTTTGTCCTAAGAACCAGTTCTTTTATTCGGCCGGCAACGGGACTTACAATAAGTGTATCAAATCAAAGTGCCCCTCGCGAATGTTCTATTCATGACTTCTCGAGTCCCCTTCGCAACTTAACTTTAGTTCTAATTAAATAGGATTGTCTTCATTATGAATAACGTTTTTTGTTTGAATTTTAAAGGTACTGTTGGACATTGCATTGAATCTTTTTTTGTTCCAAGCAAGTCCATTTATCTTTGCATCTTTTTCACACGGGATTGTGATGTAACAGGAATGACCTTTCATTAAATAAGAATGAACTTTGATCAAAAGTCCAGCATAAAAAAACACATTTTTTAGTGTCAAATCAGTTTGAATCAAAAGTAAGAATAAGTAGCATTCAAACCTTAACGTTATTCAAGAACCAGTCAAGATTGACTTCAACTTAATTAACCTTTGTATTACAAACAATTGGCGTGTTAGATAAACTTCAAGATACGCTTGAATTCCCATAATTTTACTATAATCATTAGCTCGTTCCTATATTAAGGGCTAAGAGAGAGACACAAAGGATCTTAGCGATCAAGGAAAGTAAATAATGAGAGGATGTACAGTAGCTAGCACATGCAGCTGGACATCTTGATCTTGAAAGCGCCCGTATTCTGTAGCGGCAGTAGCGGTAAGGGTGAATTTCAAATTGTACTGTACACGTTTTATTTGGTTACAATTGCGCAAAATAATGACACATTTACGCAATGATTCCTTCCGTGGACCACAGCCAACTTTAAACCATGAAATACTTACACCACTTTGAAAGAGATGAGAAATTCCATAGGAGTCATGAGAATCATAATTCATCATACAAAACCTACTATCTTATTGTCAGTAAATATTGCAATAATGTTCAAAATTTATTACTCCTTTTAGCACGTTGATGATATTTAGGTTCCTCGCTTTTTGCGCAGAATTACTGATTCAAACGTCTTAATAATTACGCTGGCTGGAATTTATAAGACAGTTATCGACACTTAGCATTGTTTAGAGGTCTGTAAATCGCGATGGTTGGTGCATTGACTGCGTCCACGGTCCGTGCACTTCGAGACTCGGAAGTGCTTTAAACGTGGTATAAAGCGAGAAACAAATTAATGAATAATAAAGCTACGGACTATGAAACTTGGTTCGTGTTTATTTATTATTTTAGAGTAGACAATTATGAAAGGTACTTTCGAAATTGTTGTCGTTCGGTAACAGCTCTTAGTTTCCATTGAAAAGCTTGGTAGAATGAGCAGAATTTAGTCAAATATGCTAGCTCAGTGCAGAATGTCACATTAAATGTAATAAATAATTAAACCAACCCAACTCTTTCTATAGGTCTTTCACCCAAGTAATGGCAAGCAGCTTTCTTAAACTCTCATTAACCAAAACTCTATAACTATTCTGAGAATCACAGCAAGTATGGACCAAAAGATAATAAGTATTCTATTAGCTCCTGGATGACCGTTAGATGACATTGTTCAGAAAGCAACGGAAACAATGTTCTAGAAAGGTGATTAACAGGTTATTGTTTATTTTTGAACGAAATGAAAATGGGGATTCTTCCCAGGAAGGTTGGGAAACAATGGCCGTAATAGCTGAGGATCACTATTGGTGATTGTAATTTTAATAGTAACAGAAACAACATCCATAGCTTCAAATCTCTATCAGCTATTCTGGCAAAGATTATACTAAAACTTTTGTCATACATACATGGACTAACTATAATAGTATGCAAATTACTAAAAAACATTTAAATAGAACATTTAAAGCCCCGCCATTGTTCAAATAAGTATCTTGTAGTCAAATCATTATCACCTGGTACCCCAGCAGCATTAAGTCATTTAAGAAACAGGATGCCAATTTTTAGATCCATCAGACTCGTTAAAATCACTCAGATTCCTTCATCATCTAAAAAATAACTCTCTAGCTAAAAGACAATTTTGATGAAGTTACCTTTCAAACAAAAACAACTACATCAAACTCGGTTCATCCGTTTTGGAGCTACGATGCCACAAACAAACATACACGTCAAATTCACAATTTAACTTCGGCATTTTTTCTATGAGATAATGGCCAAAAATAGGTGTTTTGGCCAAATGCGTTTCTGGCATTTTGCTGCGAATTGATATGGGTTCGCGTTTAAATTTAAATATTCTCACCTGAAAACATGCCTGAAAGTGTTGAAAAGTATTATATAAAAGCAAACAAGATCGCGCTTATATTTTGTTGTGTCATTGAGTTATTATTTAGGTACGGTATTTTTAAAATGTGTTGCTTTTCAAGTGCAATTAATATTGTTCAATTTGAAATAATTATTATTTTATTTACTAATAATGGTATCAAAATAAATAAAAAAAATACCTATATAAGCAACGTGTTTGTGACAGAATTACAGGCAAAAGCATTTAATTGTACGTTGAACATACAATATCCGCCGTAGACAACACTGGTCACGCTCCGTGAGCGATGCTTTGTAAGCAAACTAAATGTATGTATGTCATCGCCTATTAAAGCGATCTATAATTACATTTCTTAATAACAGAGCCAAAGTTGTGTACAAAAACGTTACTAATTGCACGAATCCGGAGACAGAACAAAAGATCGACAGAAAATGTCATGTTACTTTGTAAACAGCAATCATAATTTGCTTGCCATTTTTATCAATGAGAGGGCACATCAACTAATATAGCGCCCCAACACCTTTACTTTCCAAAATAAATATAAATGTTACGCAAATAATATCCATTCATTTGCCACTCACAGGTATTTAATATATGTGTATATTATCTTTCGTTTTTTGTTAGCTTCAAAATAACTGAAGATATGAACTATTTTCCCATTGACTTGTGGACTTTCGATTATACCAGAAAAATAATTTTAAAATATTTAACTAACAATAAAACTTATATTATTTTATTTTTTAAATCTTATAATAACTTTCCGAGTCACAATCATAGCAACAAATATTTATCTCAACTGCGAGTCATTATAAGATACATCATTGACTGTACAACATGTAACAGGTCTCCGAAACGCCTTTGTACAATATTATATGTGTTTTCGAGGCACCGTGCGTGATTCCCCGCGTCTTGATTGTTTACACTGCATTATTCAGTTAATGAGTGCCCTAATGGGCCTGTGTGACACTGTAATTAATACTTTGCAGGCCCGTACTAGGGTATAGAACATAAAATTACAAAATGCATAATTTTTTATTAGTTTGGTATGGTAACCCAAATGACTGATTTCCGACTAGTTACTAACTGCAGACTATTCGCTTCATTGAGAATACATGAGGAATTTGAAATCAGTTTTTTAGTTTTTTAGTATTCGTTCGGGCTAAGAAATTCAGGTTGGAAACATTTATGAGCTGAAAACGAAATCGTGAAATTCAGTTCTTCTGGTTCCGTGTCTCTGAGAAGAGACATAGGACTCCTAGTATACATTTCTAATAATATTTATCTTGCACTGTAGGTAGCTTCCAAATCTTTCCAGAAGTAATCGATGGATGCAGATTCTTTCAATTTCGTTACAAGTAAATAATTTATTGTAGAGCTTTGAATTTTTATTTACTTCGTTAATTGCTGTGTCATATATGTGACTCCTTGTAATGGGAATAAGTTGTAAACTTCAGTGAATATTGAACCATTCTTTACACCGACAGTATCCATAGCTATGTTTGGTATAGAACATGGCGGATAATTACAATAGCGCCCGCGCACGCCTCCCAGCTAATAAAAGTTGCGTCAAACGCTTAATTGCGTTTATTTTTTTACTCCGCACTTTAATTGTGGTGTCTTTAGCACAATTACACGCATCCGCGATTCTAGGGCGAATAGAACAACAAATAACAAATACTGATTTCTCTTCTGACCTAAGTGCAGTATTGCCAGTTGTAAATAAATTCTGTTAATTCATTTATTTATTGAGAAGAGACACAATACAAAGGTGTTATGTATACTTAGTTGATCTATTCGCACTGACTTAGCTAGAGCCTGATCTCCCTAATCCAGCATAGGATCACGGTTCAAGTGTGAACTAAAATGCCGATAATTATTTGAGCATAACAAATATTAACTTTTCAAGAAATAAAATATTACCTACCTCACTGAACATAAAAATAGATAACCATTTTTAAGCTCATTCTGACATTGAATATTTTTATGCCATCATTCTGCATTTAAAAGATTTTTTTATTGCATACTTATCTATCTACGCACTTGTTTTATGCGATATATTTGAAAAATCTGGTTGAAAATGAATAACCATTTTACGTATCTTCAATTCATGAAATTTATTTTAATGGGCAAAATCCGTACCTTTTTTAACAAAAAGTCTGGCAACACTTTTTAAGTGAAACTTAATTGAAAGGCAGTTGAAACGTTTGCATCTTTTGTCTACGAGCCTCGACCTGCTAAACGTGTATACCAAGCTTTTATCACTTTTAATCTTTTCTTATTTTAGTCTATCGTTTCTTATTCACCCTAAATTAGGGTAAATCGGGTTTAGCCAAACGCGATCCAGTATTTCAAAATAAAAAAGTAATAAACACAGCCTCTACCTTTTTAATTTCTTCGCAGGTGTGTAGATTTCTGTGGTAGTGTCATCTAAAATGATGATGAAAAATATATTGGTCTCCGCATATTGCTCACCTATATTTATAGACCTAAGTTTGTGTCGTAAATCTATTTGATTGCTTGGTTCTTATTGAGTAGAGTTCCTATTTAAATAGCTCTAAGCTCTATATTTGAAAGTAATAAAAATAGAAAATCCAAAGTTAGACCAAAATCAAAGTTTACATAAATATTACTATTGTCGAGTTAACAAAAACGTAACACAATTTTTTTGTAGTTTAATTTGTATCAATGTCTCTGAATTGCGAGGGTGTCAATTTGACCCTTTTTTATTAGAAAAAACAACCTTTGATACCTGTATGTATTGACTCTTATAAAGAATAATTTTGTGTGCACGTACATAAATAAAAACTATGTCAACCTCGTACTTTACCTTAACTGATACAAAATTTTTTTATTTAAGTAATTACGTGGTAAAAAATCTGATAAATTGTGGTATAGGCACGTCCGTGTTATTGTAATGTTTTGTAAATAAAGTTAGACCTCGTTTATAAAAATTGTTCTCAGTAACAATGCTTGCGAATTTGTCATTATGTTGAACGTGACTGTTGCCTAAGTCAAGTGATTCTGTACCAGTTTTTAGGTTTCTGGTAATACGGAATTTACCGAATATAAACAAAATAAATTAATGTCAATGAATGGCCATTGTTACTGGCGTTGATTTCAATATAGAGATAAAAACGTGTTAAGAGAAAAAAATAACATAAAATCTACAAATTCTTAACAGAAAAGTTATGATAGTCATGATATATTGTATCAAATCAAAATGTAATTATCTACTAAATGTAAAATGTTACACTAACATACAATTATTTCCGCTATTTCATTTTGAATTGAGCTTAACCCGCATAAAACTAAATATTCATGTACCTACTATATTGCAAAAATGTTTTAACGCAATCACAAATAGGTGCAAAGTGAAGAAAAAGTATACGAATCTAAAAAATAGGTAAATAAAAATAATACGTATAAGATTTCTTTAAACTCACATACGGCCGAACTATGTGCATTTTGATAACATTTCCTAGTCACAGAATTAGGTCAATTCTATGTATATTACTTTCGTTTCATACTTCGTTACCTTACCGTCTTATTCACATTGAATAATAAAAAGAGCCAGCAATCGGCTCTTCTGAAATCACACGCGTTTTTACTCTCATGCAAGAGCCAACTCAGCGAAGTTATATTTTACAAGATACACATACTATTTGTTGTCCATTGCGTTGCCTCTAAAGCGGCAAATGTGAACGGTTTAATTTTTATCATACCGACTGCGCAGTGTACATCAAATTGTTCTTAAATTGTGTATATTGTAGCTTCCTGGAGTTGGTTACAGGATTTTTTCCGCGTGCCGCAACGTGTCGGCTTCCGCTCCGATTTTTTCGTCTAATAAATAATAATCAGGCTTCGGTGCGAGTAAATAATATATAAACGAATTACCATAAGGCCTTGGGATCTGTTATACCCACTAGAGCTGAGACGAGAAGTGCTGAAAGTTTAATACAATCCACGTGTAGGATTTAATGGGATAACTTGACGTGTATGAATTCTACGGGACTTACTCGTGTTTATCTTGTCTTATTTTTATTTGATGCGAATCAAATCGTAGGAATATTAATACCTACTTTATATGTAACTTAAGCTTATCGTCATCATATTTATAATAATAAATAATAATTACTGAAAAAAATAAGTCTTGAAATTAAAAATTTTGTTATCAACACAATAACATAAATTTATCGCCTTTCTTATAATTCACCTCGATTTCTGATTTTGTATGTTATAGTGACGATATGTATTTATTTAGTATTATAATACAGGTGTAATAACATTACTGGCAATATTTTCGTAGATACTTGTTGTCTTTCGTTAACGTTAACAGCTCATGTTGTCTTTCACCTTCAGATAAATGTGTTCAAATATTTCAGTTATTTTCTTTGTTTCATGTACTTACTATCGTGACGTCACCAAACAGTCTAAGTAGGTACTATTCATTATACATAATATACCTTAGCATAATAGATATTAATTGGCATTCAGTAAACTCACATGCAATAGTCCTTAATTCGGTAACTTTCAAATTGTGATTGATGTAGGTCCCTATATGGGATTGACTAGAATGAGCTAGGAATAATTTTCAACGCACACTAAGATCTGTCTTGACGATTATTATTCAGAATCTATTTTATCTGTAATTTAAATGCACATCGAATTGTCACTGTGAGCGAACAATTACGAAGAATTTCAGTTTGTTAAAACTCATTTCATTTAGTCGAAATTCGTGTAGGCGCCAAGGCGTAGCCATTTGCTTATGAGCACCATGTTAGTTCCAATTTTAAGCTTCCTCAGAATTTAAATAATCTTCAGATCTTACTCATTTGCTTTTGAATCTTCTTCTTCTTCACTACATAGTATAAAATAAAGTCGCTTTCTCTGTCCCTATGTCCCTCCCTTTGTACGCTTAAATCTTTAAAACTACGCAACGGATTTTGATGCGCTTTTTTTAATAGATAGAGTGATTCAAGAGGAAGGTTTATATGTATAATACATGCATAATATACTGAAGGATAACCCACAATAACCATTTTCCCGTGCGGAGCCGGGGCGGGTCGCTAGTTATTTATAAGTGAGTATTAGGGATCTAAGATAAAATTAAGATCACATTTATCATAGAATTATCTCGTATTTCGTATTTAAGTAATACGTGCATTTTTCACAAAGCAGTAACTAAAAAAAAACACCATAATACAAAAAGTTAAATAACACAAAACCAAAACACGTCGTCGTCCTCTTAAAATAGAGTACAATTTAGAATAACCATTTATATAGATGACTGATACACCAGTACGCGCACACAATACTCAAACCCGCTTCACGAGTCCACCTGTTAAACCCACTGACATTTTCCAAGAACCGAAGACAGTTTTATTTCACATGCTAAATACACTTCGTCGCCACAACTTTGATGTCATTTAGCGAAAACAATGGAAAGATCCACGCCACCTCTCGCATGCTAAACCAAACATTTTATTTAAATCAACTAATTCTTATTGAAGTAGCGTCTTGTCCAACTGCTGTTAAAATTTATACGCTATTTTTACGCTTAAATGAGTCATGTGGGATCTTGACTAGATTTTTCTAACTAGTAACATGAGTTTCTTGTCTTAAAAATGCCTTCGGAATTTTTTATTTCAAAATTTAGCCTATCTGTTGTGGGCTGTGGGCTCAGTTAATCCCGGAGGGCTTTCTACAACTTATAAATAATAGTATTCACGCAAATCTATTCGTAATGTCGTTCCAAATAGCTTCATTTTCCCATAATGTTCACGGTTCTTCCGATTCCTCTATAAAAACAGAATGCATACGTTACCTTTGACCTGGGATGTGATGATGACCGCCTCACGGTTGTTGCGAGTTTCTGTTCCGTTAAGATGCGCACCCGCAGCTGTCACGCGATCTGAGCTGTGTGCACACTGTTGAAGTATTTTCATCTTATTTCCTTTTACATAATTACGTTATTTATTTGCAAGAAACTTACACTTTCTAAGAAATCTTTGCACAAAATTGCCAAATCGTTGTTTTAAAAATGTTTAGACGCGCCTATTTAACGATCAAAATCGACGGACACTTTCCATCCATTTTTTTTTTCAATTTCTTATACATACGTAGTATATTTGAGCCCCTCGGTGAGGACATAATAAGTCCTATATTATATGCAGTTAACGAACGATACATAGTACATTGTTTATCAGTTTTTAATAAATAACTTGACCTGTTAGTTCTATGTCGACGACATCATGTCTGACACTTTACCTTCCATTACCCTGAACCACGCGATTTGCATGGCGTGCTTTATGAGACGGCCACAATTTCTAACATCATGAAGTGATCAAATTACTTGTGAATCAGCCCCTGCTTTCCCTCATCTGGTGTTTGTTATTCGTCACGGCAACAATTCAACTGTATTAGGGTTTTTGTAGTATCTAATGGTGAACGCAAATAATAATATAGGTATCTTCCTGGTGGCCGTTTATTACATAGAGAAAGACAAATTGCTTTCATTGAAATTCATGAAAAAAAAAACTCGTGTAGAATATACTATATAATAGTACTTACTCTAGAATCTAGAACCTACAATCAGAAATCTGTTATGACTTTCTTATTGTTCAAAGGTATTTGTTATTGTCAATAATCTTATTCAATCAATAACAATGATTGTTACATTGAGTTAATCTTTGTTAAGGGGACAATTTCTTAAATGCAACCTTAGTACTTGAGAAAGTTCATTAAGATTGCATTTTCCGTGCAGCAAAGTCCGGTGAAGCTTGATCCGCCTTATTTTTCGACTCAAGCAAAGGTCAATAAAAAAAAATCCGCGCAGCACTCAAAAGACTATATTTTTATAATTACCTGTTTTTTTATAAACTTTATTGACTGACAACGATAATAAACATTATTTTGTATTTCATGTCACATATAATAAAGAAATCACCATACAAACAACGTGTTAACAACAAACAGTGGTTCTTAGTGGAAATGTGGTTGGTAATTTTCCAGTCGCAGATACTTAGCTATCGGCCATCATAAAGTTATCAGAGAAGTTGTAAATCAGTGGCTACTTTCCCTCATTCATCCTCATCCGTCTATGCTATTCGTCATGCTTTACGGTCCAAGGTCTAAGCTATAGTTTTGCTTTATGTGGTAATGTCAATACATTATAATGGGTATTTAGGTACGCTTTTATATTATGATTTTGTTCTTATTTAAAACCTATAATATTTAGCAGAAGAAGAAATAAAGTGACATACTCCCGGTAAACCGGCCTTGAAGATGAACAAACATCCATATTTTCGCAATTCATAAAATATTAATAACAAAAGCATAACGATTGTTGGGATATCATTACAAAACGTAGCATCCCAAAATATTTTGATAAAAAGATTTAACCGCTCGAACACAAGTAAATGTAGTATGTTCCAGAGATCATTGGTATGCGAACGCCGAGCAACGAACAAAAGACATTATAACATCCTGTTCCCGCGACACCAACTCTTATTATTATCCTAATGATAAAAATTTATAGCTCCTTAAATTCGCCGTGCTGCAAATATTAAGCAACGTTTTTTTATTTCAAAGTCCTCAATGTGTTGTAAAATCTTTGGGCTAAAGACGGTCTTATTTCTATTTTTTTTATCAGAAATGTCTTTTTTGTCAAGTAGAACTTGTTGGAGAATACGTTTATTTAAATTATGGTGCGTTATTTTTATTTATAAATGATTATAATTAATCAATTTTATTACTACGTAAATTTCACAAAGATATTCTATTAGATAATTATTAATTACAAAAATTGTCAGTCAGATATAATATTTTATTATTATCTATAATAACAACGAGATTCTGGTTGGTAGTTGGTTATTCGTACTTTTTGCAAATGCACCTACAATGTGGGTGTGTAAAATAATAATAAAATAAATGTTAACTTATTATCTTAATTTCAATACTTAAGCCGTCACACGCTTCAAAAATCTGATTGTATTAAAATCTTATTAATTGCATGATAAGTAGAAGCTTATTGACTTAAACTTTCAAAATTGCGACTCTATAAAAGGTTTTTTTCTTCACAGGTAAGTCAACACCGCACCTTTAATTCTGTAATTCTCTCGAAGCCAATGTAAGTACGTACTTAAGTAATTTCGAAAATTATTTGAGCTATAAATTTGTCCAATCGCTCCAGGTGAGTTTCACAATGACATTTCTATAGCCACTTTAGCTTTTTCGAAAATTTTCTTGTCTCTTATGTAGAGACGTAATTTTGCACTATAGTAAACATATTTTATTCAATTTATGAGGTCAAATCTTACTTTCTTGTTGTATTGAAGGATATTGTTGTATTTATTTCGATTATATTTTTATTGGTATTTGAGAAAAATATTTTTAACACACGCTCTCATCCGTTATAAGGTGTTCAGAGTTTATGCAACCATTAAATTAATGTCGACAAGCTATATAGGCACAAACGTGATTTTTCAACAATTATCGTGCGTGAGAGGTTATTATTTAATGCTAAAATCCTTCATACACCAATTAGACAGAACATTGTCACTTGATGAAGTACAAACAAACATCTAAAATGTGATTGTAAATGAGAAATAAAACTACCTAGTCCAGCAACCGCCTGCAATTCTCGAGTACGCATTGTTATACGTGGGTACTCGTATTTATCTCATATCTGGCGAATCTACATTTAAGGCGAGTGCGTCCAGTCCTCAACCCACCTCCCATGCAAATTCCATACAATACGGACGGAATGTCCATCACTCAACTCGTTTTAGACTTTTACCTTCAATCTGAATCGCTAATGTACATCTTTCAAGCCCTTCAGTAGGATTATGCATCTGGAATTAACAAGTAGGTACTAGTCTGCCCAGCCAGTAATCTTGTTTGACCAGGGCTTTCCAGAAAAAAATGTCCCCATAATTTGCAATGTAGTTAATTAATAATAAGTGACATTTATTGCACATCATTAGGCAAACAAGTTTTTCTACATACATAATGCGAAAATTAATTCGTGTGGCGCAGTAAATTAGCTAGTGCAGGTGCGTAGGATCTATCTATCCAAACAAGGCAATTTGGCATTTTGCCGCATCCGATCAAAAAACATTTACAATATCCAATTAGGTAAGTAAATAAGAACGCTTATTATTGAATGTTCCGAGTCCGCATAAAGCTCTCGTTTCGCTCACATCTGGCGTTATTGAAAGAGCCGTTTTCTACCAAATTCCCGTTGTATAATCAACGCTTTTCTCGCGTATTTTTATTGATTCTCCCCACACCCCCTCCCGAGGAAGCTGGGAGCAGCCTCCTACCGCGCATTCATAATCGTATCGACATACGACAAATAAATTCCCGGAACGCTACCTTAATTTCACCGCACACAGTCGCTTTTCCCGCAGCAGTGTCCTGTGGAAGAATGGAGCAGAATCGTGCGTTACCAGCCACGAGACATTAAGCGTCATATAAATTACATTAGCATATAAATAAAGTATTTTTGTTGCGTTGGTCCGCGCACTGGTTCTTTTACGACGCGCGCCCGGCCGGGTTAACCCGAGACATTTTTGTTTCTCCTTTTTAGATAAATCCAAGCTCTTAACGACCGTAAGCAAATACATGTTATTGGTATACGTTTATTGCTTATTCGAACTCGTAAATAATTCCAATGGAAATATGAAATTAATTTCGTTATGAAAATGAAACGTAAACATGAGATAAAGGAGATTGGAAACTTGTTTTGAGTTAACAAGTTGATTCCAATTAACTTGGCTTTACTGAGATTTGCTTTGGCTTGAGTTATGTAGCTTAGATTATTTTGTAGAATCAACAATATTACCTTTTAATTTTACTCATTTAATCATATTATAGAATATTATTTAATTAGGTTCTATTTAAATAAATGTAGAGCTACTTATATACCATATGGGCTGTTACGACGGCGACGACGACGATGACTTATTTTGTAGTAGGAAGCATATTATAATTACATTTAGTAAACAATAATATAGCACATAATTATCTCGTACTATAGTATTTAAGATAATGACAGAGCCACGCCACATAAAGTTCCAGTACTGTAAATAACCTCTCCGGCTCTATACTTGTATAACAGGTAGGTGTATATATATCTACAACGTCGTTCCGAACGTTTCGAAAGAAAATGGAACAAACGAAGATAGGAAACGACCGACAAGAGATAAAGGGGACAGTTTGTAAAGCGTAATTATTTCAGAGCAGGAAAAAACTCGCAAAGAAACTGCACATTGTCCTTTAAGACTTTTCTATTCAACCTTTTCTTTCTAATCTAACATTCTGTGTTTCCGCCGCAAGTGCCTAGCAATGCGATTTATTGACAATACAGAGCTTCCCAAAATATTAACGTCGAAATAAAAGTGAAGATTCGCAGGAGACACGTGTAAGCCCACCCCACAAATTTATTCCCTGAGGTATGACATTCAATCATTGACTTTTTCATTTCCCTCCGCCGAATTTTCCTCAAATTCCTATATGTACAGTGATGTATAAAACGCATTAGCCTTGTAAAGCGGGCGCACTGTGTTTCGAATACTGAGTGAGCGAAGAAAAATTACAACCCAGATACATATCTTGGCGAATCGAGATCGAAACATCTAGTGGAGCATAATTCGGGGCCGGCGCGACACGAGACAAATGAACGTAGGGGTCCGTACATCCACCGGCCACCCTCTTGATTGAAGGCTTGGGAAATGTGTCACACTGTTTTAAGGTCACACTGGGCCTCTGATTTATAGACAGATTGGTTCCAACTTTCGCGTTTATTATGTGATTTATCTGAATGTTTCAGCAACCAATAGAAAACTGTGTAGGTAATTTATAATTTTTAATGCAAAAACGCTCTTTTGGTCGTAGCAGTACCTAATAAACCTCTTTAAAAGTCATCTGATCAGGGGTTTCAAAAAAAGAATAGACGAATAAATTGCCTAGTCAAGAACAAATCAAAAATATATGCACCCTTCCGTTCGACGTGACGAGAATACGTGCAGTACATTTACATGAACACAGCACCTTGTCGCGTGCTACGATTTTTTATTTAAATAAGACTATTTAGATATGCCACTGGATGTATATCTGCTTTTCTATACTAACGGGGCATTAAAATATGTCACGATAGAAATTCGGCACGAGTCGCGAATAGTAGGATACGCATAGGTAATCAGGTATATTTCGGTGCTCGAACACAATGTATTCTACTTTATTGTGTTTTAAATAAATATTTATATTTTGTTAAGTTTCTTTCGATATGAACGACAAGTTATATGATAAGTGACTAAGTATAATTACAAACATATTCAGTATTGCTAAAGCTATGGCTTTATATTTTAGTGAGGGAAGCATAAATAAACCAGATATTTAATGGAATAAATCTCAGAATAGCAGGAAATCCGCCCAACTTCCTCCCATATTCGTCAATATTAAATACCTGTCAAATAAGCTTTGGTTAGGTCGCATAGTAGCGTCGCCGTACCCCTATTTATATTAGGAAGCCCACTAATGCCCCCCCACCCCTCCCAACCCTCACGCCGCGCCTTATTTCCTTCATAAAGCCTCCTTATCTGCGATTTCAAGCCCATTTCATTTGAATGTTCGCGAGATATGTTAGTTTTTTTACCCCTTATTGCTGTACTTTATTGCGTGAGTAAATCATACGTGGCTTGTCGTTGATTTTCCGTAGACAAACGAACGAAGATGGCGGATTATGAGGTGTGCCTGATTCTCGGTTTTTGCTGGAAGTTTTTTCATGACAACATTTCTGTAAATACGGCAACAGTTTTAAATCAAAATTAACGCTTATAACGAATCATTTTTAGGTTCTAATTTATTACTTAACAACTACTTATGGTATTCAAGAACTAGTCTGATATGCTGCACTAGATTATAATTTAATAAAATAATGAGATTACATGAGAAACGTAAATAATTAACAATAATAAACTAGGAATTGCTTTATAAGACTTAAATTAATTAAAAAAACTAAAATTCTAAAAACAATTTCATTCAGAACAGAAAAATAATGTGTATTTAAATACTTCCTTATTGAAGCCCTTTTCCTTAATAATTCTTTAACAAAATCAAATTTCAACATTTCTTGGACTACGTAGACATTCCTATAAGTCTTTCATATATAAGTATTTTCCATCTTATACTTAAACAAGACTTACTACATTTTAATACTTCATTTCATAAATATAACGAAGTTCGCAGCAAACAGAGTTTGCAAAGGCAACCTTACATTTACAAAGAGATGTCTTGCAGCCAACTGAAACACTAGTAGGAAAAATACTTATATACTTTGCTCCTACCAGGATAACAGGACCAAGGAAATAGCTAATGCTATCTATAGTTTCAGGGGCGTCCCTTAGAGATCACGTCCTACCCTCTATGTACTTTCTCCCTAATGAAGGCAGGCGTCGATGAGCTCGTGTAATTAAACAGCACAGCGCATGCGCTGCCACGCCCAGCGCAGCCTCCCCCCTTCCCCGTACCCCCTTTAATTACCTCCAAGACATTACCCCTTAATGCCCTATATAAAACCTTATTTTGTACGTAATTAGTTTTGTTTATGTCGAAGGTCCCTGTGGCCCTCTACATAATGGTCTGGTTGGGTAATTGGATTGGAGATCTAATTTGAGTTATTTGTTAAAAGATAAAAAGTAAATGTTTGGGAAAACAATTACCGTTACGTTTCTATACGACGAAGCTTTGAAGCGTCTCCTTTGTTCGTTGCTCTTACAGAGCTCGATTCTGGAGTCAAAAAGTTCACCCTATATTGTTAAGAATCGATCAAATTCTTCATTAAATCCTTTTTTATACGTCTAGACAATATTATCGTTAAAAATAATTTGTTCTGAAGACAATATGAAAAAAAGAAAAGCAATACGATTTTAATTGTCGTTTATATATCTAACAGCTTTTACGAAAAACCTTATGCGACCAATTTTCCACCCTTTTAACGCTCATATGTACCAGGAATACATAAGGTGTAAGGAGGCAAATGTGCTCATTTGTTAGGGGGGCGCTCTGAACGCGGCGCACGTCCGTACCTCTCTCATTTTTCACTACATTGGTTTTACGTGTGAATTATTGTTCGGTGCCAGCATCCTTATGTAACCCACCTATCTCCTCCTGTTTGTTTTACGGTGTTTAGTTAATGGGGGTTTACGTCGCGGTTGTAAATTTCGGTGCCATTAATAAATTGTAACCAAAGAGCGTCGTTGAACAGTGTAGTGTAATTTTACGGATCGCTGCTATGGAATGGTAGAGTGTCAGTTTCCAACTCTTCTTCATCATTCATCATTAACAGCTCATATATGGCCCCACTGAGGGGCTCAAGCCTACCCTGAAATCAGGGTGAATAAGCCTTAGTCGACCACGCTGGTCCAGTGCGGGTTGGTCAACTTCACACACAACCCTTGATTTACTTCGCAGGTGTGTGCAAGTTTCCTCACGATGTTTTCCTTCACCGTAAGAACGTCAAACAAACGTACATATGAATTCGAAAATCGAAAACACATTGGTACGTGCCGAGGTTCGAATCCGCGAACTTCCGAATGGAAGTCAACGTACCTAGCCACTTGGCCATAGACGCTCATCTTTTCTTACTTCTTCTTACTCTTCTTACTAGATGGAAATTATTCCACAATCTAACAAAATAACTATGGAATAATAAAAAATAATAAGAAATTTGAAATAGACCTAACCTAAGCCGGCGCTTTCACAAAGTAGATTATGAGCTCTCTTGCATGAGGATTGCAACGATACGTTGCTACATTGTGCTACGCCGTAGGCATATTGCTACGGTACTTAAATAGACAGTTAAGGTGTCTAACCAACATGAAAGCACGATCCCGATAAAATGCATATTGTAAATATGAGTATTTACCTTCTGAATTACAAAAATAAAGTTCCTATCAACATTTTATTATAAAACGAGTACGTTCGATAGTTACTATTTAGTTGACTTCAAATTGTTTTGTTGTCAAATCTAAACCTACTTATATAACAATTCAAGCATTATCCTATTCTGCAGTCCCACATCACACCCTCGAACCAAACTCCTTACCATACACAAATTGGGAAAGTCTGTTTGTACAGGCGTGTATTAAAAGTTGGGACGCACCACTCCAAATTGAAAACCGTAGACGGGCTATACAAGTACGTACAGAGTACAGACTCTTGTCTCGTTAGTATAGTAGATTCAGATTTTTGTTTTCAGGATTCCGTACCTAAAAAGGCAAAAACGGAACGCTTATAAGATCACTTTTGTTGTGTTGTCCATCTGTTGCAGCCAATTTTCCAAAGCTACTAGACTGACTAAGAAATAAAGTACTTTAAATTTCTATTAGCCTTAAAATCAACTGCTCTAAAGTTCATCTGAGAGCGGTTTGTCATTCAATTGTTTCACGCCAAATGGGTACATAGTGTATTCTGATTAGGTTTTCATATTCGTGTCGTATTTATTTATTAAAAGCAGCATATCTGATCTACTCTTGTAAACAGTTTTTTTGTTTGATATTTTAACAAAAAGCATGAAAACGTGCACCGTTATACTCGCTACTCCTTCAAGTACCCACGCGCTCAATTTTAGAGAAAAACCGCACTCTTAAAGAATAGCATTATGTGGTTATCCGAATTGAATTACCCACTCAACTGCAAAAAGCTATACCAATGTTGGCAGTATTAAACACGTTCGAGTCAAAAAACTACTAGGTCATGCCAAGGTTATTCAATGTTTACTCAAAAATATAAGGGGAATAGACCCTCACAAAGACTAGACTGTCCAAACTCAATCTAAATTTCATTTTACGCCTCAAATATCACGTACGGGCATATAGAATGGAGTCTATCGTCCTTTTAGCAACTCGGGGAACGTCCGCTGTCAAATTTTAATTTCTCCCTCAAATATTTACCGAAGGAAAAAGGATTCCCGGGCGGGCCTCGCTCTAATAAGTTTTCCATAAGAGGCATCCCCCTCCCGCCGTGGAGGGGAGTGGGGGGGTAAGAAGGCTCTTATTGTGTTTGCCGAAGCTGGCGCATCCGGGCGCATACCTAACAAGATGAATATGTACTCAGCCACCCCTTTCGGACCGCCTCCTATATACGCGAGGGACTGCACAAATTGCATTTCAGAATACTAATTCTTGTTCCTAGCTGGAACATGTTTTAACTGACCATTTTTATGTTTATGTTCGGTTTGTGTGTTTTTTTTACTTCACATATATATGCTTTTTAAAACTTTCATGGTAGGTATGATTAAAAATATGATTATTCGCCATGTTATTACATCTCTATAGTGTTAAATACTCTTTGATTTAAAATTACTATAAATTATTGACATATTTAAATTGATAAAGGGTCAGAAATCACAGTACCTAAATCAATACATTTAGCCACAAATTAATAAATTACACAACTTTAACATTTTATCCCTGAATATCGACTAAGTCTCAGAAACTCAGAAAAAAATAAATTACACATAGAAATAATTTTTTTCTGCACATGTAAATATGTCTGTTTCAGAAATTTATTTAAGGACCATTATAGCGTGGACTGTGCAAAAGCAAAATGTAACTGTAGTTATGTATTTAGGTGGGTGTGATCTCGTATGCGCCGCGGGCTTCGGGCAGAATTGAAATTCACTAGTTATGAGTTAGACGTCTAGAAATAGGATGGAAATAGATTTCAGTTGGCACTGCCGCCTATTCCGCTTAGGCAAAAATATCGCAGAATATTATGGTTGCGAACTTAGGTTTGTATTAATCTTACTCTCTGCTACTCTTACTAGACTATTTTATGTACAACTTTGTTTTGTTTTGTTTTGTTATTGTTGTTTTTTTTTTGCTTTTCCGTGCAGTTTCCCGTAGGAATGAGATATTTTCCCGCGGTAAAAACTATCTAAGACGTTGCCCGTTGATAAGGTACCACCATGAAAAAATAATTTAAATCGGTCCAACAGTTTCAGAAATTAGCCCGTGTAAACAGATAAACAGAGAAATATTATTATTTTTTAAATCCGGATATTATTCATATCACTTTTTACATACCCCTGACTCGACTTTTAGCATTTTTTTCTAAATAGAGATTTTTTTTACCTCTACAGTTTTATTAAATATATCACTATTCTAGTATCACTTTAGTATTGATTGTTTAATTTCATAAAGATGATGCAGCATACAAAAGCACGCTTAAGATGCTTTTTAATATTTTCAAGACAGTTTTTGAGACGCAGACAGACAGTGCTAACCTAAGCTAATAAATAATACTCTTAAACAAGGCTTATAAATTTACGTGTATTTTAATTCTAGCTGCATCAGGCAATTAGTAAACATGATTTAATACATGATTTATTTTCACGCATTTTTAGTAAAGAAATTAGTCCGTTTAAAAATGAAATTTTATTATTTACTGAAATACAACTGGTACTTTTGCTTCAATATAAATTTACTTGACCTTTTCCATGAATGTAAAAACACTAAAACAATTATTTCATGAGCCAACATGATATAAATTTATTCGAATTTATTTCCGATATCAACTAGCGCGAAATAAATGCCAATACAAATATAAAAGGCCATTTCAGCGGCATAAGGCGGCGCTCACGTCCTCAGCCCTTGTCGCCACCAAATCGGTCGGGGATCGCAGGAAAAAGCGGCCGATTATTTCAACCAGCCTTTAATGTTTTTATTTAACGCCTGAGTATTGAGCGGTGTCGGCTTTCGGCATCCAGCCTAATTTATTGCAGGTCGCTTCGCGTGTTTTTGACGCGGCAAAAACGCGACGCTCGGCCGCGCGGCCCGCCGCGGTTCTTGTCTGCAAGGCTCTTTAATTACGCCTTATAGGAACGCAACCGATACGATTTTTGGCGCGGCCCGCGTGTTAATCTTTGCTGGTTAAGTAATTATGTCAATCGCAAGAAGTCTGTGATTGTGTTGGGAATATTGATAAAGATCTTAAATTTTATCACGTGATTAATTTTTTTGGTTTTTGTTAACGGGTTATCAAGTTATTGAAGACAATATAAATAGATTGTAAAAAACACAAACAGTTGAATGAACTGCTTTGTTAATTTTTACTGCTTGGTTGCCTAAGTATACAGTTAGACCGCTTATTGCACTCAATTTCAATTCATTTTATAATTCAATTTACTTTTATGTTTGTATTAAATATGAATAATTTATAACTCGTTCAGATCCAACGAAACTCAAAAACAAACATAATTATGAATTTGTTCAATCAATATCTTTCGTTAAATAAAAACCCAACACCAAAAAGGTCAATTTAGTAAATTAAGATCCCAGTAAGAACACTAAATAAAATAAGTAAGTGTAAATCTAAGATCATAAAGCGTGTGTGGCGATACACGGAATCTTTGAAGCGCAGCCTCCTTGCCTCGAGCTACCGGGAGAGACGGCATACATTTTTAATGCCACTTGCCACCACCACCCTGGGGTGAGACAGGGGAAAATTACAAAGGAAAACAACCTTAATTTCCAATGTCATCCCCGTTCTACCTAATCCTCTTATCGTTTTTATATTTCGACCTCTGAATTTTCATTTATTTTCGTTTGTTTAAGGAAAAGTCTCGAGCCATTGTTTATTGATTCTCAAGATTACTCGGAGGGACATAACTGTGGACTAAGCTTATTAAGTGATATTTTATTATTTTATTTTCATTAAATTAATGATACGTCCACTAGCTTTTTTATATTTTGTGATATTATTACGGTCAACGGAGGATATTAATTTATAAAACAACTGAAATGGCATACAATAAAGACGCGAATCGTTTAAGTAAAATAAATTGAAAGCACTACGAATTGGTTGAGTTAAGTTAATGTGGGTTCATTCGGACATTTTAATAAATTAAACAATGGCTACCTATAGCTTTACCTGCCTTTGATGTAATTCACCTTAAGGTGTATGAATCAAAAACACGGAATTTTATTTGTTTTATCACAAAGCAGGTAAATACTCAGTCTTTTATTATTAATCGTATTTAAATTGTTAACAGTCCATGTATATTATATACCTAACCCACTGAGGGGCTCGATCCTACCCTAAATCAGGGTGTACATACAGGCCTTAGTCGACCACGAAACCCCAAAGCTAAAACAATATTCATATCATCTTATCATCATCTTAGCCGAAAGACGTACACTGCTGGACAAAGGCCTCCCCCAAAGATCTCCACAATGATCGGTCCTGTACTGCCCGCATCAAGCGGCGTCCCGCGACCCTCACCAAATCGTCGGTCCACCTCGTTGGGGGTCTGCCCACACTACGTCTTGCGCCATATTTTTTAAATAATATAATTAAATATATAGTGCTGATAAAGTACCTACCTAGTTTTATTCAAGTCCGTTACACTAAACAACACAATTTTCAGAAATGCAACTTCGTAGCTATATCAGAATAATCGAAATAAGTTCACTTAGCAAATAAAGCTGGTTGCAGACAAAATGCTGATACTTACACATTCTCAGTTCGGTCGTCTTCTTATTTCGATGCAGATTCTAGTCGGTCGGACAATAGTCCGTCAGTGGTTGGACCGCATTAATCAGTCGTGTAGCAGCCATATTTCAATCAGTATACTGCAGGGCACTGGCTCTCAAATATAGGATACGTCTGTCAATACTTGGGGCTAAATTTATCAGAAATTTAAAGATGCTAAAAGAATTAACACGGTAAAAATAGTTGTTTTATTTTATATCAAGCTTAATATAATAGTAGAGACAATATTTTTAAGTAAACAAATAAAAGTAAAACTTTACGGCACAATAAAGACGTATAAAAACAAAGGTTATTTCAGTTCACAATAACATTAATAAAGTTGCGTAGAAGAAAATAATGTGCTCTGTAGTAAATAGTTTAGTTTTTCACTAAAATACACAGCAATCGAAAAAAAAAACTTAAAAAAACGTTGAATGCTTGCCTAAAAGTTTTTTTAAGAAAATGTTTTTAGAAGATTTTTTTGGATACGCGCTCAGCGTATGTTTTTTTTAGTGGGCATAAGTTTGGGAAACATTGCTTTGTAGTGTAGTCGTAGAGGTAGCGCGGTCACAGGCAGGTTTATATTGGCGGGATGACCAATGTATGAGATGTACGAGTGTAGCTGCTCAGTTAGGATGTGGTAAATTTGATTTTTGGTATTAGGATCAGTAAAAGTCTGCACGAGCTGTCATAAAACTTTATTAAAATCTTTGACGAATTTACCATATTATTAGTATTTTTATACAACTTTGACTAACTGACCTAACTTAATAAATAGTTTAATCTTAACAAGGAAATGATCTCTTAACGAGCCTCAAAGTGCAGAGAAATACTCATAAGATACTTATGTCATTCCATACAAAAAATTATATGCTACTGAGAAAAAGTTCACAATATTTTTCATGGGATAGTTTGAAAAGCTCTCAACTTATAATACTTACATCATTTGAAACTCCATAATTAGTTACATCAATTTCATCAAATTACTTGGACATATTCCAAACTATCATCAACTTTGACCTTTATACTATAGGCTTGTTGAGGTTACAAATCAAAAGCTTCTTATATTTACTGGCTGGTTAGAAAAAGTAATAAGTCAACGCGTGACTTAATTTTATATTGCTTTCGATATTTATGATACGACACTATAACTTTATTATAAACATCATTGAAGGAAAAGTAAAAGGAAGGCGAAGGAGAGGACGACCAAGAAGAACATATATATGTGTCGTCGGCATTTTGTATGATTTCGCCGTTTACATACGGCGTCGGCAATTTATAAACGCTCGCTGTAATGTAAAATGCCGAAGGCAAAATGTATAGGGTTGGCACAAAAAGGTTTTGAATAAGTCCGCACTCAGTTTTAGCTAAGTCCGTATTGCTAGCTGAAAAATAATGATGCACCTGTATATAATGGGGCGAAGCCCCCCCATTTCTGAAGTGGTATTCTAAGCCCTTATAGATTTTTCAACCCGATTACAAAAAGGTTACTGGCTTTGATAATAGTAGCCAGGGCGTCAACCGAAGCGGGGGGATGGGGGGGCGTAGCCCCCCAAAAGAGGGGGCTCGGGGGGCGCAGCCCCCCGCTAAAAAAAAAAACAAATCTCTACACAGAATTAAATCGATTGGTTAGGTTAGGTTAGACTGATGTCAATAACAGAGCGGAGGGAGCCGAGCGAGCGGAGCGAGCGTACCGCGGCAGCGGTCGGCGACCGCCGGAGAATTACATTTTTCAAAGTTGATTTTTGTGCCAACCCTATACATTTTGCCTTCGGCATTTTACATTACAGCGAGCGTTTATAAATTGCCGACGCTTTATGTAAACGGCGGAATCGTACAAAAAGCCTGCGACATATGTACCAAATTGAAGAAGGGATAGACGCCGGGTAGTATTAGTAGCGGTCAAACAGAAAACGGAGAATAGAATAGAATGGCATAGACTCCACCGACAAGAGCACGACTCTTAAATTCGATGATGACCGAAATTTTATATCAACGTCTATTTTCAGAGTCAAAACTACCGCATCCATCCATGAGTACATTAGGTTTCTGCCTCACCGGGAGCGGGACGAGTCTTTCATATTTTACATAGAATGCGCGCGCGCTGTCAATACGATCCAGCAGCGTTGAGGCCCGATCACTCAGCCGCTGCAAACAACATTTGCAAATTAAACATATTATACGATAGCATCGGAATTTTTAGACCAATTTAGAACTGGTATTGTCGAGAAGGTAAAATATAAATAACGCATAACATCTGAGGTGCTATCTCTGCCTGTGTCGCTTTTTGTAAGTATTTTATTTAAATCCCACCCTCAAAAAGGAATGTTCTATTCTGTGGATATAGACGTTTGTTTGAGAGTAATAAATAAATTTAACAATAGTAGTTTTGTTTTATAGATTCCAAACACTTCACTCGTACCTATGGTCTAAACTGAAAATCGTGGGTATTTACATTTACATTTTACATAAGCATTTGTTAGAATGAGTTACAGGAGATACCTGGCTCATGGTTGGGCACACAGAACTTTGATGGCTGGTGAAAGTGCTTTTGCTTCTCCCAAAAGTCTGCATTACGCCACATTACCAAATTTATTGCCCAGGAGGCCAGCAAATAAAGCCAATTTCTTTATCATTATCTACATCTTGATGTTCTTAATTTTCAAATTATATTATATCTGGCAGGATAGAACCGAATCTCACTTTTTTCTAAAAAACATGCCTACGGAAGAATCTAAAATGTTTGGAACAAATTATTTATTCTACACGAAATATTATAAAATTCCAAACGAAAAGGGTAAATTAGTAATTTATTGATGCCGGTCCGTTCCAAGAACAACATTGGAGTCCATTAATTGGGCTAAACCAATAAAGACGACATCAGGGACACGTGTAGAGCCTCACGAAAAGTAAAAGGACATGGACCTAAAAAACGGGTCGCGTCCTACAGGAATCCATATTCACATAAAGGAGTTTTTAGCGTTTTTGCTACTCATATTCATCTTTTGAGGCTATTATTAACACATCTATATGATTACTAGCTTCCATAGGTCTCTTATTTGAGTTTGTCCTACAAACATCTCGGTATAACCTGTAATTTCTGATTATTACTGATCTTTCCCAAAGAAACGATACCACAGTCATCAAAACTATTACTGCTAAGTCTTAATTATTGAAGAGAGCTAAAGTTTTAGTTTTTCCAGTAAAAACGTTACTATATTCTTGTAAAAACCTTATTCTGAGTGTATTCTAAATATTTCTTTGAGCAGCCGAGCCTCATTTTAATTGTTGTTTTTGTTCGGATTCCGTTTTTTGTGATTGATTCAGCGTCAGTATGCAGTTGTCATTGTGTTCCAGTCCTTAACGATCATTCTACTAACTCGACTGTCGTATTCCGATTACTGTAAAACAGCGACCGTTCTAAGTTTTACTTGAACCAACTGGAAGTCAGAAGTTGAATGATTAGAATAAAACCTTGATCGTTTTTTACCTGCGTCCAATTGTTTGTATGTTTTAAGTTTTTTAACGTCCTTGATCTCGCGGTATGGAAATTCAAGCCTTAATCAATCTGCTGAATTTCAAATGAACGGCACATTATAATATTATTTATTCTTCTCCTCTAAAGCTAATGGAATTTATCATCTGCCTATTTGGACTTTGGACGTACATCGATCAAAATAAAAAAGACAAAAACTAAAAACATTAATAAATTTATCGTTTGACATGTGTAGGTAATTGTGATTGATAGAAGTTTTTCTCAATCAATATGAGTAAAAGACCACAGAAAATGCCTTGGCTCTTTAATGTGGTGGCAATCGGGAATCGAACCAAGGACGTATCGCGAGTCATCCTTTGGGCATTTATCATATCGACATGGCTGCACCCCTACATTAATATGTTCCTTTCATAATGTTTCATTAAGCAGTAATGCGTTTATGATACGCGATCAAAGAAATTTAGACGATATTTCCAGAAGTTCCTAAAATCCTTGATAAAAAAAAAAATTGATTAAATATTCACAATTGAATAAATAAATATAATAGGTGATTTTTAAATAGCGAATTTGAAAAAGGCTATTATGAAACAGATCTTATTACGAATTTGCACAAGCCAGATCTGGGGCAATTTAAAAGAGTAATCGAACCGAACGTCAGAACAAAACATAAAGCGGTTTACGACCGACCCCGTTGATTTATTCCTCATTCATAATTTGATGTTTCGGAACATCAGAGGATTTAATAACACCAGATAGAGATCGCTTAAGCCAATGTAAAACTGCCCGCTTCTTGTGTAACAATCGTAAAATACACATTAAGACGCATTAAGAGACCAACGTTATTGCTCCTGCTAGCTCAAGTCTTTTGCTCCTTAATCTAGAGTTATTTTAAAACGCAAAGAGATTCGGGAAGTTTATTGGCGAACGTCATAACAGATTTTATTGCTATAAATTGTTATTACGCTAATGTTATTTTATTACGGCTATTTCAGTGCTGCTTCTTACCCTAAATACCTTGAGATATACTATCTTATCGGCCCCGTTCAGATGAAATTCCGACCGGACGGACAGATAATTTTTCATCAACGTGTCGCCATGTCTCGATATCATTCGATCTGCTGATATGTCCACTTACAATTTTTAATACAAAAAATGTGATGTCAATGTTCTTTTTGGAAACGTGGCCGGTGAAAGCACAGTAGCGTCGAGTGTGAGCGACGTTTCCTCAAACAAACAAAAAAACGTAGGCGCCCGTTGTCGACGGGTGTCAACAGTCTCTCGTACCACTCAAGCTAGTAACGTAAACACTTAATTAACATCATAAAGCACCAAGACGCTGCAATCTCCCAACACTTATCAAACGTCCATAATAATTTGAGACGCGTTGTTATGGCGAGGTGCAAAAGTGGCTGACCTGACATCACGCCTGTGACCCTTGGCTACGCGCCTCTCTTTCCTTTCGCATTGCCGTACTCGCTCTCTCATCACGCCCCCACTTTTCCTAATCATCTTCTGAAAGTCACATGTTTTAGTCACGTCTTAAAATTAATGAACCCTAACCGTTGGTAGTAAATTCGAATTTGGTTCGAAACGCAGCTAGTTCGCGGCTGAATGCTCGCAGTCTCGGTCCATCACCGTCATCTATTGTCATGTCGTCTTCTCTGGCTTTATAAACAATCTCTTTTATTTTCACCTAAGAGTTTAATCGGCGCGCGCTTGTGGCATTCCTGTCTCTATTCTTATCGGGTGGTCGTCCGGAGGTAACAAGAGTACAAAGGTTGTTGTGAGGTGCCACGTCGTGTCCGCGGTGTACTAACGGAATGAACTTTCGTGACATGATTGTTTCTTTTTTATCTCTCGCTGTTATAATCAGTATCTTTTGATACAGTTGGATTCGTGCTCGAATCTACCTAATATAGGCCTCACCTTGCTGGAGTCCAATTGACGTGAATTATTTGTTCAATATTATTATAGGCAGGTTAACGGCTGTTTGGTTATTATGAACCAGTTTGATTATTATTTTTCGTGGCATTAATCTGTAGTGTTCGTATTACACTTGCTTATTTCTCCTCTAGAAGTTCCTTGGTATCTCGCCACCACACTTATTAAAGTAACTTTTTATCGGGTGCAATTTGTCATTTATTCCGCAGGGGTTTTGCTTATATTACTCTCATATTAATTGCGTCCCCTCGGCTTCTTCAGTCGTTTCCTAGCAGTCGGTTGTTAATAAGGTCTGAAATAGGAATGCGGCCATAATTTGTAATGAGCAAGGATCGTGAGATATTTCTCTACGCTTCGCCTCTTTAATAGGTTTGGCTCGTTACTAGGTTCCCATGCTTTCTGTGCTCGGATTGTAGGGAGTGTTTTTAAATTGGGTGTGATTTAAGGTTTCATCGCTACTATGTTGATGAGAGTTGCAATGGGCCATCGTTTGCTGGCGAACCGACGTTTATTCCCACACGTGGACATAGTTATCTTGTCTTTAGCGTAATTTGCATGTGTAGCTACCCCGGGGTTAATGTATGGAGTCAGAGAGCAGATGGTTGATGAGCTTCATCAGACAGGGTTTGCTTTTTACCTGCAGCTTATGATTCACCGACACTGATGTTTGTTTCTTTTTTTTGAGTGGTAGTGAAATATTAATTTGTGACTTCTTAAAAAGATGACATCTGTTTACGTATTTAACCATCCCCGAGTTCATGGATGAGCACGGATTTTTTATAGCAATATGAACGAACGCTTAGTTCTTCTTAGTAATTTATTTATACGTAAATTGTTTCAGTAGTTTATTTACTTAAAATCTAAATGGTAGAAAAAATATATAATTTGTAAGTACTTGTAGTAATGCGTAGGACGGTATTCAGCTGTTATTCTGATGCACTAAAATAAAACAATAACCTTCTATAAATTGGTCGTCGCCTGCCGATCACCTTCAAGTCAGTCGTCAATCTCCGTGCTTCGAAAACGGCACCAAAGACAGAATGCTACAAAGAAACGTCACTATTCATCCGTCACACTCACGATCCTTACAAATCTCAACATTACTAACGTAGGTGCACGGAATAAAACAGGTATTTAAGTATATAGATAGAATTTCCATGGTGTGGCTTCTTATTTATAATTTTCAGTCAATGTGCTACATCCGTTGGTTATGTTTACGTCATGTCATCCAAACATCAAAATCCTTGATCATAATTTCAAATACTTACTGCATTTTTTTAAGAAAATATTTCACAGATACTTACCAAAGAAAATACTTTTTTCACCCTTCCTTAAATTTTCCAATTGTTCAACTATCCCAGTTAAGAAGATTTTGTCGGGTTATCAATAGGTTTAGTTTACGTGCGTTTCCAAATGGGGCCTCTATTTTAGTGTTCTCCAGTCGCAATTTTAAACAGCGCAGGCGCAAGCCGTATTTAAACAGGCACGAAGCGGGAATTAAGTGCAATTAGAGAGGCGAGACGGCGTGCGGGAATCTGGCGAAAAAGCGCTGGTATGCGCGGGCGACGCCTGACGTGTCGATCGGCACGCGGTGACTTTGAAAATGGCGCACCTCATTGCTGAGAAAGAGTCGTGTAGTGACAGACCCCGAGATTTATTATTAAATTGAAGACTAAATAGACTTCCTTACTAAACAAATGTGACTTCTGAATTTCCTCTTTTACTTGATATGAAAATGAAAATTAAATATGTTTTATTCGAAGTAAGATTTTACAAATCACTTTTCAGTTACTTACATTGGCTATTTATGCAAATGCGATAGCTTGGTATTTCTTTTTTTCTGGCGCTCCGACTAATATGAAGGAAAGGCAAGCATACAAACTTTCACATTTGTAATATTAGAGATGCTCCCACAAAGACTTAAACAAAACATACAGAGGACAGAGAGCGCGGTGGAAAATACTCGTATTTATCAGGCCTTTGCCTAGCAGTCAGCGAAAACCTCATTAAGTTTATTTATTCAATTTGATTACATATATTATTTAACTATTGTTTTTCTTTTTCAGGTACGTATCGTATACTTCATCATCCTATCGTAAGTACAATACATTGATATCTTGCAATCAACGATTACAAAGACGTTTTAAAAGAATGTTGTGGAAATAACAATTAGTGTCACCTAAATATACAGATTTTTAAATTTTATATTCATAATGAATCATTTGAAGCGAACCTAATGTTTTTTTTACTTTAAGGCGTTTAAAAACAGGGAACTGTTATTTTTCTTACAGTAAATGAAATTAAATATAGAGGCAAATCGAGAAAAAAAATTATACCTGTTTTCATAAATTGGTATAAGTATATGCGGATAAATAAAGTTTACACTTAATAACGTTCCTCGTAAACATGCGCTAAGATTATTGAGAGCTCAGCGGATGCATTATCTGGGCGTCGAACAAGACTGTCTGTTCGACAAGTTATTGCCTTAGCTTTTCTTTAGCTGATAATTATTCTCATACTTGAATAGAACTTGCTGTAAAATCTTGCAGATTTATTTAAATATGTACTCGTAATATCCAACCTGTGAAAAAACATTACAATATTCAAACTAAACTACATCCAAAATATAGCATTTTTTAATAATTCAAACAAACATTATTATTATTATGTTAAAAATATAAAATTCATTATTAATGGCCTATCCAGAATGACAAAGAATGAAATATTACACGTAATTTGTGGTTTAAATAATGTCTTATAATTCGATCATGTCACGACGTTTATGATGGTATAAATAAACATCCATCTTATAGTTTTAATTTGAATTGACGCTAGCTTTCTTTAGTAGAGTACTTACCTTACCAACACTTGCCCTATCACTTATATTCCGACA
The DNA here is from genome assembly GCA_948473455.1 of Teleiodes luculella. Taxonomy (NCBI): domain Eukaryota; kingdom Metazoa; phylum Arthropoda; class Insecta; order Lepidoptera; family Gelechiidae; genus Teleiodes; species Teleiodes luculella. The sequence continues at coordinate 9,442,286 of OX419593.1, forward strand.
GCCTGGAATCTAAATATAATATATGTAAATAATGTTATGAAAATAGAGGTATTTCTGGTCCCTTGGAAGTTGGAAGGTATGAAGATGAGTGGATATAAGTACAATTAAGTAGGTCCACGGTGGGAACATAAAACAAACCATCCGTTTACCCCAACAATGGACTTCGGACGCAGCCACATAAAAAACCCTTACGACATAAAATATTAATAGAAATGCACGTGCGTTCATTGTCAATAAATTACCAAAGTGACAGAGCTATAAAAAAGTATATTTCTTGCAGAGTGAATGGGAGGCAGCGAGGAGGCTTCGATGAGGTAGCCAATAAAAGTGGCTGGAGCCCGGTCGTAAAGAACCGCGGTAGACTGCGTGGCGAGACACGGCCTCCGCCGCACACGCACTAACATAGCACCCACAGCCAAACTCCCTAACGATCATCACTATTACAATAAACTAATCAATTCACCTCATCAATGTATACCACATTCGAGAACCGTTGTGCCGGCGCCGGCGTCGCGCCGTATCCGCCCAATTCAAATCTGAATCTCCTAGAAAACAAAACTTGTAATTCACTTGATTTGCTAGCACATTCCGTACTGGCTAACAGTTTAATGTGATCCCTGCCGTAATACAATGCGACCATGAAACATGCATGAGTCACATAGGCCGAGAGCCGAGAACATTTCGTCGGGGTTTTTTCTAGAGTGAAGTGTAACAAAAGGTCATGAGGCTTAAATTAAATTAGATTGTATTAATAAATTATAGACTCGACATCGGATGGACGGCTTGACGTCGCGAGATATGATCGGTGACCCGCTGGCAGACCTCACCTCTAATCTCCACGATTCCATCTCTTAATACCTCGTCTTGTTTCGCTGTCGAACAAAAAACATGTAATGCTTTTAATTAGATTAAATTGATTTATTTTATATAGATCGGCTGGATCGATAACGTTCAATAGAAGAGGTAATTAAGCTGAGCAAATAATGACTGTGACCAATGTCTGATAGCTCATTATTGTTGTTAGCGAATTCTTAAGATAGCCACGTCAAGATATCTGGCATACCATTATCTTTACATCTCGATGGTAATATATTTTAAGACGGCAACTTTACACCTTAACATGCAAGAGCGAATTCATACTTTTAAATGTAATACTCTACAGTCTATACCCGGTTACATGCACATCATTGAGCACAAAGAAAAGATTAAAATTTGCGCTCAAAGAAGAATAATTAACAATTACTTGTTAAACAAACCATGACCAGTCGGAAGTCTTTGGAGAAGCCGACAAAGTGGATCGAATGCCTTCGATACATACAGCTAGTTACATTGTAACAAATCCATCCAATTGTAGCATCACTCCCTAACTATGGAATATAGAGCAATATGATTTGGTCCATTCGGTACGTCGTCGCACTGTCATATAATAAGAGTTTTACGTTATATGATGTATAGCCAAGAGATTTGTGTGATTCCATGTACTTAGTAGCATAATTATACTATAAACGTGTGATTCAGCTTATGACTTAACCAAGCTGTCACAGAATTCATCTGAATTGTAGAGCCAAACACCACTTATACTTCATCCACGAAGTATACGAGATTCTATTAGATTTTATAAATAATAAAGTCCTCAGAAACTCCTACCTTCTTCTTGAAGATTATCTATTTAAATAGTACATAGTTTTAGAAGTAAAACGCAATCGGTAACGTTTTACTTTTTACTTACCGATCGAAATAAATTACTTTGAGGAAACAAGAGTCCTCGCAAAACCATTCACGCATGCACATCCATCAGGGCTCAAATAGCCGATATTCAAACAGCACCTTAAAAGAACAAAAAAAAATCAGAACCACCCAGCTTTTATTGACAAAATTTCTCATGTATTTGACGAAACAATAAGACACGTCCGTCGAACCCTCGATCGTGATCCATACAGCGCGAACTTAGCTAATGAAACATAAAAAAATAAGTACCTGTACGTACAAGGATATCTTCATAGCTATATCAAAGTAAAATTTCATATGTGCTCTTTAATACGAGAATTTAAAGTGGAAAATAAAACTGGTCCAGTTGTACAAGGTGTAAATGTTACGTGGTTGTCATATCTACCTGCGCGCGCGCTTCGATGTTCATTGTCTAGTTGGTGCTGAATGCAAGCGAACTGGCAGCCGGCATGCAGCGATGCACATCAATAGGGTTGGCAACGTTTAATTAATAACTGCATACATTTTTTTTTCTTTTTCGTTTATACTAAGAAAGTACCATATCGTAAAAAACTGTATTTTTTTTCTAAAAACTGAACATTGAATTGGATTCTAATCCATAGAGTAGAAATAAATTATCTTTCTTATGTACCTTTTGCCAAAAATATGTTACAACACTTTAATATTCATTTTAATTTTTCACAACTATGTAGATGCATCAACAAATTTATATAAGAATGACAGAGTTATGAACATCATAGGTACTCACACCCCTATTCCTGGTTGATACACCTATAACAAAAGCTTAAATAATTATTATTTTTCATCCGCAACGTTTTTGTCACAGTTATCAATCAACGCAAGGGCCCCTTTTCTCTCCTCTTCTTACTTGATTAAACGCACATCGGTCGGTCTCCTTCTATCACCATCCGATGTAATTATATGAACACCTGGGCGCAAAGAATGTCGCACAAAGAGACAAGTAATGACGATCCGAATCTTAGATCAGGAATATTTTGTTACCCAGAAAGCCTTTTGCTTCATTAATTATGAAACACAATACTCTTTTACGATTTCTGTAAAATTATGTTCGTAGAAGTCTGTCATAATTTGATAAATCGCCGTATGGTTTTGTTGGCCCTACTGTTTAATTTGAACTGCGTACGTGTTTTTCGGTTGGACTAGAGTTAGGACTTTGTTCGGATTCTTGGAAGTAGCTATGTTCAAGAGATCGATTAATACCTTAGAGACTTTTCTTTTAATCAAGCTGCTTTGGCTCTTTTGGGGTTCGACTAATTGAATGGTACCTTTTACTTAATCAGGTACTAAAAACTTTTTAAGTAACTACTACACAGTTATCACTACATAGTATAAAATAAAGTCGCTTTCTCCGTCCCTATGTCCCTATGTCCCTATGTCCCTATGTCCCTTTGTACGCTTAAATCTTTAAAACTACGCAACGGATTTTGATGCGGTTTTTTTTAATAGATAGAGTGATTCAAGAGGAAGGTTTATATGTATAATACATGCATAATACCTATACTGAAGGATAACCCACATTAACCATTTTCCCGTGCGGAGCCGGGGCGGGTCGCTAGTCTATATAATAAAACTGACGTCGAAAATTAATTTGTAAAATCTTACTTAGAATAAAAGTTTTTGACTTGACACTGGCACAAAGATTCTTAGTGCTATATAACAAAAAAAAAATTTACTTTTCACTGTAGAGATCAAAAATCTGTACTGAGCATATCTAGATTTTTTCAATTGTTTTTGTTTCTTTGTTAGTCGTTTTGTACAGGCTAATCTCCGAAACTGCTTGACCGATTTGAATGAAATTTTGCATGGTGGTACCTTATATCAACGGTCAACATCTTACATACTTCTAATATCGGCAAATTAAAAAGTTCCCGAGGGATAGTTAAAAAACTATTGTAACTCGTGCGGCTTAGCTCCGAAACAGCTAGACCGATTTGGATGAAATTTTGCATGGTGGTACCTTATATCCCCGGTCAACATCTTGGATAAATCGCGGAAAATTAAAAAGCTCCCGTGGGACAGTTAAAAATTACTACGGAAACGGCGTAGCCACGGGCAGACAGCTAGTGTATTAAATAAATAATTTAAATTCCAAACGCCTAGTAATGCAAAAAAAATTACAGTAAAACAGATTCAAAAAAATTACCTTAGCTGAACAAATAAAAAGCTGAAATAGAAAATTAAACAAAGAGGTAGGCAAATCTGCGCGCTTCGTAGCCACATGACGATTTCCTCGCCCACAGTTTTAAAACAAAAACAAAACAATTCTACCATGCAAGTAAAGTCATTCATGTAGAAAAAATAAGTGCATAAACTTGGTCAAATCTTGAGTTTAAGACGACGCAACTCCTTGCAAGTCGTTAATGAAGAAATATTGCGGTTAGTGATAAGACGCGCGATAGTACGCGCGCGCCTGCCAGCGCAGTATGAACCAGCCTATATTAATTATAGGCTCCCAGGGTTTGCTAACATTTTTTAATTTTTTTGAAAGCCATTTGACCGAGGCGATTAATCTCAATAAATTATACATAGATAGAATAGAATATACTTTATTGCACACCAGTGAAGTAACTTAAATGCTAGCGAAGCTAGAGGAGATAATGCAGAGCGATCTTAAAGAGCTTTCCTAACTCGTGATTTATTTTATTATTCGTCCTTTAATCATATCAGAATATTGCGATATCAAGAGGTTTCTGTCTTTGGAACCTACCCATATACTTATCATAATATCGTTAAGGAATGCACCAAGTTGTAATGTCTAGTCTCAGTTCGTCTCAGCGTATTATTATACATATAACGAAAAACCCACCTTTTATCCAATAAGATTTCAAGTAATGCACACATTTTTTTTATAAATACCGATACTTTTCCTTGTTATAATTATTGACGCAAATAAATATTTGTTATACCTTTCTATCTATACACATTACAGGAACAAAAAGGTTAACGATCACTGTAATAAACCTCTACTAAACTGCAAAGGCTCTACTCCTGCTATCTGATGATACCATTAGTAAACCGCAGCGGGCAAAACTCGAGCAATTTTCAAAATTTAAACATCTTTTATAAGAAAGGTTAAGTCATCGACTCATCGGTTACGATTTCTTCTGATGCCGAAAAAATGATTTACAAACACAGTATAGCGCTCAGCTCTATCTATTAATAACTGCGAAAGCAACGATTTAAGTAATAGTGAATTTACCGAAGAATTTTCAATCTTTGCCATTGGTGATAAAAGGTGTTTTAGCAAAGGTCCGCCGTGATGAAATTTCGGCGTATTAAATTGAAACTATATCGACGGTCAGCAAATCCTGAATGTGTTTGTTTAGGGCGAGCCCACCCTAAAATATTTATTTTATCTTGGTTTGCCGAAGTCGCGTCAATAGTTTGTTTCCATTTTTACTCTGCTTTAAGATAGGATCGATGTTCGGTTATAAGTTATAATTTATATTGCCCGGTGTTTGTACGTCCTTTGGTGGAGATATGTAAAACTAACATCTTCAGAGCAAACGTTATCTTAAGCAAATAGTACCTATGGGTTTCGTTTCGTTCGCGGAACGGTCATCGCATCGCTAAGGTGATTATTGATTTTCGAATATTCATAACGTTATCTTCCTCGTTTCCTGTTTGTTTTATCTTACACTAAAGGCCATCACTAGTTAGTATTTGTTTTTTTTCTTAACCTCCATTTTGGGAAGTTCCCTAACGATGTGTTTTCAAATCTCGTATTCATAATTTACAGAAGCCAGCACATGCGGCTGGACATGTTGACCTTGAGAGCGAGAGTCCCTCCGTAAAGGCATTTATTCAACTTATAACGTAAAGTCGGACTTTGGGCCCTTCCCATTGAATTCCCATGTCTTCCTTTTGCTAAATATAACGACTTTCAGTTGTTCCTTAATCAAAGACTCCATCAGTAAATTAAAAAGTGTCACTCTTTACGATAATCTTTGAAAACGGAAACTTTGTCGGACTTTTGTAAGTATACAACAATAAAGTTACGCTGATTTTCGCCGCATCTTTCACCTGTCATGTCATTTTTTGTTAGTTTACTTAAAAACAGACCTTAATTAAATGGGGTATGTCTGATAATTGTGCTCGTGGGTTCTCCATTTAAACAGTAGCTACCTGCATTGTACCATCAATTGCTGTTCTCTCCAAAATCTCAAAGGAAGGGAACGTAATCCTCTAACAAACGGCCGCCTTTTATTTTAAACTCGTGACGTAAACCCGCTGTTGTTTTTGGATTAGATTTTTTTGTTTTCAAAGGAAATATTTAGGTACAACCAAGAGAAACTAAATCTGAACACTTTGGACTCTGCACCGTTTTTATATCCTTTGTACAAGGGACAAAATCGCGAAGCGCTGTTTCAACTTGACCTGGTTTGACTGTACATATTTCCACGAAATACTCGTATTATCCGTAAATGCTTACAAATTCGAACAATACAGAAAAGCCGTTTTCGCTTATGTCACGCCTTCGCCTTCAGAGATGCGTTTCCGATAGGTAAATAGATTAAAACTCTACATTTTAAATAATAATAGCGAATACTTCCAGTCCGAATCCATATAAGTAAATCAAGAAACGCGTAAGCAAAGCCACGTGTGTACCTTTAAATATCACACTCATCAAGTCGTCTTTGTCGCAACTCGCGCGCAGCTGTCGATGTTAACAAATAGCGAATGATAACCCCCCATCAAAGTGGGTGCTTGTTTTTACGTGAGTGATTTCGCAATGGGTGCTTTGTTTAGGACAGCTTTTAGTTCGGGTTACGGGAGGTGGCGGTGTGGCTGGATTATGTTTTGAAAAGCAAACTAACATGTCACAAAATTAAAAGTATTGTCACTTTTAAGTGACAATCGGGTTGAAACGTGATATGGTGAATTCTCTTAAATGTTGAACTGATGATGGATGAAAACTACTGAAAGAAAATGTTATATCTATATTGATAATTATCTTCTGGCCTAATTTCCTTTGTCTATAAACTTTTACAAAACCTGAAAGTTTCATATCAATGGTAAAATCGACCCAACAAACAGAATTTCATTAAAAAGATCCATACCTACTTTTGTAATTTCACTAGTATTTTTCAATATAAATAGGAAGTCAATATAAATCAATAGTCTGGCTCTAATTTATTTAATCTCTCGTGGATTTTTCTTTATTTTATTCTTTTAGTTTTTTATCAAAGTCAAATTTGAATTTCAAATCAGGTAAGTAATTACATTGTTTAAACACCTTTAGTTTTTTCCACAGCTACTGTTCGTCACGCCAGCCGTTGTCATTTTAAACATAATTAATTACAAACTTTCCCCGTACCTAATATTTTTTCTTACGCAAAAAAAAAGCGTATCCTCCATTGATACAAAGCAGCGGGCCCACCCTCGGACCCACCTGTAGTGAATGGCCGGGGGTTACGGCGAAAATGTATTTTTTTCTTTCAATAATATATTTTTTCTTTTTGTCGGTGGCAAGGCTGCACTATATATCACGTGGAACAATTATCATTGTCTTTGCCACCTCTGGACGTGTCGGAACGGTGCGGTTGAATAGTTCGCGGATTTCTTTTTTTTATGCGTGCTTTTGTTTGGGAGTTGCGCATGATTTTGTTTCTCGAGTGCACAGATGGAGATCTATTTGCGAATCATTTTAGGGGAAATTATCAGACTCTTTGAAGGTAAATACGACTTTCCGCAGTTGTGTGTGAAGCCAACGTCGTTGTCTACCTATCTCTTTGGGTTAGCTTAATCGAGTTTGAAAAGCTTATTCGCACTAAAATGCGAATAAACACGTTTATGGTAAGATCATCTTCATCATCACCATAATGATAAGTTGATGACTTGAAATTTGAATTGATTATGATATTGAAGTTATAGTATATTTTTCATTACAATATATTTCCAATTAGATTATGTATATAACATTCTATATTAGGTATTCCTGATAATTATAAGTACGTGATTCTGGCCTGCGTAGAATTAAAAAACAAATTGAAAAAGAAGGTCGCTTCATAGTAAAGCTCTTTCGTACAATAACTGAATTAGTAGCGTTTACCACATTGATTTATTGAAAATATCGCATAGCCATTAAAAAGATCATTAGAGAGGAGGAAATCTGGAGCAGGATTCGAACTGGGTTTAATTTCAAATGCAATTTACGAGCGCAATAAATTACACCCGGCATTGCTTCGATCCATTGTAGCAGTTTTTTTAAACCATTAAAAAATCTATCAATGACTTTCCAAAAGCTAAGGACAAAATCAATCGCCATCACGCTTCTGTATTTCTATCCCTTTTCAACTTTAAATAAATGTGTTCAGTAAAACAGAGATAGACGAAGTGTCCCGCATTGGTTAACTAAAATATATTAGCATGCGTTACAAATTTCAATAAATAGCTAAGTGAATTGCTATCCGATAAATTCTTTATTGTTAATATGTAATGTTGATTTATATGAATATTCATGTTCATATTTTATTTTAATGCAATATAAATTGTTGGATTTTATTAAAATTTGTACGTAGAAGTGTAATATATTGAATTAATTCGAAACGGCTGAATAGGGTTAACGGGTAACACACTTGTCGCCATTCTTTTAGAATTATTTATTTATATTATTGAAATACATCAAGGTTTTTGTATGCGTTGTCATAAAAAAAAATAGAGCTCTTAAATTGCTAGTTTTAATTTTTTTTGGATCCCATAATTTGTATTGCATACGTTTCGGCTGTAATAAAAGTAAATAATCCACCTTTACTTTTCAATTTATTTGAATGAAAGATATAAAGTATTAATTGGCATCATCTCGTTCACTTATACTTTTATATTGCACACTTCTCTAAATTATGTATGTACGTTACATGTAAAGCAAAGCTGAAATAATTCTTCTAGCGACATCTTACAGCGAAATTAGGAACTATTATGACACTGGTAAAAATCATAACTCGCCCATTTATTTATTTTATTACACAGATTTATATTTTTACTAGCTGTTCGCCCCGCGGCTCCGCCCGCTCTCAAGGGTATGAAAAATAGATAGTAGCCGATTCTCAGACCTACTGAATATGCATATAAAATTTCATAAAGATCGGTCAAGCCGTTTCGGAGGAGTATGGGAACGAAAACTGTGACGCGAGAATTTTATATATAAGATTTTGAAGTAAACTAGAAACTACTTGAGACTTTGGAGAATCAATGCTGTGGAGCGTAGCTTACGAGAAAATTCTTGTAAGACTGCACGTGCTCAAAGAATGAGTGGGAAATATCTTTTTTTATTTACGCGATATATAGTTATTTGAATTATTTTATATTTCTTATTAAGGTTTTAAAAATATACCTAACCAATTATTTTGTAAAAAAATACTTTTGTTTTAGAAACACATTGTGGTAAATAAATAGCTAGGCGTGGTGGTAACAATAGATTTTTTCCGCAGCCATTGCACCTATACTGTGGAAATAGGTTTACAGTTTTTTTCTTTTTCTTTACCTGGAAAGTAATAAAGAAACTTTTATAAAGTTTACACAAGCGCGACGTTCGGAAAACGTTACTACGAGTCCCAAACTCGCTTTGAAGTCGCGCGGTTCAAGCTCACAGCTCACGTGAGTTTGTAAATGCTGGTTAATGCGCTCGAAATGGAGTCACGATCTCCGATGCATTTCATAAGTTGTGATGCACCATGCACCGTGTCATGTCTAGAATCCATTCGTTGATAAACAAACAAGCTTTTTAAATGCTACCTAACTTGTCTTTTTTATATCGCCATTTGAATATTTCCATCGTTTCGGCAAGGTTCGTGTCACGAAGAGGCACCGGATCACGTGAAAGATATTTATAAAAGAAAAGCCTGTATCGCCGATATAGCGTTATTTCCAATTTAATGATTGCTAATACCAAATCGGGGTTGTCGGCACGTCAGCCTATGGCTCGTTTATTATCGGTTCCAATTGCCAAAACTTGGGTTGATAGGCAAATAAGTACGCCATTACTGGAATATAATTATACGGGTCTGTATCGTTCGGCGGAGACGAATAATGAGGGCACTAGGCGGTATTCAGTATGCAATATACACAGTACATTAAGTTTAGCCGTAAGTATGTATTATATAGATAGATTCACTCACTGAATATCGGTTGGACACAATTTTTTTTAATACAGGCCATTAAAAAAATTGTGTTCCGATATCAAATAACCAATTAGTACAAGTTTCATGCGTAATTTTAAAGTTTGTTTAAAAAACACCCCTCCCTTATAAACAAAGCTCAACTGGAATGTTTAGCCACAAAATTCAAAATAGAATCATATCGCCAACTATAAACAATGCTATAAAAAAAGCTCTGCGAAAAAAGCGTCATCAACAGATGTGAAGAAAAAACCACCCCGCGATCACATGCAAATGTCACCGCGACTGCGCTCATTACGCCACCATAAAACCATAACAACAGTCATTACGAGCACAATTAAAAAAAAACTCGCCAACACTTTGCAAGTGTGACGAAAACCGCTTACTGTGCGCCCACATAGTTTGTTTTGAATACAAAAAAAACTTCAAAAAGAGGGCGCCACCGTCTTATGCAAAAAAGTTCTTACGTATTCACCCCTCGCGAATTCTATTTTTAATGAATGCTACTTGTTTTTTTTTTCCTTTAGTGCTCGACGCAGTTGTTTTGACGGATCGCAATCTAGCCACTAATTGCTTTTTCCTCCGCGGGGTGAGCATTTTACCTCGCGAAATTGCGTTTTATTAATTGAATATTATTAATGATACTTCCTACCGGCGATCAATCTTTAATGACGTTTTTATTCGTTGTGAGAGTGACGCGACTCGGTTTTCCTCCGAGTACTCTGGAAGTTGTTTTTTAGCGGGCACGATCGATGTTAATTACGTATCTAATGGCTCCCGTGATACACTTCCATTAATAATGCGGCGGACGACATCGTCCCGCTCTCACAAGATTTAATAACCAACATCGGACGAGATTAATAGTGCATCTGTGGCCGGCGTTATTATAAAAATGCTCTGTCCTAGCTTTCGTAGCTGTGCTGGCGAAGAATTTTCACCAAATACTTTTCAGCTTATATAAGTTCCCACTGAAGGGATCGATCGAGTCACTGAATTTGGGGTGATACTAAATACTAACCCCAAACTAGTGTTGTTCACGTTAAATATAAAAGCGGACAAGCGAAACAAAATATCTCATTAAAATGCAGTACTTCATATGAGTAAAATTAATCTGTAAATTCGCGACAGCTGCTCTGCGCAGATCGAGAGCGAAATGTCAAAAAGTTTATCTACGCCTAGCTAAATAAACCTTGATTCATTTGGGGCCCTACTATAAAATGTGCTTATTGTTCTCTACCGTTATTATTACCGCTTTTTATTTAACCATTTTTATTTTATTATCATAACGATTTTTTTCGCTTAGGATCCACGTCAGTATAATTTCTATTGTTCCGCACGCTGATATTGTTTCTTTTTGTGTTGTTTTTTATGTCGCGGTGTTGCCAACGTGTAGCGGATGATTTATTCCCCCTTTTCGGGTAAAACAACACCCGTGCGAGTTACGATTAGTCGGGCATCGTAATATCTAATTACTATGTGCGGGCACGTAGAGACATAACTCGCTGCTTCCTCCGCCCGATGTGGTTTATGGAATTGGATCCTCATATTTCGGCAGTCTCCGGGTGCTCATAGTTTTTGTCCGTGTCTTAGCCGCGCCACTTTCCCGCGTAATCTGATATCTTTATTACGAACCCTGCTTTCAAAAGTGCAGAGAAAAGTTTGCGATGTTCTTACGCGTCACCCACGCCTAAGCAAATACATATTTACACTTAGGTTTTTACGCAGCCACTCTCCTCTCTGGGGGATAGTAGCTAATGTTAGTGATTCCAAATTCAATCATCTCAAACAAAGAGACGCAGTGCTGGGCTAAATGCCGTTTTTTAATCGGATATTATAATTAATGTTCCTTTTGTCGCGTGCTGACGTTCCCTCGCGCGAACAATGGGATTTCGAGTAGAAAGAGATATAAATATTTTTTCTTGGAAAACGGGAGGCTACCTGGTTGGTGACAGATACGGCCCGAATTAAATTAGAATACTAATCAAAGGAGTCCTTTGTTTGGATACCAATGAGACGTGTGATTTAAAGGGAAATTAGGTAGACATCGTCTTCATAACGCATCCAGGTCACGAGCAAAGAATCCAGGTCACGAGCAAAGAATAATTATCACGATACCATTTTTCTTTGAGACCGCAAAAAATAATTTGTAAATACAAAAAATTCTTGGATGACCCCTAAAAGCTCTCATAAAATCGACTAACCTCGCCAAACTTGAATCGGCGTAAATTTTTTATCAGGCGCGCGATCTTACCCCCTATCCAGTCCGAACCCTTCTCTAACCCATACAGAAAAAACTCTAATAGTCAAAACGTATAATGTGCGTGTGCAGTTTTTTTTTACTTGTGGGTATAAGGAGCAGGCAATAAAAAAGTGCATTATATCACTGTGCCCTCCCTTCATTATAAGTTGGGGAGACGCGGAGAGAGCGTGGGGTTTTTCGTTATAACAATATTTTGCTGTTTTAGTGTTACCGCGTGGTCGGAGCTTATTGTTGAAAACAAAAGATTAATTAAAATTGTGATATATTATTATATATTGATATTGATACTCGTAAACAGAACGCGTGCTCTGCTAAATAAGTAATATATGTAGCTAGCGGCAGTGGCGTGCACCCCATAAAGACAAAAAGACACTGCCTACCCTACTTAAATCTGATTGTGCATAGAATATTATATTAATTTAATTCAAAGTTTACATACAATATTAACACTTAAATCAGAGTCATCTGTCGGTTATAATAGTACTAACTAGACGCTTCCGTATCCCGCACTCGTCGACCGATATATACAGCGGTAGCGAGCGACGCTAGCGCCGCCACAGCAAAATGGCAAAGGCAAACAACTTTCTGCCTCATTTTATGTATGTGTGCATCGTATTATACGTATAATAGCGTAGTGTGCTTTCCTGTTAGCACGATGCACACTATGATCATAATCACGCACACAAGCACATAGGCTAGGCAATGTCTTTTCGGGCGTAGATTGTAGCTTCAACAGCGCAGCAATGCGATAATTTAGCTAAATAAAAGAAAGTAACCTTTTTTGTGTTTTGTTTTGATTACGTATGACGAAAGTGATTATAAAATTAAATATTTAGGATACTCAACTGAATGTTTTTTTAACTTCTACAAAATATGTAGTTTGCCTACCCTGTTGAATTTATCTGTGCACGCCACTGGCCTAGCGGTATGTAACATTATGATTTTGTTAATCCCAGGAATACTAAAAGTAAGAGCTCCGTAATTTTTAGATCAAATTCAATAATAGTTTTTTTTATTTACCTGTATAGTATGAATTTATCTGCAAATATTAATATTGAAGCAACACTTATAGACAAAACAAGCAAACTCAACAAACGAGCCCCCTAGCGTATCGAATTCAGCACAAAATTAACAGTATGGGTTATGGTGACAAACTATTTTTTTCCCAAATGCAATTAAACCGTACTAGGACAGACTTATAAATTACTCTTTTAGCCCCACAGTATTGATTCGTGCTTTTTTAGAATCCATAAAAGTAACGGCTGTCTTTTGTTATAAATCGTACGACGACGCTGTGGGTACGCATTGATTAATTTGCACATAAATTATTTGGTGCCATTTGTTGGACTTTCGGCCATTTTTGAAATTTCTGTCACCCACTTTGAACATTTCGTATTAAAGTTTTTGTTAATTTTTCAATTATAAATTAACATTATTGACAATCAAGGTGTGCGTCAATGTTTTTATTCAAAAGCTCGTAAAAAGCCATTATTTGTGTTCACTATTTTTAACACTTACATGAGGCTATTGTAGGTACTAACTATGAATAAACGGTTATTGCAACTTACAAAACAAAGCATCGCCTTTCAGGGGTTTACAGTATAAATTGATATTGTATTCTTAGATATTATTATATTATAAGTAAATAATTAAACTCGCCAAGCGAAAACAATTCAATATTTCCTTCGAAGTAATTCTACACTGTTATACTATACCCTTAAAAATTAAACAAGTGCCTATAAAGCCGGCTATAAACAATATTATATTAAATTCAAGTAAAACAAATAGACATTAAGTCCGTGCCCGCACCGTATACGAGTAGCCATTCCGCGCCATAAAAATAATCAAATATATTATATTCGTTCCATCTCATTTGGCGGCGTCTTAAACGATTTCTCTCGTCCGTCCCTTATTACCGAAAACATAACTCCTCATTTTGTTTTTTATCCCCTACTCACGCGGGGCAACCTATACGGGGGTAGCTGCATATTTTTATGTGTGTGTTTACGGATTTTCCTTATGGTTAGGCCTCAGAAATAAGACGCATTTTTGTAAATAAAGATACAGTTAGATTCCAACTGGAATATTTTTTGAAGCACCAATTACTTTTGTTAATTTTTATTGAAGTTGTTGTCATAGATTTCATTAGTAACGAAATGATTGTCTGTATTTTTAAATATGGAACAATTAAATCTTATTAAAACTCTTATATTAATTTAATAAAACGTTTCTTGAACGCCAGCAAAATCGCTGAAAATAATTCTTAGCTTTAAATTATCGTCATACAATACAATAGCAATTTTTTAAACCACCTAATGTTGTAATCACTGGTATAAAGAGCTCCTTTTCCTCACCAATGTTTATTTATAGGTATACCCGGAGCAGGCACGCGAGGAATACATAATAACACATTGTTTCATTTACGCGTACATAAAGTGTTTTATCAGTGGGAGCCCACATATTGCGGAGGGGCGACGGGAGACTTTTCTTTTTTCCCGTTTCCCGCCTAATGCGGTTAATTTCCTTTTTCCTCTTTATTTATAGTAATCCCGTTATAAGGTGATTACGGAAATGTGTTTTGTGGACGTAAAAGAGCGCAGTGGGGGCCCACGCGTTCTTTACCGGCTTATGCCTCCTGTCGGGGCATGGCTTAAATACCACACATACTTTTTAAAAGTATTAGCTATATGAATTTTCTTAATAACAAAAAGCACCAGCCAGTATTACTAGTAGTAATAATCTAGCTGCAACAGAAATCTACGACACAAAAGTACCTACAGGATGATTCATAAACATAGTTCTATTAATAGATATTGGATGATACACACCGGTATCATAAACACTGAAATAAAAAAAAAGAGTTTTAATACGGGGATTTAATCAACTTGTTTACATCACCCAAACAACAAGTAGATAATAGTGATCCAATTTGATTACACACTCCAAATCAACATATTTCGTTCAGAATTTTATTCAAGGTCAAGGTGACAAAGAATCGAAATTCAAACAAGAAAACAAAATACGCATCCAATGATAATCGCAAAATTGAGATACAAATCAATGCAAATCTTTATAACTGTACGAATAAGACTCAAAATTAAATGTTTTGTCCCATTTCGAGTGCAAAAGGTCGGGAGAATTTTGGACTGGACGTAATATGTCCTTGACGGAACCTACATTATGTATCAGTTATCGTTAATACGACAAAACAAGCTTATTCACTTTCAGGAACATTTATTCTACAAAATTAGAATATCTTGGATACGAAATTAGGAAGCCAAGTTAAAAATAAAAAATAGTTTGAAGTATGCTACCTCAGGTCTAATTAGGATACGGCTTAAGTGATTTCTGACGGACCGGACGGAATAATTAGGTTTTTCGGACGATCGGCGGTCCGGTGATTCAGCCTACAATGCTCTAAGCAAACTTGTAAAAGTCCTACAAGGTCACTCAAATCACCTCAAACCTATCACTTCCATAGCGAAAGACGAAAGTTCTATAACTCGGCTACGGTCGTTCTGAAATAGGAACAATAATTTATATTTACAGTTCATTCTACGATATATTGACGCCCTATAAAATAAATTATGGTTATATACATATAGAGCCCGTAATATTATGGGTTGAATGACGTAACAATGTTACGATCACTTACATAAAGCTTAGTGTTACGGTTATGGCAGCGATTTGAAGGTCAGAGGACATGCTGTATACTGTATAGGAGTTTTAGTACAATAAATCTATCTTACAAGTAATATCTTACAATCAAATGAGAATTGGGAATTTATGAAATTTTAATAATATAGAATAGACTAATTTTATTAACCAGCTTTGCGCGAAACGAAAATTTTAAAAGCACCGATCTCATTCCTTTAAATTTATGGCTTGCCCGGTAGTCATTGCCACCTTAGCAATAATGCCACCCATTTGTATGCGTTGATAGTTAACTGTATTTCTTGTCATTTATTACTGGTGTGCAATAAAGCATATTCTATTCTATAAATAGAATTTTCATATGAGTCAAATAGTTCTGCTACACATGCTGCTACATAATGATAGAGATTTTTTCAGAAGTATTATCAATTGAGTCGTAATGATAATAAAATAATTACGAAATATAATTATAATAGATAAATTACAGTATTAATGGGCCGAGACTGTCTGAGTTTGCTGTCGACTCGAAAAGAAGAAGTATTAATCATTCTTATATTCCATAGCATCTATTTTATTTTTCAATTTGCCTCGCAATCTTATTGCAATGGGAAACCCGAAGCGAATTAGAAATACCTCATTACGAGAGTGCTCTGCCCACCCTCTGCATATAATTGCATCTTTTCCTAAAAAATACTCGCCCCAAGCTCTGATTTACGCATACAAGGTGTGCAATAATAATGCCGCCTCAGAAAAATATTATTCAAACAACAAATCTACGGACGTTAAAATTTCTCCTTTAAGTGAGGTGACTAAGACTTATTTTTGGGCGTCGAAGGCAACAATATTTACTGAAATGTTGAGTAAGGAAGTTTGGGGACTCTCACCCTCCCCGGTTTTTTCGCGGCATCTTTCCTGCGCCTCCTTAATTTATATAGAAATGTTGTGTTTTATCCGACCGACGCCTTCGGATAACAAGCCTCGTAAAACGCTGTTAAATATTACCGAATAAGATTTTCATTATGATAAAATATGTATCACTTTTTTCCTATTGGAAAATATATGCCCATTTAAAAACTAATGAGAATATTCTATAACCATAGTTCCTAATTATTATAAACTTGTAATGCACATCTTCTTCTTCTATCTTCTATAATAAAACTGAAGAATCGGAGTGTCTGTACATTGATTTGTTTTTAAAAAAACTGATTGTATTGTATTGTGGTGATAAAGGGAGTGTCTGAATACAAAAATACAAGTTTGGAAAAAAAAATCCCGTCTGTCTGTCTGTCTGTCTGTTTGTACATGCTAATCTCTGTAACTACTGGACGGATTTTAATAAAACTTTACAATAATATAGCTTATACATCAGAATAACACATAAGCTACTTTTTACCACGGGAAATTACTTATTTCCCACGGGAAAATCTGTTAACGCGGGCGGCACCGCGGGGTGGAAAGCTACATAATATTAGTTTTTTTATATCTTGTCACTGTCGAATGGGCTTAATTATTTATCATTGACGATCTTACTTGCAACAGTTACTCTTTTTGTTTTGGTTGATATATAAATTTCGCTTATTTCTGAAATAGAAACATCTTACAAAAATGTTGGCTTGAAAATTGTAACTAATCATTTCACGCGAACATAACCTTGAGGTAAAAACATACAAAATTGACTCATCCTTTTGATAACTCCAATCCGCGTCCTGCAAAAAGAACTTCATCTCTCGTGCTGTGACTTTCTTTAGCGGAATCGTTATTAAAAATATATCCTCTGTTCCCCTCCAAAAGAAAGTTGACTCATAATAAAAGCCGGGCATAATTTTTCCTTTTAAAACTTTTTGATTAGATAAAATAATGGGGAGGCGAGGGTGGTACAAAGGGAGCTCGCGGCGATGCCGATACCGACATTCTAATTGTTGTTTTCTCCAAAGATGTTTACTTTGAAAACGAAAAAAAATGACCTCAGCTCTCCACGTAAATATTTACAAGGGCGCAATGGAAAATCTACTCTAATTAATCCCGTTTGATGTTTAAAATCAATACTCGACCCTTCTTGAGTTTGCAAAGCAGCCCTCTTTTTTTATCGATTTAAATTGGAGAAGCATCGACAGTGAGTTTGACATGTCCCAAAGCTCTGAGTCGTTCACATCACCTATTCGTATTGATTGGTGCGTTGTTTAGTTTACATTCGACAAATGTTCACTCCAACGAATAATCAACAGGCTATTTTGTTTGCGTTTTCCATTTGGATGCGCCAAATCATGTGTGGTGATCAAAGGAGTTGTTAAGTTGGTAAATACAAATACAATTTGCATACGAAATTATGCGTATTTTTATTCGCATGAGTTCTATAAATTCATTCGTAAGTATTGAATTATAAAAGGGGACCACATGTGACAAGTAAAAGAATGTAGGTTTTTAAATATCTACAATCTTTGTATGATTTTTATCTATACAGTTACTCTATCTATAGTGGTTGAATTGCAAAATTTTTATCAAAAACCGAGTATAATAGCTCCCCAGAATATAAAATGTCACAACCCCGGTTTTAGGGCTGTCCCCTAGATTTCTTTTTCAATTTAAACCGTTTGACAAGCCGCGTCGGGCACAGCTATGGATGGCTTTGGCCTTTCCGATGCCATACAATGCCGGTTTTCAATAAGATTGGTTACAGTACACTAAGCAATGCAATCAATCAAAATTGCATCGGTCGATCGACTCCGACGCACGCTCGCCCTCTTGCCGTCATTTGCGCGGGAACACTGTTATTTTAGCTATTTTCCCAATCTATAAGTTCATCGAAAAGTTCACTGTATTATTTTTAAAAAAAGGGAAATTATTTACGTCATAAATACGACACATTTACGTTACTTAAAATGAAATACCAAGAGTATTTCGAACTCTTTTTGTTTACTACCTAGCTATGTTAACTGAAATCGAACTGATAGCCACTTACATAATGCCAAAAAACTGAGTACTACTTAAAGTGGAGCTTATTTAGGTAAAATGACTAAATTTATTACTGGTGGTGAAAGTTTGTTATGCCACGTCTGATACTCGACATAGCTCTATTTACGTCTGACTGGTCAAATGAACAGTGCTGATATATTTTTATTTTAAAATAAATTGAGAGCCATGTTCACTTATTTTATCTTTTACAATAATCTAGCAAGCTCGTACTAACAGCACGTGTTCTAGTAATTGAGGCAAAAAAAGCTTCGTTTTTTAAAAAGCGGTAGGAAACGGCGCGTGAAACGTTCATAAAAACGATAAAAACTCACAATTACACGATGTGTCTAGTTTAATGATTGTGTGCCTTAATAACTGGGTGTTTTAATGATAATTTTAATGACTTGTTGTCTTATCATTATCGCGTCAACACCTCTGCAGACAGTAATTGTCCATTTTAATAATCCGTGACGGCATAGCTGTAAGTTTTTTATTAAAATATGTGTTGCTATTGTTATGAGATGTAAAATAATTTATATTATGTTAATTTATATTATCCTTAATTATGTTTATTATTTTTTTATTTTCTACAAATTGCTGGAGTTCAGTTGTATAGTCGTATGCCACCAGATGTGAACACGGCCTATGTTTTGTTACACTTATAAAAAGTAAACTAAAAAGTGTACACCTAATTATAGCAACCTAAAAACCCTCCTAAAAACCCTTCTTGGAACAGTTATTACGGAAAAACAGAAGAAAAAGCCGTACAAATATTTAACAAATTCCGTAGAAAAAGTTAAAGAAACAGTGGGACGAACTCATTAATACTCATATAATTGAAGGGCTGTAATTTTACCGGCTTCAAACAACAAATTAGTGAATTATAAATGTATGAGGCACGCCCTCCTAGCCGCGGGTTTCGGCCACACTTCTTCATTCGTCTTTCTTGCCAGTATCCATTCCGTTTCAATCGTTTATTTTTTTAATTTTTGACTGAAGCCTTGTAATTATAGTTTTTAAGTTGCCAGTATCAAGTCAACTACTAGTTAAAAAGTAAAATTATTGACGTCGTAACTACAATTTGAAAATAGAAGACGAAAAATACGTTAAAATGTCCGATAAGGAAAATAGTGTAATTAAGTGAGCAGCCATGAAATGTAAATTAATAACTGGCCATTTTCACGCCCTTTAAGTCGTTCAAAAACAATTAAAAAGAAAAAGGAAAATCGCTGGCATGAACTGACCTCACCCAACTTTCCCATGAGTTTCCCTCCCCTCCTGTTAATTGTTTCGCCCTAACGAAGCGCCGGTTAACCCTTAGCATGCAAATTAACCCTTTCGCTGCTCCTGTTTGCAGTTTACACAGCTTTATTGAATTAACTTCAGCCTTAAACGGAAGGGTTGAGGGATGATACTTTGTTTGGGATCTTTGGCTTGTAAGACTCTGTTCTTTTAATTAATGACTTGGCAACCCTAAGGGAGCATCATTAGCGGCTGAGGTTTGTTTAATTGTTGTTGCAGAGGGATTTGGGGTGTTAATTGAGACAATAAAGGCTTTATCTTAATATTTCAAAAGGGTTTATAGCATCTGTCATAATTGCTGTTTTCATCGTGTTTTTAAAAGGGTTCGTTATTAAATTATTTTATTGGGCCTACTTCTATTTCTAAAAGGGCGGTAAGAAGGCGCGTGACGAAAGATTTATAATTAAGACATAAATCAAAATTCGCTCATGATTTGATATAAATGGTTACGATTCAAATGCGTGCTGGTTGAAATGATTTTCTCTTGATCGTCTCATTCAGATTCAGAAATATATCTTCATAGAACATCACAATACAGAAAACAACATTAGATAGACAGAAAAAAATAACACACAACAAAAATACACTATTCCTCCCTCCCCTTTCCTATATTAAAAACACCTTGGTTGGTACGTGACGAGGTTGGAGCCCACGCTCCTGAACTAAAAACACGGCTCTAAGTTCAACTAAGCTCATTCATCTGGAAAATTCATATCTACAATAATGTGCATTACTATAATAACGCGCATTTCTGAACCATTAAAATACCAAAAAACATGTAGTTTTCCGGTGAAGAAACACGTAGTTATTAGCAACTCAAAGGTAAACGCGGAAGTGTCTCCCCCTAGCGGGGAACCGCAGGAAGTTTCCCTCCAAAGACCGGGAAAGCCAAGAGTCCGCCCAGCTGCGTTAATTGCTTAATCGCTGGTGAACATTAATTGGCTCAGCCGGACGGACTTCTTAAGGCTAAAGCTTGAAGGAAATTGTACGAAAAGGAAACATGTATAAAATTTTCCTCGTACTTAAAACGAAAAGATTGCTTTAATTTACTGATTTCTACATTTGAATACTGGTTTTCAAGTAGTGCCAAATTGAGGTAATGAATAAAAGTTTGTGCTTTTAAGTTAATTTTAGAGATCCTTCAGATATTACGAAATATATTCGAACTTGTATATTTTTTGCTATTTTTTTAAGTCTTGCTTAATTTAAAATTAAATCCGTTCGATTTTCCCAAAAAAATATCATAATATTCAATCTTCCTCCAAATTGAATCAAGTACATTACGTTAAAAAATGTAGCAAATGATAATTTCCTTAACTCTCAATTCCCTAATTAAGCAACTAAACCTCTACATTAAATCCGTCGTCCCCTTAACCAGAGTACTTAAGTTAAGGCCGACAACAGGCGACAACTTCCGAGGACCCCGACAAGTTTAAGCTCCGTAATTACAAGGCGAGATGGTTAATTACGCCGGCGCTCGGACGCGAATTAATTACTCGTTTCCAGTTTAAACTGCCCGTTCATTGCTGGGGTGAGACCAGAATAACCTTCAGAGAGGGGCGAGTGTGAAGTCTTTTGTTTATGGCCAGTTAGAGACGTGATTCTGTGTGTAGAGTTTCTTTTGTGGGAAAATTCTAAGGTTTTCTCTGTTTTATTTTTATTTTATCATCATTACACTGACGTAAAAAATATTTAATACCTCAAGCAAAGGTAAAGGTTACTAAGCATGCTATACAATGTTAATCTAATAATAATGTTTCCTAATTTACCTAGTTAGGGTCCTGCTTGCCGTAGTCCTGATAAAGAGCGCTTGTCATTAAATGTATTATATTTTGTATGAGACAAAGGCAAAGTGGAGGAGTAGAGTAGCAAAGAGGACCCTGGTACTAGGCCGGAAAAACGCTAGGCACAAGAAGAAGATAGAGAGTCGATACGATACTATAATAAAATGATGATATCTCTAGTTATAAAAAATCACTGCGTTTCGGCATCATCTATTTTAAGACTGTATCCATCTCATTTCTACGTTAGCCGTAATCTTGAACGAACTCTATTTTAGTAATCATTACATCAGATACCTGAATGAGTTCCATCTATTTGCTAAATGAGTCTCTAATTAGGAGATCCTGTGTCGTTTAGACACGCGAGGAGGCGGCAGCAGTTGTGGCCCGGAACAGCCATTGCCGCTCATTATCTAATGTCCTTAATACGCACACACGTTTGTAGGTGACCCGGTTCCTTTCGAATAAAGAAACATCTCTTACTATGTGTTGCTTTCCTGGTACTTGGTATAAATAAATAAGTCTAGGATTTATTTTTACAACAGCTCAAGAAAATCTTTGGATAAGAGTTATAAGATGAAAAGCATCCAAAAGACAAAATAAACATTTGAATTTCATTTGATTTGACAGTCCTAAGTCGATCATGTAGGAACATAAATTGATTGACAATACATTTTTACGAAGAGATAATTACAGACGTGACTATCTCTAAATATGGACTAAATATTTCAACATGATTACTTTCCAGAAATCGTTAGGTACATTTATTATTTTGCTACAGCAAATTGTATCAGATTTAAGATGATTTATTTGAAACATGCGCTACCATCTGTAATTGACAAGGAGAAAATGTAAGTAGATCCATAGATGTTGCCAAGAAAGCAATCTCAGAATAATTGTGTTAGATCGTCCGAGATAAGTAATTTAATATCAATCAAGGGTTCGTCGGAAAATTACACAGAAAACGAGAAAATTGAATTAAAAGAAGTCGGAAGCTAACAAGTCTCGGTTACAAATTAAACAAGCCGAGTGTCAGCGGCCTGATTTAAGAAGATGAGAAAAATCTAATTACCACGGAGTCGCCGCATCCGATCTTTAATTGAGAACTTTTAACTGAAACCTCCTCCCCCTCACCCCGCCCCTGTTTGCGTTCCCCCCTCACAGCGCCCCGGCGGCGTCGATTACACTTTTTTAACATTTTTTAATTTCGTTCGAGCTTTTAATTTTCTTCGCGCTCGCCTTTTCTTTTATGTGCTACGTTTTTTCCTTTCCGTTCGCCGGCGATATTTCTCACCGCCATTATACGGGCGTAATGAGATTTTCTTTCATTATGTTTAATCTCCCGATTAATTCAAATGTTAATCTTCTATTTTCACGTCGCCTTTTTTACGAGTGAAGCGCTACCGTGGCGAAATAGCGAGGCGTCGCAATCAACTACGGATTTCGGGTGCGACATTTAAAAATAATTAACTTAGGGACGTGACTATCGCCCCGTCCGCTGTGCCGGCGGGAGGCGAGATCGGACAGCGATTAGATCGTCAATAATTTAATTCGCAACAAATTCAAAACGCCGACCCTTAGATAGGTGCGTTTGGACGTGCCCGGAACGCCGATGCGGACCGATGGCGATTCTAGTAGTCGGCAAATTGAAAACACCTCCGGTGCTGTAAACACGTCACGTGATTTAGGTTTTAATCAAGTAGGGACGCGCCGCCCTGCCGTAATTGTGACAAATCCTCTGTTTGTCCGAAGGAACTTTTAACTCGGCACCGGAACGGGGCCTTAACGGCTCTTCGCACGTGCCTGCGAGAGGGAGACGCTTTTTTGCCGACACATGTGTGCTCCCCCCGCGGCACCACCCCTCCCCGTTCCCGTCTTGATTAATTTTTAATATTTTTTCTTCCAGTTCACGTACGCAATTTTCACTTTCCCGCTTACACGGCGCAGTTTTGTTTAGGTAAAGGTAGTGTCGCATCACGTAGCCCTGATAAATCTATTGAAGCTTCGTTCGGTTTGGTGGGGCGTAAATAGATGACCAGCGATTTTACTGCCATAGATAAGGATTTAAAAAGAAAAGTATTCTTGGACTTATAAATGGTAAAAATGTGAGATAAGTAGTTTTAATGAGGACAGATAGCTTGTTAAGTGGTTACATCACATCGCCTATAAACTTTTATCCGTACGCTAATGTGTCAGTCGGTCTTAAACACTTATTTCGCCCGCGCTACACCTACGAGCTCATTAGGGAATTAGCAGTTGCAATTGTAGCGGTTAACTGCGATAATAAAGCCAAAGAGTATGCAAAACGCAGATACGAATGTAGGTATTGTTCATAATGGAGATGCGGGTTCGAGTCCCTGCCCGAGTTCAATCCTTTTCATTTTGATTTCGATTTCAAATAGTTTTCCTTAATAATCTGCCTTGGATTAAATACCTGGATCAAATACTTGTATTTCAGGCACAATCATCATTAAAGGCAAAGCTTGAATTGACTTCTGAAACTGAGCTTTAGGCTTGCTTGCTTATCGTGTGGTTTTCGAGGTAAACCTACCTCACAAACCCTGGTGTCGGAATTATAGAACCGCCTTAGGCTTCGACATGGTAAAGCCGTTGGTCCCGGCTTATATCTGCTGATGTAGTCGTTATAGGTCCTATAATTTAAGAGCTTTAGGCTGAATTCTGACACTAGAGTTTGGAAACTTAAACGATACCCACTGGTTGGTCACTCCATAGAGAAAACGCGTTTTGACAAGCTACTTCTTTTTGAATATCAACTACAAGTCAATGGCGCTAGTTGCTATGTAAAACACCCCCGAACACCACCGGCGGAGTCCCGCGGTGCCTGCGGGGTGCGGGGCGGGGGGCGCTATATCGGGCGGAAACTCATTTTGGCGCGGGGGGGTGAGTGTCCTTTCTGTACGGGTTAGTACTATTATTTTCTTCTGTGACGATACGCAAGCAAGCAGTGACAGTTCTACACGCGCATGCGTCATTGTCGCATGAATCTGTTGCAATTATCACGTGGCGCGCATATCCCGATTAGCGTCGCGCCGCCAATTAGGTTGGCGGACACGACGGTTAACCTGCAATGAGGATACGGCTGGACCACTCATTGGGCCGGCGCACGCGCTTAATAAGGACTCCGGAAGGACGTCGCACAAAGTCTTTAAACAAAAAAAACATAAACAAAAAGCCACATTAAGCCATACTTGACCAATGTAATTGTATTGCTGCGTCTAATTTTCATCGATGTAAGGTCAATAAAGGTCTTGACAGCTACTGCTATATATCCAATTTAATTCCAAGAAGCCCATATAATGTCCCGACCAACGACGGGCTCGAGTCGAGCCTAACCTGAAATCAGGACAAATAAGCCGTAGTCGACCACGTCGGTCCAGTGCGGGTTGGTCAACCTAACACACACAACATGATTCAAATCTTCGTAGGTGTGCAATTTTCCTCGCGATGTTTTCCTTCACCGTAAAAATGTCGAATTAACGCACATAGGAATTCGAGAATCGAAACCTTTGATTCACTGCTTTTGACTTCATACTGTGGCGATTTAACTTTGGAAATGAACCCAAGTCTTGAATAGCTATATTTAGTACTTTATAAATGTAGTTATAACAGTTTGAATAATAATATGTAACATTTTAACATACAAACGAAACATCTAATACACATTAAAAATATTTTTTCTTCTTTTGGTAGACGTAGGTAATTTGGGTAGATTGAAAAAAAAATTGTAGATGTATGAAACTCATATTAGATTGGATACTCAAATCCAACAAGTCATACTGCTTTCTTATTAACTACCTCTGAACTTTAATGGAAAAGCTTCTAACAAAAATGAATGGTCAGCACTGGAGGCTACTCACGTACCTCCCCTATTTATAAATCACATCCGCACTCTTTGTAAATTCACCTCCGGCCCACCCCCGAGTTCAAAGAGTGCGCGGGGGCAATGTCCAAATTATAAATTCGCATTAGATCGGACGCGCACGGTTCGTTTACCATTTCATTTTGGTTCAATATCGCCACTCTACTTTGTTCCACACACTCCCCAGCGCGGGGGCCGCGGGACGCCCCGCGACCGCCTTAAGACGCCGGGAAATATCTGCGTTTTAAGCTATATTTCTTTCATCCCTCATTTTTGCAGTTCGTAGCAATCTGAAATCCAACACGTCCCCCGCAGGCCCCTCCCGCCGGGTGGCAACCCCCTATTCTTGTACCCGGATAAAAAAAGCGATATCTATTTATAAAATGTACGTACGCACGTATGTAGAGCGTGTGGACGCGAGATTAGCGAGTGTGTGGGTGTGTGCATGTGTGCCGCCCGCTCATTTGCAAACCGTCTCCTGAGATAACGTCCTCCAGTCGGTTATCCCGTTCTTATTGCCTCCTTCTTTTCTTGATTGCTGTGTGTGTAGAAAAGTTCGGAGCTCTTTCACTGATGGAAATTGATTTTGTCGTTGAAACGAAAAAGTTATAATACGACTTATTGCCGAAGTGTTGGGTCGTTGTTTAAACTTTCCAAGATCACGAGTTGTTTCCGCGTAGGCTGAAGTAATGTTTCAGCTCCCGGGCTTCTTAAATACAATTTGTTTGTAACATTGTTTAAAAATTAAAAAGTAATCATGAGTGAGAGGTGGGTGGCTCGGATGGAGAGGAAACTATTCTAAATATGTAATCAGGCGCGCCGGCAGAGTGGCCGGAACAGCCGTGCAGCGAGTACATAGTGCAATACGGGCTCTGCCGTAGTAGCTCACGTATGAACGTAATTATAAAAATTGAAGGAAACTCGGGCGCTCCTTGGGTCTCTCCCTCGCTCCCGCGGCGTCGTCGTGCATTTTTTCGTACATATTAAACTCCCTGCCGCCCGCCGCCCGCGCCACTTCACCCCGCGACTCCTCTTTTTAATCGATTTTCCCGACACAAGGGGTGAGTCCTCTGGGGTGAATGTAATTTTTTATGCGTTTTTTCTGTCGGAGGAGACGGTCGCCGGAGGTGCCATTACGCCACGGCTTGTTGAGAATATTTTAATTATAAGGCATTAGCGCGTTTTATGATAGCACTCCGGGCTGAGTTTATAAGCGATCGCTAGCTAAAGTAATTAAATATTTGAATGCGGCGAGATTTCGGGGAGGGGGTGGTGGAAAAACGCGTTTACATGATGGATATAAAATTCGATGAAATTATTGCTTAATGGCCGTTAGAATTGGTTCTGAAGTGAAATGGGTTTTGTGTATTTTCTTGGAGTGGTTTAATCGTCTGCTTGTAATTTTTCCTTATATTTTCAATGAGTCGCGTGCAACTGAGCCCTGATTGATGGGAACTGTCCCGAGTTTGTCCTCGTCCTCTCATGGCCGATTATCGCTGGAGATTGCGAGACACTTCATTTGTTAAACTACATTGGGGCTGTTTGTTTCAATGAAAACTTCAGGGAGCTTTTTTATATTCGTTCTGTTTTCACAAGAGTTTCATATTAGCTTCTTGCTGTATTAATTTTAACATCACAACTAAATATCTTCTTTCTTAGAATTTGATACAACTTTTACACCCCTATTGAAAAAATCTCAATTACTTTCTACTGCCCACAAGACTTTTTGCTTCAGTAGTTTCATCTCTATGCAGATAAGTTGGATCAGTCATGCATTACAAAATATCTCATTACAATAAACCAGCCAGATTATGGTAACTGTGACAATTTTTAAAAATATAAAAGAGTTTATATAACCGTCCGCCTCGGCGTTGTAAGCTGGTTAGAAACCCTAGGTGTCGTGGTCAGTTCTTACCCTCACCTGCATGTAAGCACTTTATCCGCTTTGTACTCGTTTACTTACCATGTTAATCTAATTATGCTCCCAGTTATGCACCTATCACCTATAGTGTATAAGTACATGTCGATGTTGGTCCATTTATTATAAAAAGACATACATACATACATTCTCAGTCAACAGTATTGAGCAAATTTTTTGCCTTAAAACATATAAAACAAAGACGAGTAAAAGTTTGGTCACTTTTTTACAAAGTAGTTACTTTAATCGGGCAGATTCTAGAAGTATTCATTTCCTGAAAAATGTTTTGGGGAAAGTTGATCAGATCGATTGACTGAGCATTTCTTTTCAGTATTTGCTTAGTCGTCACATATTATTACGCGGTAGCTAACGAAAATTAATATTAGTAATAGTAATTTACATGCGAACTCATTATTATTCTTACCCAGTTATTTTATACTTTTGTTTTGAATAAAAGACTTCAACGCGATACACTAAATCAAGGAAAAAAACTGAAAGATATATTCCATACTTCCGCTAGCATAACACCTTCTGACAGGTTCGAAATCACGCAACTATTATAATTGCAAATCCTAAAGTGTGCTATTTATCAGCCGCTGCTTACAAAGGCCACACGCCAACAATTCCTTAGCCACAAGCTTCGCTGTGACGTTAATTCGCAACCCTTTCTGCCAATTAGTTTCAAAATAGCCACACTATTGTGCCGCTAAGCCGACCACACATTACACCAAGGTAGTACACTCGGGCTGCTAAGTTTGAACTTTGATACGAGTGTCTTAAGGTGTGTTTCATCTGTTTCCCTTTGCGGTAAGTTTGTCCGGTGGCGAGGTTTAAGTCAAAAGGCTTCTTAATCCGGACTCGTAGGTCGTTACGCGTTATTATAACGCGGGCGGAGTCGGATATTTCTTCGCTCATTTACATCTCATTAAGGATGCTATTATTGGACTAGAGGACGCATTATGCGGCCTTTCTTCGCAGTTCTTAACAAACTCAAGGTTTTTTGTTTTTATTTCCAAGGTTTAAAGCGTTTTTGCAACATTATGGAGTTCTAAGATTGTGTACGGGATAATATCGTACAAGATGCATGTTGCTGCTTATTTTTTAAGCTCGCTACCGACAACTTTGAACATATTTTAATTATTAAATATTAATGATGCTAATAGTTTGCTTTCACATTTATATTCAGTGTAATCTTCCGTAAAAGACAGGCACAAATATTATCACCATAGCTATCATAACAATGTGACGTAATCGCATCGCTCTCCATTTGTCACGCCTCTATCCAGTCATGCAGGCCATGCAGCAAGTATGAAGTGACGTTTATTAGCCGATGTCCGTATTCGGAGTGGCTCCTGCTGGTCCCAGATCGTCCGATAGTATGCGGTGACGGATCCGTCCGTGATGGATGGTAATTAAACCAGATCGCTGCGAGTTTGATCTGGCTGCTGCTGGCTTGACCTTGTAGACTTAGTAACTAAGGGATAAAAAGGGCATAGATTTTTGCAATTCAATATTTAAAAGAGCAAATATAAATTTAAGTATTAAATCTTGATGAATTTTGCTTAGTACTATTAAAACTTTGTTAATTCATATAATCATTTCACATTCAAATACTTTAATATAAATCCTTTTTATTTTTAGAGTTAACTACCTACAAACACGCAAACACTCATAAGTATAAATAGAAAATTAACTATTTTTAATACCTTTTCTTCTCCGAAAAATAGAAAAATCTAGATTTTATGACAGTTGTGAACGTGACCGTACAATGCCGTACATCTGATAATTTGGGCCGTTTTCATTTTCTAGTCTGCAAAGTTTGTATTGAACACCACCAGCTTTAGAAATATCTAGAAATCTCCGTATTAATTGGCAACTTCCCATGCCAGGACACTATCAGTGGGTGCGTATTCCGCGCGCGTCCGCGACATGTTCAGACTTCGGACGGACGCGCGTCTGTCTCATCAATGTCGCAATTAGACTAACGGACTTACGATCCGATCAGACGGTTTGTTTACGGTAGATCAGAATAAAGATTTAGGTAAATATCATGTTTAGTTTTAAAATTCATGTCACTAATATAACACCGTAGCGATAATGTCTAGTAATGCCTTTTTAAAAACAACAATATACATGTTCATTATCTGGACTGAAAACGATTTACAAAGATGGTTGTTACTTGTTGTAACCATTACATAAATTTCAAACTTTTATATTAGGTACCATCTCCAAACTTTACTCATCATTGTAATGTAATGTAGTTACTTCAACAAGCCAACATTGTACAACACAACATGAAACTTAGCCAATATAACTGCAGCTAACAATGTTTACTCTCGTCGCGGTGCATAATGAAAACCAAACTAAGTTGAAATCTATTTCTGCAACTTCTTGTCATACGTCGTTATTCCAAGCACCTCGCCTACTCGCTCCGATTTAAAACTCGCTCTGGAACCATGTATTATGCATTTGTGAATATAATCCGCATAAACCAACGTTCGAATCAATTATAGGGGCAAGCGCAGCGCTTGTTAGAAACGCATCACGCATGTACAATCGCAGCCGCTTTCTTATCTGGTGCTAACCTATCCGGAGACAATGGGCCGAATTGGGAATAAACCGAGATTGAATCCGATTAGGACTTTTTGTTACGCTTCTTCTTAACTCAATGCAAAATGTTATACTTTCGCCTTTTCGTATTCATGAATCAGAGCTTTGGTCAGTATTAAATAGAAAGAAAGTTGACGATTTGTGCTATTGCTAGGCTGAAGCATGTAAACAACGGAGCGAAAGGTCAGTTCACGGCTGAGGGCTGACCCTCGCTGTAAGTGGATTAACCCCTTTACTGACGGCGGCGAGTCGCCACCTCGCGCGTTGCCGACTTTTTTATACTTTTGCGACTGTAACTAACCTATATACGTTCAGAAAAAATGCAAGATATCAATGTTTTTGTCATTTAACTGAATTGAACCCTTTACTAAATACTTATAGATATAAATACTTTGTTTGTAATGAATCTTACTTCATTGTTACAGGTGGAAACCCTACCCAACTGCAGCCCCAACCGCAAGGTTTGATAGTGGAAACTGGCAACGGAGCCAGCGTGCTGCAGTTGCCAGCGACTACTCTGGAGCAGATTCGGCACATCGCAGCCGACCCGGGCGCGTCCACACTGCGCCTGCCGCCGCCGGCCACTGAGCCCCCCATCGGGGCAAGGGAACTAGACTTCGACTTGTGCTACGTGTGCAAGCATTGTAAGGTGGCGTTCCCATCGCCGGGGCCGCTGCAGGCTCACCAAGCGCGCTCATGCTACGCGGGGAGGGAGGCGGCTCGCGGGGTGATTAGAGTGGTGCAGCCAGCGCTCGAATGCCGTTCTTGTATCGGAGAGCGCTTCCGCACCGTGGTGGAATTCCGCCGCCACGCCGAGACCGAGGTGCACCTGCGCAATGCCGCTCCCCCAGCGCCGGCCGCCGCCCCCGAGCCGCTGTCGCACGAGATGGAGGACGTGGTGAACCAGATCACGTTGCTGGCGGCGCGCGCTGCGCAGGAGTCGACCGCCCCGAAGGACCCCAACGCCAACTTCTGCGCGCCCGCGCCCTCCCCCCGCTTTCCGCCGCCCGGCGAACTGCCGCTCGCCAGCGCCGGACACTAATCCTACATGAAATGTATAGTTACTATACTAGAGCCCCACGCTCTTCCGTTGTCCGACAACGCAACAGTTCACTATTAGCTCTTAACGCTTCATTTCGTTGAATGTCGCCGCAGAAGCGGCACTCTCCTAGTTATACATTTAAAGCTTGTAGTGGTTAAGTTAGGTTAATAGGCGCCGGTCGTTGCTGCCCCGGCGGTTCCAGATGGTTCCGGGTGGTTCCAGATGGTTCCAGGTGGTTCCGGCCGGCCCGCCCCGCGCGCACTGGGACGCGCGGTGGCTCGCGGCGCGCGTGCCTCGCCCGCGCTCCATATCATACGTTAGACAGGTTTTATTATATACGTTTATCGCTGCGGCTGCGAGGCTGCGCTGCGCCCGCGCACACACTCCTACCATCAATTCCCAGGAAAGCAAGTTCCTATCTTTATGCATATAATATTATCGATATTGATAATTACGATTTAATTGTTTAAAGCTATGTAATACATAC
The DNA here is from genome assembly GCA_948473455.1 of Teleiodes luculella. Taxonomy (NCBI): domain Eukaryota; kingdom Metazoa; phylum Arthropoda; class Insecta; order Lepidoptera; family Gelechiidae; genus Teleiodes; species Teleiodes luculella. The sequence continues at coordinate 9,474,038 of OX419593.1, forward strand.
ATATAATCGTTCTAATTTTAGGCATAGATACGTTCTCGTAAGAAGTTCCTGATGCATCGTAAATGTATGAAGATATATATAGTGATATACGTATATGATTTTTTAAACATGAGGCGGAGTTAGGTGGTATGTTAGGCAGTAGAGCGGTCGTCCTCTCCGTCGGCCGGCGCTCGCTGCCGCAAGTACCTGCTCGGGCTCGCTGGAGCTGAGCGCGATATGAGTACATGAGTACATGAGTACACGAGTACCACATGAGTATATGATGAGTACGGCGCCGGCCCAACGCCCTCAGTCGTGAGAAGCGACACCGCGTAGGCTTATTGGTAACAGTTAATTATAATGATTATTATCGTAGCAAACTTTTCCAAAACGAACGAACTCGAAACTCGGGCTGTGCGCCAGCGCCCAGCCTACCTCGCAAACAAGTGAGTTTATTTTGGAACTAAGTGTGATTCTTGAATTTTTATTGATATTGTAATGATTATTAGTAGTGGCGTAAGTGAGTCGAAAGGCATGGAGGTACATGCGGCGGCGGGATGTCCCCACTCGCATGTAAATTCATCACTTTACTGTGTGCGTGGAGTCCCTTATATTTTCGATGGCACAGATCACGTTATTTAAAAATATTTTACATATTTACATTTTATCTAGCGGAGTTTTACTACAATATTTTATCTACGAGTGAATCCTACTACAACATTGAGTTTGTTTTTTGGTAAAGTGCAATGTTTTATTCCCCCGGTTGCCGGCGGTGTTTGTTATGTAAGTGTACGTGCAATGGTATATGCTTGAGCGCGCGGCGTCGCCCGTCGCCGTCGCCCGCCGCGGATCGCTTTACCGCTCTCCCGGGGCGTCTGGAGTTACATCAACGTTTTATTGATCAAAATTTTATTCGACACGCGATATCGAGAAATATTTTAGCAGGATGCGTGGTAGCTCTCCAATAAAATGTCATCGGTAGGTGATGGATGGGAGATTGAAATACACGGGCGTAGTAGGTACATGCATCCGTACTTTAGTTTATACGGTACTCCACACTGAACGGTACCCGAATGTTTTGAGGGATGCTTTTAGAGGATTGGTGGCCAACTGTAGCGCGGCGCGCTCAAGCATAGTCTACACGCGAAGGCGCGCGTTTACAACATGATTATTTTGTTTTAGTGTGTTAGAGCCTAGTTTGTTGAGATTGTGTTCGCGCCGACGCCGCTGGCCGAGCCGTTGGCCCGTGTTGGCCCACGCTGGCCTGCACTGGGCCGCATTAGCCGGCGAGCGGCGGCCGGTCGGTCTGTCTGTCTCGCTCGTATGTAAGTTTGGGTTAGCGTAGGTGGAAGTCGGTAGTGCGATGTTGTCTCCGCGGTCATCGCCGCGGAATGAATCATGGTTCCTATGTATATTTCAATATTATCGCATCTAGAGTTTCACTATACTTTCCGAATACAAATTTTAATATTTAAGATTAATTCGGATTAGTCTGTTGTATCTGCTACTAGAGGTGCCGCCACCGGCATGTTGTTTATTTATTTGTATAGTTTCTTAGTTTATCATTTTTAAGTCTCAGTGTACTTTGATATTATTATCATTATGTTGTTCTTTCATCGTTTCATTGACTAGACTCTCATAATCCTCTAGGTAATGTTACACAATAAGTTTATGATCGTGTAAACGGTAGCACACTTGTCTATGATAGTTCCTAATACTGTGTAATGCTATAAATTATTTTAAAATTCTTTACTAGCGAAATGTACCGTTCCTACTATTTTAAACTACTATAACGAAAACGTTGTTAGTCGCGAAGATAAATTCAATCACATCTGTTTTAGAGACTTTGATGATAAGTTCATTTGTATAACAATATATTTAAGTTAGATTTAAATCTAAATACACATTTTATTTACGATAATTTCTGTAGAATATTATAATTTGTCAATTCCTTATAATAGAAGCTATGTTATTAGTTTTCGTTAGTTACTTAAAGTCGTACAATTGGTTTCGTAGCAAGTACATGTCGAGTGCGTAGCCATTTACTACGCGCGTGCTACGCGCTACGCAACATCGTAGCCACAACAGATTTCGAATGCATTGTCAAGTGTAAATGGTAAAAATAAACTCAAAGTTAGTTTATCAGATACTGGAGTTTTATTTTTAGTTATTTCCTCGTCGTAGATGGTGATTCTATGTGTAAAAATGAAAATGGTGGTGTGGCTTAAAAATAAAAGTGCATATTTTTATTATTTGCCTACTCGTAAAGAAACCTGCGCAAACCAACAAAAACAATTAATTGTTGTGTTAGAAGCCAATTTTACTAAAGCACAATACATACCTGTTCTACAGCAGGAAAGGATTGAGTTTTTTTTAGCAAATACTGAAAGGAAAGCTCATAGTCAACTGTTTTGAGCAACTTCTCCAAAGACTCTTTTCTCGAAAACGTAAAAATAATCTAAACTACCATACAAAATAATCAAACTACCATTTCAATCGGACAGATTGCATAGAGAAGTTAATTATTTTTTCCTTTTCTGATTTTCGTTATCGACTGAGCAAGCTCTTTAAGTTTCAGCTAATCCGTCACTTACACTTCGTATTATTATTATTTATTCTTCAGCAGACATATTTGGCTGATGATCCTTCTATAGTATAGTATACTCGTAGATCAGCCGTAGCATATTATAGATTCTGTAGCGGCACATACTACGTCATTAGAAGAGCGACCAATTAGAAGACGAGGCCTGAAACGTGCTATCAGAGTTTTCGCAAGACAATGAATAAATCCAAGTTCCAACGAAGTACAGTTGGACCACGGTCCCCGGGCTCACCACCATGCCCGGCGGAAGATCTTCCTATCGCCTCCACAGTTCTATACATAAGTATGTTGCTGATCTCCTCCTAAACGGCTAAACCTATTCAAATGTTTATTAATTTTTGAGTGGATCTTTGGATTGTTTGTAACTACTATGAGAGGATGCCATGTTCGTGTTTTCAAGTACAATCTGAGGGCTACAATTATAACCAAGTAAGTAGTTGATACTACGAACTAATAAAGACAGTTCTTATTTCTCATGATATTATTATGTTGGTATTATCAGTTTAAGTTCTTATGTCGTCGTCACGAAGAGCCTCGCTTTTATCTATGATACAGTACGAGTAACAAAGAAAAATCTAGATCTAACTAGCGAGCTCTAATTGTCTGAATGAGAGTAGGTACTTGAATTCAGAGTTATAATCTTGATGAGGTCTGGTGTTATGAAAAAAGTGCTTTCATAATCCACGACATAAAAAGTTTGTAGGTATTTTTAATTATAAAACTTCATGGTCAGGGTGAGGTTGTGAGGTAGGATATCAACTTAATGGAAAAAAGATCTTTGGATTTTTTGCGAAAATTGACTTCAATCGATCGGGCTTTAGTCGCTCACAATTATTAGATAGATCGTTTACAGCTATTTTAAAATTCCTTTATGATGTTCCAAATCAAATCACAGATGAAATATTCCCAAGGTAGCTCAAGCTAGCTACTATACCACTCAAACGCAATACTATTTTCAGCAACACTGAGGAACATAATTTAGTTTAACTGTGAATTTATGGTGTAATGAAATACTCGTAAGGTAATTCACGGATTCTTAAACAGACTGAATTCAAATACGCAAGTAAAAGAATAGGTGGTTACTTAAGTAGAATAAAAAATATAAAACAACCCTTAGCTTGGAGCCTTCGATTGGAGAACTGTCACACGGCCGGATGCAAAGGGGATCTCGCTAAGTTATTGATTATATCGGAATAAGTCTAGGGGCGGTGGGCACACACCCCTTTGCCACCCCGAGGAGGTAAGGATATATCGGCCGCATTATTTTACATATATGAGACATAGTTGCAGTGAAGAATTCGAGTATGGAAGCGGGCGGAATCACAGAACGCTGCATATTTAATATCATATGCAGTTTTCTGAGATAGAACGGTGTTGGATTGATCGCTTAACTATCGTAAGTATTAAGATAAATTAAACACAAAATTGGGACAGTTTTGTGGAATTATCAGAATAACGCCCTCATTCTATGATAGTAAAATGTTAATGTTACTGGAAGGAAATTTCGACATCTTTTGGCTGAAGTGATGATGATGTTATTGTATTTGTAAAAAATATTTTTTATTTTTCAATGCAAATAGAAACCGTATTCTCAATAAGAAAAAAAATCTCGTTTTTAGAGTGACGGCTGAAAATCAGTGTTGCCCTTTCGGGTAAATTTCCACTAAGCCCTTTGTATACTGCACCACACATAGGTCGCTTATTTATCATATTGTTAAAATTATTATTATTCTTTAAGTTCGTGATAATAACTCAGATTTGATATTGTATTACTTTGAGCTTTGTTATATCTGTGTGTGCAATTTTTATACAATAAACTTTTATCTTTCTATCTAAACCATCAAAACCTACCTGACTCACGGTATACCCTAAGATTCAGGATAATGCAGATACACTCCCAAAGAATTAGAGGACTAGACCTCTTAAATATAAATAAAATTCACGACAACCATACATTATACAAGATGTAAGTATCTGCTAGGCGAAAACTGAAATTATATGCTCAGTTAAAGATTTTGATCAGGGTATAGCGCTAACTCGAATGGTTTAAACTTTTACCAAAACCGCTCTCAAATCTTGCGAGCGCAGTACTGAATAGTGCACCTGATAGCGGTTTTGGTTAAATTTTAAATCGTTCAAGTTAGCGCGATAGCTGTCTGCTGGAAACCAAAAAGATACTTCTCCATACAAACTGTCTGATTAAAATGACCATTTAGTATTAGTTACAGCATAGTTTTTTTTTGTCTCCGAGAAATGTTTCTTTGGGAAGATCGCGCGAAATCGTTGACTGAGCATATTCTTCAGTATTTGCTAAACCGCTTACATCATGTATACCTAACTAATGCTAAGTAGTTAAAGTAGTCCCTCCCGATCGCTGATATTTGTGTTATTTAGTCCCCTCTCGTAAGTGTCATGTCCGATTTGGTGCTGACTCAAACTTTGTAAAACAGTTACTGAGTTAGCGTTACTGAACCCTTGACAAACAAGGTCAAGCCCCACTGGCTTTATGTATTTATCTACCACCTTCTATTTGTGATTCAATGTTTAGTTTGACACTGGCACAACGAAAATCAGTGCCATAAGCATAAAAAAAAAGTTTAGTTTGCATAGTATATAAACCTACTAACTTTAAATTTCGAATCGATTTAAAATCCTTTTGACAGGGCATTAAAATATGTCACTTTTCATCGTAAGAATCCTGGCATATGCCAATTTTTTAAATTGCAATCAGTTTCCTACACGTGTTTAGTAGGCGGCCAATGGCCATATGGTCCAATCGACGAAGCTTCTCGAATGAAAAACAAATAAACTTTGAAGCTATTAACGCCCTTCGAACCGCATCAAAAGCAAAATCAATATAAATCCAATTTATTTCTAAAAGAGCTTTATCTGCTGGACATCTTAAGCCTGAGGGAATCAAGCTTTTAAGTATCACTACATAGTATAAAACAAAGTCGCTTTCTTTCTCTGTCCTTATGTCCCTATGTAGGGACATTAAGCATACATAGGGATGTATGCTTAAATCTTTAAAACTACGCAACGGATTTTGATGCGGTTTTTTTTAATAGATAGAGTGATTTAAGAGGAAGGTTTACATGTATAATACATGCATAATATACTTAAGGATAACCCACAATAACCATTTTCCCGTGCGGAGCCGGGGCGGGTCGCTAGTGTAACATAAATCTTTAGCGATAATTACATAAGTGTGTTATGTAAGAGACAAGTAATTTGTAAGTAAAATAACTCAAGTCATGACCCAAAACGCGAACAGCCTAATTTCTTCCCAGAAAATCCATTATCCTACAGAAAGCTGATGTCCGCTAATAAAACAAAAGGGCATCGAAATGTTATTAGAAGGCGTTGCTAACTCAGCTATTTATTAAGGGCGAATTGCTTTGGAGGCTCTAAATCGCGTCTCCATGAGGACATATGAGGGGGTGGGTGTGGTTGAGGGTGGGGGGGAAATTGGGGGTAACCCTTCACGCATTCACGCCAAATCCTTAACGCGCGATTTAAAAAAGAAAACTAACGGGTGCCGGGAGCGATTGAGATGGAAATGCCGATTGTGGAGATTGGGGTGGCGAATAAGAATGACGCATAAGAATAACGTCATCGCGGTGCTTTATTCGGATGTGGTGGCTGTGAAATCGCTGGGTTCTGTTCGCGGTGGTAGGTAGGAGAGGGTGTACCAGTAATTATATAACAAAATCAATGTGAAAATCTGATTATATCAACATCTTTCTTTAGTTTGCTTATCGTATGGATTTTGCAGATAACCTTCCTCGCATACCTTAGTGGAAAATCACTTTGAAAGAAAATCTCGGAAAATATTACTTCTACTTAAACAAGTTTGGTCTGGTCTTTTTTAATACTAATCATGGGCTACCTTTGGCTAACTTTTACCATGGGAACTATACAAAACGAAGTTGATATAACTTAGCTATAGCTACGGTACGTATACGGTTCACTATCCTATCTGGACTTTAAGATTCTTTTGTAAAATAAACGACAAGCAAAGGATTTGGAACTCTCACATGCTCAAATTGCTCGTTTGTTTGTTTTGTGCAATGAAGTATATTAAAGCGAGGTATTCCCGCAGAGGCACCGCTTTTGATTTTTTTTTAATCATGTAAGGCATAGAAATTAGTGTTTTAAATTCTAAAAAAATATATGTATTAGCTAAGTATTAAGTCTAACGTAGTAATGGCGAACCGCCAGCAAAAAGCTGCGTCCAAAACACTCATAATCAACTTGTGCATTGTAAAGAACTAAAGACCGATGCAGATCGAACATTCAAATAGCTTCGGGAAGTCCCCCCCGATCGTCGCGGATCGCCGATAGCTCCGCTTATAACGACCGGGAGAGAATTTTAATGCTCCACCATTTTGGCGCAATGCTCAAATTTTACGACCACCGGGTCATTATGAAGGAAATTATTGGCACTCTGATTGCTCCGGCTGTGATAAAAATTCTCCAGTTGGCAATAAGGTGGAACTAATTCCGAGTTAGATTACGCTGCTTACTTAATGGAAGGTGGCAGTCTATTACAAGTGGATTGTAAATCAGGGAGTTTATGCCGCGATATAAATAATTTTAAAGCAGATTACGATTTTATTTGTAGTTCTCTTGATAGCTAAATTAGCTGCGTGGATATTTTTGTTTCACTATGAGAGCGTCTTGGTACAATAACGACTAAAACACAAATAATCAATTTTTTATCAGATGTTTTATAAGATATAGTTACTAATAAATTACAATACAATATAATACAAATATGCGGAAGAAATGTGTTGTTCTTCATAGTTTTTTTTCTGCCTAATAGTTTGTGTGTATACAATTTAAAAACATTGTTTATCTACGACTTATTAAACCTCGTTTTCTTAATTTATGATTCTTTAAAGACTAAGGAGAAATACAACTAAGACAATATTTAAAACCACCTGATATAAAAGATCTGAAAGTCTTACACAATAGCGGCACGAGCCAAGATATATTACTATTGAACTAACTTAAAACTCCAACTTGAAAGTCCATCAAAGTTGAGCTCGGCTTAAAAGTTAAAAGAACAGTCAGGTGAGCTCAGAAGTTGACGTGATTAATGAGTCGCTACGTTGACTGTGCATCCGCAATGAGGATTAGTATGACAGGAAGTTGGAGGAGACACTGGCTGGTTGGCACCAGTAGCTCCACGTTCCATTTTTAAAAGATTATAATGTTTTGTTACAGTCTTTGTGACGTTATGGTTGACAAAGTCCGGTGAAGCTTGATCCGTCGTACTTTTTCGACACAAGCATAGAACAATTTAAAAAAATGGTTGATGACTGACCTGAGGGGCTACTCTAGACGCCGATTCCGATCCGTCGACATTGAGATCGGGCGTTTCGTACTCTAGAATTCCACACTAGCGCCACCTTGGTTTCATATTGGGCGGATATTGAGTAAACTAAATTAAATTGGACATTTTTCAACTCTCGGCGGGCAGATTTTCAAGAGTAGCGGTTTAAAATTGACTTTGGTATTTTGGTATTTGGTTGAAATCGGGATCGAAAGAGTAGAGCCCCTCATTATTACCCCTGGCAAATTGGACTTTTTTAGTTTATAGTTTAATTTTAGGGATTTTTACATAATAAATTATCTAAGAATATGCATTTGTTTCGAGCCCCTTGGTGGGGAAGAGCTGCATATGCGACTTGACACTCGCACTACGAAATTCACTCCTACTGCTACGAAATACGGGCGCTCTCAAGGTCTATTGACTTCCGCATGTGCTGGCTACTGTACTTATATGTTTTATAAAACAAATACTATTGCTGAAAGCTAATAAATATTACTCATTTACTACTCGGCGATAATTTTACGTTCTTGGTCGTTTAAATTTTTCGTAAGATTATTAATACTCGTACTTGCTATAAAACGTGTTTCTGCTGCTGTAAAACATTAAGTTTCTGAGAAATTAAATGAAAATTCATAAAAGCGTGCATATTTAATTAATTAGCTATTAAAATAAAATGGAATCATAGACTTATTTTCAATTAAATCCATATTACTGTCAGAGTGAGAGCTTCGTCGGTGACCAAGTGGCTAGGGCCGTTGACTTCCATTCGGAAGTTCGCGAGTTCAAGCTTCGGCACGTACCAATGTGTTTTCGATTTTAGAATTCACATGTACTATACGACGCTCTTACGGTGAAAAAAAACATCGTGAGGAAACCTGCACATAACTGCGAAGTAGTTCAAAGGTTATGTGTGGAATTGACCAAGCGTGGTAGACTAAGGCTTTTTTACTCTGATTTCAGGATAGGCTTGAGCCCCTCAGTGGGGACATAATATATGAGCTGTCAACAAACAAACTATTTCTATCTAGTAGGTACAGTCAAGTTCATAAGAGCAGTCATATCACGTGTTTTTATACAGGCTTGCTAGTATTATTTTTTTGTATTACTTATACAGTGTAAGGGACTCAATATTTTGCTTCAAATTATATGGCCTGAATGCTTTTGGAAAAAAAGTTAATTTAAAGTATAGGTGCACGTGACATGACTGGACTTATGAACGTGATCGTACAATAGTGTTAAATATATATATATTCAACTCCTGCACACCCAAACAAATCGATTGGACTCAGAATCCGATAGTGCGATCTGACCAGCAGGTCGTTAAGGCTGTCGACTGTAACCCTCTTGGACATAGCGCAATAATGGGGGCCACTACATTTATAACAGTACTATCTCTTCAGTTTTCTCATGAAGTAATTTAGGTAGCCAGTATATTTCGATATTTTGTTATGTCTTTTTATTAAGTAGGATTTTTTAACGGACGTATGTGTTTCTAAGCGTTTTATAAAATAACTAGATTTCCGCCGCGGCTCCGCCCGCGCTAACAGTTTTTCCCGTGAGAATGAGGCATTTTCCCGCGGTAAAAAGTAGCCTATGTTACTCAGGTGAATGTAGCTTACTAATGGTGAAAGAATTTTTGAAATCGGTTCAGAAGTTTTTTAGTTTATTCATTACAAAAATACACACAAAAATACAAATCTTTCCTCTTTATAATATTAGTATGATTGGTTGGTATACTCAAATATGATATGATCTAAATAATTAATGTTACCGTGCCAAAGTAATATACGTAATAATTTAATAACCTCATGAATGCAAGTGTAGATTGATTGATGAATAAATTTTTTATTACTTCTTAATTACTGTTTATAAATATTGAGCCAACAATATCCAGTAGGTATTATTATTTTTCGACAGTGTTTCTATCGAAATTGAAGTATCCAGGCTAAAATTTCGATAAGGGATCTTTGGAACAACAGAAGTTTACAGATATTATCCATTAAGGCTTTTTTATTAGATGGTACTAATTGTGAAGAAATACTACGATAAGCAGAATAGAAAGACCAAAATTCATCGGCTCTGTCAACTGACTATTTTAGTTTAAAGGGAAATAGGTAATTATCAAAAAAGTTTATACTACAAAAACGGTAACTTCACGTACTGTTCGTTTGAGGCGTTCGCGCTTAGAATTTAAAATTATCGCGTCATCATCTCAGCCGAAAGACGTCCACTGCTGGAAAAATTATGGCAAAGACCCGTAAGGACCCGTAAATATACAAAATAACTTCACGTACTGTTATAAAGTAACAAGTAGTCATCCTGTGTGCAGAAGGGTTGCATGTCCATTTGTATGGTGGTACAAATTGCGCACCCCATGTTTATCCGATACAACCCCTTACGCGTATATTTATCTTGGCCCCCTCAGGCGACGACATTGAATCGACTTTTCTACCTTTATTCGTCTTCAAGTTCAAATGTCGAACGCTTTTATTAACTTTTTAATAAAAGTAAAAAGCGATTTGAGTTAAGTATGAAAAACACATCAATCTAAACAAATGCTGTTACTATTAATGATTTTCAATTGTTTTCTCTTGTGGTGTATTTCTTCAACACTATCTGATTAGGAGTTTAATATATTTTGTTTTCAATATGATATTATGATAAAGAAATAACGTTAAATTAAATTTATTTTATTACCAATATATTTTTATCCTAATGCTGTTTATTCTATTGCATTGCATTAAATAAATTTAATTTCAATTTATAAAAATACGTTATCGATCTTCTACGTGCAGGACATAAAGATAAAAAACTACTACATATTACTAACAGCTAACTAATATATTTTTTAAACATAGTAGAACTTTACTAAAATAACGTAAGCATTACTTATAATTTTCCACCCTGTTCGCCTATACACTTTTGGCATAACTGATGAGACTCATATTTTGTTCTTAAAAATACACACACACGTCCGCTTGATTGGTCGTACTTTTTCGACACAAGCGATAGATTAGTATAAAAAAAGATTTTGTTTTTAATTGATCTACTCTTTCCTCGCAAGATCGACGTATCAAGCTTCATCGGGCTTGAACTAATTTTTAGTCCAACCGACTGCGTACACAAAACATGCACACGGATCCTGAAATAATCCTTAGCCCCCTATCGCGTTAACCGCTAACTATTTCATTGGATTTGACAGTGGTTTTGGTTAAACCCGCACTACTCTATTCTTTACCATTTTCCTGGTAATGGGTTGCCTGGAAGAGATTGCTACATTAGCAATAAGGTCGTCCGTTGAAACCTAATGTTTTCTTTGTATGTGTGTGTTATCTTTCTGTGTTTCTTGGTGTCAATAAAGAATATTTGTATTGTATTTTGTATTGTAAAGTATAAACCGTTCGAGTTAGCGCGATAAGGGCCCCTGTATATTGTAATTTCCGTTATATTTACAAACAATGTAATATTAGTCATATTTCAGCAGCAAAGGTCGTCGGTATAAGAAGGTGTCAAGCCACTCGCAGCGCCGTGAAGAGCATAACTGCATAATTTAGACGCTCATTTGCGGCTGGCAGAGCCAAATGCCAGTGTTGCCAGACACTTTCTGGCGCAAAACTCGTTTATACTGCACCGACTTATCTGAAATGCTTCACTTTGTTTGTGTCAATAAAGAGAAAAAAATATTTTTTATTTTTTATTCCAATATACAATACTGCAGAAAAATTGCTTGTGTGCTTTGTTATGAATTTTAAGGTTAACCTACCTCACAGAGCCTGCTGTCAGAACTATTGAGCCGTCTATCTAATAGCTCACATAACGACTACATCCATAGATTGCAGCCGGGACCAACGGCTTTACGTACCTTCCGAAGCACGGAACATTTTGATAATTAACCTATTACTCAAATAATATAGAGCTCTTATTTAAATCTGTAATCCGATTACTACTTTTACTCCCACCAGTATACATAAATTTCCACGGCTCTACATAGAAAAATTACATTATCATGATTTGTGATATTTATTCGAAAGGATAATAATGGCGTTATAAATTCTATTAATAACGCCAAAACGGGACAAGTTGTCTGATAATAGACCATTGGGCGCAGCATCGGCCAGTCGCAGAATCTAAACGGCCCTCCAAACGATTTATAGCTATAATTCCGTGTGCAAAAGAAAACGGCGAGGTGCTATCGAGGCCGCATTGACACTTTAATGCTATTGTTTGATTTAGAGGGCTCATTACCGCCGCGGGAACGGAGTTCGTGAGACGAGAACCGTTCAACCCGACTTCTGCTGCACTTGCATCCAACATTCACACTTACACATAGATACAATCGCCCATAACTCCTTCAAGGTTCGCACCTGATAAAACTACACACTACTTTTAACTGACGTCATCATCGAGGGGCGCGCTTTACCCTGAATTCAGGATTCAGAATGAACAGGCATAGTCGGGTACGCTGGTGCAGGCTTGTAAATTTTAAACACAGCCTTTGAATTCCTTCGTAGGTGTATTCAGGTTTCCTCACTGTGTTTTTCTTCACAGTAAGTTTAACGGTGAAACGTACCTAGTTGCGGCCTCGTAGCCTAGTTGGTAGTACGTCTGCCTACGAAGCACAAGGTCGCGGGTTCGAATCCCGCCCAGAGCAAACATTCGTGTGATGAGCACTAGTGCTTGCCTTGTGTCTGAATGTTGTATATTTATATATGTATATGTATATCAGCTATGTGACGCCCATAGTACAGGCTCTGCCTAATTTGGGGTCAAATAGCCGTGTGTAAGATGTACCACATATTTATTTAATATTTATACTTCAATCGAAAATACATCGGTACGTGTCGGGGTTTGATCCTTAAACTAAAACCTAACCCAACCCGTTCAGACTTCATACGACGATAAGACTACACAGGAGGGTCTAAACCGTTCATCAAACAATTAGATAAGATGCGAATCAAAGCTACGGCAACTGTTAACAGCGATCCCAAATTGCTGATTTGTCCGGCAATTGGAACCCTTTGAGATGTAGCGATAGGAGCCGGCCGCATCCACCGCGCGTGCCCGCCAGTAATAACAACAGAAAATTTTACGCTCCGGGACAATGCGATATAAAATTATCTGTTAGATCCAATAATCGCACGGAACAGTCGGGACTTAATGCCGGCCAATCATTAGCTACGAGGGATAACGGAGCCGACGGCCAGCGTGGCCCATTAACGTCGGAAGAGAAGTGCACTCGACGATGCCCCGTGACCAAACGTCAATGCAACCTCCGCGGCGTATGTTTCCTACAGCTATGCATTCCTCGCGCGCCCCCTCGGGCCACACCTCATTCCCACTGACAAAGGAATGACTTCATTGCAACTTTGTGCCATTCCTCAAATGGCACCTTTGTGGTTTCCAGAAACAACGTTATTCGAACTCTGATTAAAATTACACGTTACAGTATAATTTGTGCGCTCCAATCTTTCTCCGTTCTAATTATTGGTGGGTTCCCAGAGATTTCACCGGGAAATATTAAGTACACACGCACGCTTTAATAACGCGTATCGGCGCGCGATTAAGTGCGAGCTTATAAATACTCGTAATTATTTTATCGGGACGGACTAAGGAGGAGTGCACGGTGCCGGCCGCACTATCATTAGCGCGCGGAAAGCGATCAGTTATTTACGCGAGCGAGTGGCCGCGCGGCCGCTCGACGGCCGCTCGACGCGCACCGGCCGTGTTGGTTTACGGCGCAACCCCCGAAGGAGATGCATTCCACCATTCCACCGCTCACGAACTCACGACTGCACAACAATAATTACCCGTGGGTGTACGCCATTATACTTCGCGAGCGATTATTATCAATCGTTGTGCGGCTAGCGCACGGTCACCGCTTTAGAACCTCGATGTAATGGGACGAAATTATCGTAATGTTATAACAAGAGATGCAAAGCAGATTATTCGATAATTATACGCAATAAATCAAAATCTCGCGAGTGCAAAGTGCGCTGTCCTTGTCTGTCATCCATTGTTGGACGTGTGGTTGTCTTTGTCGGGGCGCCTGCGGCTGTCCTACGGACTGTCGCTGAGTGCGCCCGCGCAAGGCCTGCATTGTTCGCGGCCGCCCCCGGCGATCCATACCTCACCCCAACTCTTACCAGGATGTTGCTAATTTTCTATCATTGCTATCTCCTCGAACTTTATAGACCTTTAGATTTTGAAATTGAAGTGTCAAGAAAACTTTATTTATAGCCTTCGTAACAGAGCGGTGAATTCCGTAATATTCTAATCGTAGCCCATGGACACGCGCTATGAGTCTGTCCACATCTGAGATTGCTTTCGCGATTCTAAGAAATACGAGTATTTAGGTCCTAATAAGGACAATTAGGGTTCCGAGTCGCAAAATTAATGGCATAATCGTAGTAGTCAGAAATGGGATTAGGTCGGGTCCGCCTCTTTAGAGAGTTGGTAAGCGATTATTATTAGTCTGCGCTAGGGCCAACGAAATCAGTGCCTACCAAATGCCTTTAGGAGTTTGTAAATGGTCCGTTCGCGAGGTTCACGCTCCACTCATTACGTGCGCTGGTAATGTGTTCCGTCATCGAGATTAAACTCCTCTAATGGAGGCAGGCACGTTGCCAGGGGGTGCTTACTCTAGCACTCGCTGCAAGCTGACTTCCTTATCAACTCTTCGGAAAACACTTCAGTTTGTGGAGCTACTCATATTTCTGTATTGTACTGCACTTGAGATGACTTTAGGATAAATACTTGCTTCCATAAAATAAAATAAAGGAAAACAATCATTGATTAAATTTATTTATTTACGTTAAAAAGCTACACTTTTTTATACATATTACTACTTTTTTCTCAGCTTGCTGATAGTTTAATATTATTTCAGTTCACCGACTAAAACCTACTATTTTTAAGAAAATGTCGTTTAAGCAAATCATCGCCTTCGTCGTGGCCGGCCTCCGACGTCAGCACCTTGCAGCGATCGCAGTTATCAAATCTCCTGAGTACGTACCTGTCATCTCTTATTTATTTCCTCGGCGTCACTATTACAATTGCACCTAATTGAGGTTTGTTCGCTTTTAGTAAAATGGGCAATTTCATTCCTAATGCTGTTTGCTCTGTTATGTTGTTAAACGACATGAAATTGTCTCGTCTTGGTGGGTCGTGTGGCCCCTCTAATGTTCTGTTAACTTTCTTTTAAGTATTTCTTATAAAATGAGCAGCATTAGAGCCTTAAATGTCAGTCAGCTTCATTTGTTGCGTACGCTTTATATTCCGTAACACGAGTTCTTAGTTGCATCTTTACAGCCTTTTGTTATGAAAAACAAATAAAATTCAACACTGTTGCCTCAAAGACAACGCTTAAAAAAAGTTGCAAAGTAATAAAAATGTTACGTACAAATGTTTTTGCACCTCGAGCGGGCACTAATTATGCACGGGGCATAAAGTATTCCAAGCTTAGCTCGGTTGTTCCCAACAATGTTGTGCTCGGGCTTCGAAAGCTCGATGATTAGCGCATAGTATTCTCGTATTTAAGTTAATTGGCGGTTAGGAGTGATCGATCTATAGCGGCTGGGGGAATAAAGGGGGATCGGAGCGGGGAGGGCAGACTGGTGAATGGGGGGGGATAGAAGCGCAGGCGCAGCGACGACGCGGAGGAGCGCCGCAGGCGACGCTCTGTCTCACCTGCAACGCGCAGGGCTGCTGAAAATGTTCTTTTGATTGACATGTCAATATTTTACTAGGCCTTTTCAACGGGTTTCACGTAGTTCAAGGTTCATTGCACTTCGTATCGATGAGACTAACGTCTTTATTTCTTCCTTGATATTTATTTTCTTCTCCGGTTCTGTCTGATGATGATCTTCTGAGCAGTAATAAAGATTTTATTCTTCTATGACGGTTATGATTTACATAACATTGTTCGTGAAAACTTATCACAATGTAAGTATATTTCAACCAGTGTTTGTAATGGTGTGACTAAAAAACAAGCATCAATAGTCTGGTTGTGGGTTCTGGTCTTCTACTGTTCCTTCTCCAGCTACTGCACCTGCAACAAAGGTAGAAACTGTGAAAATCATTTAAGGATTTCAGCCAAAAGATGTCTACTAAATTTTGTGAGACTTTAAGTAAAAATGTGTAGGTATGCCGCTATAGCCTGCTGAATACACAAATAACTTTAAAATAACCTTCTTAAGCAATAAACCAACAATCTTTGCCACAGTGCAGGTAAAGCCCGTACAGGTTATATTACAAAAATTAAAAGCAATATCCGGGGCGCCAAGTATAAATTATTTTTAGTCAGTGTTGCAAAAATCATTCCATAGAATTTCCGTAATATGAAGAGGTTTTTTTATTTTTCTGGATAAGCTATGGTTTGCTGTCTCTTCTACTTACAGTATTCATAAGGCAGCCCTGTAGTACCACAACAAAGCAAAAATTGCCGGGATAATGAAGCATAATGCAAAGCGTGATACAAACTTCATATCCGCCCGCGGCCGGATTAACTTGTTAGTTAGCCTCCCCCGTAAACACGGGCGAGACTTCGTACCTTTGGAATAATGTTTAATGATAAACTTTGATAAATACTTAATTACATTTTTTGTAATTTTCAGTTACTACACAACCATTTAAGCAACGGCCTAATATTAGAGTGGTCGTTGTCGTGGCGTAATGGCTTTAGGGAAGTTGCTTGCCAGGATTGTTTGCTAGTTTCTTTTTTTGTTTTGACAGGTTGCCTTCCTCTAATTGTTTTATTTCTTTTGCACTCTTTTTTATATTAATAATAAATAATAATAAGCAATATTGTGAAAAATAAAATAGTATATAATATTTAAAAAATCTAAAGAGGATAGAACAAAAGATGCTATCCAGTGGGTGGTGTTTCTTCGGCGGGTTCTTCTCCACAGCAGCGCACACATTGCGCGAACTTGCCAGTTTTGTTTAAGCTTATATCGCATCGCCTCTTTAAATTTCAAGAGTTTATTCTTCATTAAAATGAGACGAGCCAGCCTTGGTTTGAGCAAAACTTAGTAACTTCATTAAATTTTGACGTCGAAAAGTGATTTGTGTAATCTTCTTTCAAATAGAACATTTTGATTTTTGTTCTGATTTCGCTAAAGCCTATTCATTTAACACAATCTCTTTAACTTAAACAAACCGCTCACTGAAAAGAAGATGTAAGTTTTCTTTTTGGTACACTTTAATATACTTTATGTATTGTGTGTGTCAATTTGCTAAATAAACTTTTTATCTATCTATCTTTGATAAAATAAATAAATTGAGTTCATTGAATCATCTAGTGACTAGATTTACTTTGAGTTGGCTGATACTTAGGTATTTCCTCAACATAAGACAGGTATTATTTGTTTACATTCTAGGGACTATATTAAATAAAGACACCATACTAAGAATACATAGCAATAAAATATGTTATAGATTTTCGAATTCGTATACTGTATGTTCATTAGATGCTATTAATGGAAACGATTTTAAAGAAAAATATAAAGGATTTATGTGTACTCGACCAACTCACACTGTTTGCTAGATTAAGGTTCGTTCACCCTAACACAGTTTAGACTCGATCTGTCGGAGCTAATAACGAACGATACCCCTATAATTAAGTTTTTATTCAAAGAACATTTGAAGTGCTTAATGACAAAATAAACTCTGCCAAGAAACCTCTCGTCTGATTAATGTCTTAAATACTAAAAATTTGCAACGTTAAATGACAAAATTATTCATAAAACAAAGTTGTTGATAATAACCTTTTGTACGTTCGCCCAGAGCAGTTCTTTATATTGTCTGATAAATTTTGTTGAATCAAAGAAAAAAAATCAAGTCATCAACTGAGGATCAAATTACACAGCTAACTACGTTCCGGGGCTCTCGAGGAATTCATAAATATCTCTTAACGTGTTTAACCCCAAATCACTGTAAATTATTATTGAGAGTTTACGTTATTAAAATAATGAAAATGATGGCTCAGGGCGCATGCGTGCTGGTCGCGAACATAAAAACCACTTGGGGCGATTAAAAATAAACAATAATTGGGCCGGCGATTCACGCATGTAGCCTCATTAAAACAATTAAATCTTGATTGAACAGAAATTATAGCTGTCGATTCTTAAACATAATGCGATGGTGCCTTCGCTGGAATCTGCTCCGAAAAAAGATTAACGTCCGTTTTAATAAGAAACAATTATATTACGTGTGTGTGTCTACAGTGTCGGTTCTGGTCTCTGGACCAGACAGGGACACATATGTTTAATGTTTTTTAGTAGAAGTCAAAAAGTCAAAAGTCAAAGTTTTTTATTCGGAGTAAGATTTTAAAAACACTTTTCGACGTCTAGGCAATAACACGAAATGGTAAGTAATATTATTATTGTATTTTAGTTATTATTATTTTTCGACTTTGTGATTGATTAGTCGTACATAATATTTAATCACTTAGTTATATCCTGAAATCGAAATATATTTATTACATGACGAGAATCGAAACGGCGGAATCCTGAATGGAAGCCATGGTTCGGTCCTTTATACTATTCACACTGAAATTCTTATGATCGTAAATTGACACACCAGAAACAAAATCAGTTTATCACTGCGTTACTCTGAGTAGCCTTCCTTTTAATATTGTTTAATTATTTTTTTATGTGGGACATCTCACTCACGGCCATCTGACCCCAAACTAGGCAGAGCCTGTACTATGGGTGTCAGACAGCTGATATACATACATAAATATACAACATCCAGACACAAGGTAGAGGTAGATACGAGTGCTCATCACACGAATGTTTGCCCTGGGCGGGATTCGAACTCGCGACCTTGTGCTTCATAGGCAGACGTACTACCAACTAGGCTACGAGGCCGTCAAATATTATGTATCAATGACTGTATGACTTATAGCTTACATAAATTTATGACTACCTCACTCCATCCCTGCACGACCAAACGTCCCACGCCCAAGTAGTCGGATCGGCTAATTTCAGAGCGCTTATTCATAATTATCAAAAATTACTGATAGCGTTTTCGGAGATAATTTCCTTATTTTTTACATCTACGTGATGTAGTTCATTGGCAGCTTATTATAATATGTCTAACGACTGCTAATCACGTGTGCTTGACTTATGACTTTATCTTTTTTTAGTAGAACTAAGGATGAAAGTGACGAGTGACGACTTAGTAAAAACTGACTCTAGATTACTTACTGACATGCTCAGACAGTTGATCTAATCACCTTTTCCAAAGGAACTTTAACCGGACACAAAAAACAAATTAACATTTCTATACAAACTGTCCGATTAAAATTATTATTTTGTACGGGAATGACAATTTTTTATACCTAGTTTCAGAGAAATTTTCTTTGTGAAAAATGCTTAAAAACTGTGACTGAACATGGGGGCAAGCAATATCAACTTCCCGAAAAATTATGTTTTTCGGAAACGTTGAAAAAATATTGATCTTCTCCGTAAAGTGTCCGATTAAATTGATATTTTGTATGGAGGTGTCAATTCTCTGTTTAGTTTTCGAGTATAGTTTTAGATTTGTTTCGTAGCACACTCAAAACGATATCTGGTGGAGTCAATAGGAAGCCAATAACTACTCGTAGACTGGTAACGTTCTAGTATAAACGTTTCTAAAGAAGAGTAGAACCTAAGTATAGCACGAAATTGGAAAGCTATATCTATATGACCGTTGTTATGACTCGAGTATATTTTTATTTATTTTTATTATATTATTCATTGCTACCAAACAATTAACAGAAAACGAATAGCGAAATATCTTCCAGCTGGCATTGTTTCATTTTAATTATAATCCTATCTATAGGTACCAATATTATAAAGAGGAAAGATTTTCATTAATTCTGAGTGACAGGCTACTTTTTACAGCGGGAAAATTAATTGATCGCGGGCGAAGCTGCAGACGGTAGGCTAATTGTAAATACATCAAACATACTTGAGACTAAAACCAGAAAAGAATAAACACATTGGTTCCCACTTGAAGTGAAATAATTCTTGTTTCTAAGGTCACGATAATATTGAAAATTATATAGAAGTAATTAATACCACACAAATAAAGGTCGTTGGTGGTAAATTGGTGTCTCCCATCTGGAGGCACTGGGTGCACACACATAGGCATGTACCCAGTGACTCTAGACGAGCATCAAGGTATATGAATTAATTATTACTTACTTTACTTTATCATTCTTATTATTATTCTTTGCTTTTTTTGTTATTGTCTACTACGAGTAACATAGTTGTAAGGTATTTACTAACTTTCTATGGACTATGTCTGAAATAAAAATATTTTATTTTATTTTTTTATTTTATTTATTTTATAATCCTTTTAGTCATTTTATGCGACTCCGTAACTCTATGCCGAATAATTCTAGTGCGATGAACGTTAGTGCGACAACACTCCAGTTCGACAAACTTTAGTGCGACGTAATTTAAGGACGACAAAGGACAGAACAAGTTAGAGTACTGATAGCAGAGTAGGCAGTATTGGGCGTAGTTAATTACATTTGATTGAATTAATTTTAATTAAATGATTTAAATTGAATTAATAAAAAAAATTAAAAAATTAAAAAATAAATCAAATGAAATAAAATAAATAAATAATTACTAAAGAGGAATACCTAGTACCTAATATTTGAATGTCAAAAGTCAAAATTGTGAAGAAGTACTACTTAGTTTAGAACCAATGAGGCATTCAAAATTTTGTAAACTTATAAAAGTATTCTCTTCTTCTTAGTATTCTCCCGCCATACTGCTAGCTGTCTCCAAGACAATAACTAATTTGCAAAATATATTTTTTCGTAATCGTTTTAGATTAATTTCCTTAAGTATCTTTTTGTGAACATTATAGGTGCCCACCACGGGGGCTGAGACTATAGCATTAGGTATGGAAATGAGATCATTATTATAATTACTATTAATCTCCTAAAGTGGAGCCATCGATGATCGACCGCCGACCAGATCGACCCGTCTAACTCATTTACGATAATTAACTAGGTTACCGTGTGTTATTTCAACAAAGCCTTAATATAGGGGATCAGTTTGTATGAAAATAAGGTAAAATTTGATGCGAAAGCTTAGCTTCTAATCGATATTTTAGATTTAGTTTCAAAGAATTAGGTCGTTTGCAATGTAACTATATTACTACGTCCATTGCGATTTACGTTTTTCAAATAAATTCTTCTCTTCTTCTTCGTAAAGACGTCTCTATTTGCAACCAAAATATTAGGATAAATATAGGATTATATTTGCGAGTTCTCCGACAGTTAGCATTTTATTTTTAAACTAGCGACCCGCCCCTGCTCCGCACGGGAAAATTGTTATTGTGGGTTATCCTTAAGTATATTATGCATGTATTATACATATAAACCTTCCTCTTGAATTACTCTATCTATTAAACAAAACCGCATCAAAATCCGTTGCGTAGTTTTAAAGATTTAAGCATACATAGGGACATAGGGACAGAAAAAGCGACTTTGTTTTATACTATGTAGTGAAGGTTAAGTGCATATTATTGTATCGATGCAGTGTCAAAGTCTAAACAAAAGCACATTAGATAAAGTCATTTTTCTCATCCTTTATTATCAGTTTACGTTCTACGTCTATGTTTATTTTATACTTAAAGTTAATAAAACGTGAAAAAGTTTAATTTTAAATGTGAAGTGTATTTTCACCAAGCTGTATTTTTTCATTCAAAATGCATAAAGTTTGTGAATTTTCTAACCAAATTCCAGCATGTTTATCCGAATTCACAGTAGGTGCTCAGCGCAGTGCAGAGGCAACATCATTACGATCTCCATACATATTTACGTCTTATGATATTTTTAATTCAATTTTCCCCGCGAAAGTTCGGAACCTACTCCGTTGAGTGTTGAAAGCTATCCAATTTGCGTAATACTGCCAAAATATCTCATTTCTACGCTCACTGCCACCGATCCACGAAAAACATACTTAGAAACATATCCTTACAAACCAAACACATCTCTTTTAGCAAGGACTAAAGCTTATTTTAGACCGAAATAAAATATAAATACGCGTTTTTGGATTAAAGCCGAAAGGAGTTTTGGCAATTCCATAATGCGAAAGTGGTCTGTTCAAGCTTTTGACTCTATGAAAAAATACGAAACTCTGAAAACGGCAGAAAAAGAAAACATTTATGTTTTCATAGTCGTTACTCACGGCCCGGTGGTGGAGTGTAAAGGCGATATTTAGAACCAGCACTCCGCCGATTAACAGCAGCAGAATCACTGGACTACAATATTGTTCAAATATTAATTAAAAACAGGTACATGAAATACTTGCAGATTTGGAGAACTCTTTCTGTGGGGGTCGTTGCTTGCTTATCGTAAGGGTTTCGAGGTTAACTTACCTCATCAACCCTGGTGTCAGAATTAATCGAGCCGTCTATGGCTTCTGACATGACTCGTATACCACTCGTCGTAGATAGAAGTCAGGACCAATGGCTTCACGTGCCTTCCGAAGCACGGAATCATCTTTCTTTCCTGACAATCAGGTGATTCAGCCTGGAGTGTCCTAACCAAACTGGGGAAGTCTCACAAAGTTATATTTGATCGACGAGTTCCCCACCGAAATTCGAACCCGGAACCTCCGTAACGTAAGGCGAGTATTTGACAGCTCGACCACGGAGGCTGTTTGACAACTGAAGTGGTGACGAAACCCTGTAATTGGACAGCAGTGTCTTCTTGTGTAACCAACAACTGCGATGCTCAACTCGTGGTAAATAAGACTGGTCAAGAGTAAAGTATGACGGTCCCATTGTCTAGTTGTTAATGCGGCTGCCTTCGAAGCGAAAGGTCGTAAATTCGAAAAACCCCTGCCAAGAGCAATCGTTTATGTAATAATTATGATTCATTAATTAAGGTTCTTTAAGACGTATTATTTATTTAAAATACTTTTAAAAACTATCGCGAAAAATATAAGCTATTATCGTTGTCTTAAAAACACACCTTATCAACAAAACTTTAGTTTTAAATACGGATCAATTATTTTGTATGATACATGTACCAGACTATAGCTATTTGTACAGTCTGCAGCATAAGCCGAATAACCCTTTTAGCTTTGAGCTATCAAAATTATTTGAGATGAAACCAGTGAGCATTGTGGGTGTAATAATACGCTCCGGTTAGTAATGTAGAGCACGAAATATTTAGAATATCGCTTGCTGGCTTTAATATAGACTAGCAGACGACAATTACACGACTGCTCTAAAAATAAGCTTATTTGAAGTAGACAAACCCTTATTTACGTATCGATAATAAAATACAAACACATATTTTTTATCACAGCGAAAAATAGATACTTTCAAAACTGAATTTAAAAGATCAAGGTAGAATTACACAGTGTCACTTGTCGCGGCGTCAAACCGCGTCCTGTCACAGAACTTCTGTGTGTTTTATCCTTAATCTATAAATCAAGAGACACCGTGTGTTCTGAGCCCAAAAAATGCAATTGAAAATTTGTATTTTTTTATTACTTTTCAAATTTGTTATTTGCTATTCCCTCGGTATGACTGTTTTGTTTTGAGATTTTTACTGTTCGGGTTCTGGCAGAATATTAGCGCCCTAGCCTAGCTACTATGCAGAGTTAGAACCTTTTTGCTAGCACAGTACACTCACACTAAAGAATATAATATAACCTACAAATTGGAATTATTTGTGGATTAATCTGTAAGTCTTGTTAACATCTGTGTATTTTCTTTTTACTTGTATACTTGTTGGCAAATAAACATTATATCTATCTGTCACCGTTAAATTGTAAATACCGTTAGATTACAATTTAACTCGCGTGATTGTAAACTGTCGAAAGATTGTGAACTAAACGTACTGATGACAATTCAACGCATTGATTTTCGGTAGATTGTAATCTATCGAAGTGAAACCGTTAAATCATAATCTGTCGCGCGTTAATTGTCAACTGTCCAAAGGCTGTTCCTGATTGGTCGGTATTACAGCAAGCCGTTCTATGTCCATACAGTTGGGAATAAAACACAGGCGTCGTCAGTTGAATAAAATTAATGCACTTCAAGAATTGTGACATCACGTATTTATCTATTATTAAGTAGATAATCAGTAATTTTTACATCATATTAGTATATTTTTGGAGACTCACACTAACTCATTTATCATTCAAACTACTATTCTTCGATTAATCATGGATTCATTTTACTTCCACAATAATTTCATAGAACTTATTATAAAGTAGTGAGTTATTTTCAACACGAAATCAATTGAAATTCACTTAAACACAGATTGTTTACATTAGATAATAAATGAAAAAACAAACAAATATGGCGGCGCAGAGCATATGACGATCAACCAATCAGCGCGCGAGATGCGTTCCATCCTATGCCATTTCATAATTTGACGGTTTAATTTCGATAGATTACAATCTACCGAAAAATAATCCGTTAAATCGTTAATCAGTATGTTTGGTTCACAATTTTTCGATAGTTCACAATCTCGCGAGATAGATTGTAATCTAACGGTATTGATAATCTTACGGTGACATATCTATCAATACATTTTAAAAGTATTAATAGAACAAACAGCGACGATATCTGTTCAAAAAGTATTCAACCATCCGAACTGTTCCTTAGATTTCACACTAATCACATAAACACATAAGCAACATCCAACAGATTTACAGACAGGCGGTCTTATTGCTAGATATAAAATTCTCACGCAATAAAGGGTTAAACGACACCGATAAATAAAAACAATAACCGTTCGCTAGTAACCGGCCCCCGGGTATTCCCGTCACGCGCGCCGCTAATAAAGCGATGGATGGAGAGCATGGCCAATAAATACCACTAGGATTAACCTCACACGATCAAGGTAAGTATACTAACATGTATTAGTATCGACCAGATACTATGAGGTTCATAAGGTAAACACGCTACCTATACGCACATAAGTCGAAGGCATGGTGGAAAGCTTGTCGTCACCCGACTGAGAAATCGACGTCAACTTATGTTCCATTTTAAATGTTAAGGATTGTTATTCTTTTATTTAATGTAAGTAGTATTGATCCGTTTACAAAGAAAGTCTTATTACCTTTTCAAAATCCAAAAATTCAAGTTATTTTGAATTTTTGAATATTTATTCGAAGTAAGATTTTACAAATCACTTTTCGACGTCGAGGCGAGTTCACAATTTGGCTGTCTTCTGTGGAGAAGAACTCGCCGGAAGAACCTCGCCGGAAAAAAAAAAAATCCGCATTTGTACTCCGTATTTCAATAGTTCTATTAAAACTATAATTATGTCAAACAGTACTTTTTTAATTTAATTTGAAAACATAAATCTGCCACCGGACACCCTGTACAATTAATGGCGGTAAATTAGATCTGAAGGCATTCCCAGCTTCCATACGCCCAGGACAGTCTGCGCTCCCTTGTACCGTATGTCCGAGGTTCATTCCGCCGCTATCGTATGAACGATGACCCCTTTATTACTTATTAAGGATCCGCCGGCCACTATCCCCCGTACCACGTTATTTATGTCTCTAATAATAATTTGTATTAAATCACAGCCGCTTCCGACCACAAACAGGATTTGTTGGCTTTTGTTGTGTCTTCCTTTTGGCTGAATGGAAAAATATCCGTTGCCTTTTTTCCAAGTTTCCTCGTCTTTCGTATTGTTCGGTGATAGAATTTTTATTGTATTCGTGATTTAAATTTGCCCCAGCATTCGTGTTTCATTAGGCCGCAGTCAGGGATTTGACAGTAAAGTGCACGAATTCCAACTATTTTAAAAGGGATTTTTACTTAGGACCAAAATATTAGCATATTTTCAACCCATTTTGATACTTCAGCCTCTATTACATATAAAGATAACAAGACAAAGATTTTTTTCGCTGTCTTAAATTAAAGACAACAATTTATTTACTACAACATGTAAGAGAAGATAATTTATACCGAGAACTTTGACATTACATTTTATGTATGAAAATTATGTATTAATACCAGAAGTTATAATTAGAACAAATATTCCGAGTACCAAAATTGTTTGATCGTCAAATTAATTTAAAGTTTAACACCTTCCAAATTCAACTGTCACTGCAAAGCCTTGATCGCGGAGAAATAATAACAGTGCAAATGACGCAGTTCCCACCGTTTAGTGGGGATCTACCCTAATTTTTGTGTAAAATCGATTTTAATTTGTTTCTGTGGTCAAATTTCTTTTGTTTTCTTTTCACCTGTCAGCAAGTTTCTGATTTTCCCCGCTTTGCCAAATAAAATAGTAAGTTGCATACAATTACAAGGCCAGAAGGATCAAATTTCTTATTGACACTATAAGAAGAAGAAATGCATTTTTCTCGCACTATAACGATATTCTGTTAAAAACAATCACATCAACACAAATCAGTCAAAAATGTGCAACATTGCATTGAATTATTATACGTGTAAATTTTATTAATCTGAAACGAATTAACGGACAGAGATGAAGAAATAACAAAAAGAATAAGAGGAGCGAGCGTTGTCGGTCAACGGACAGTATGGTCCGACATGACATGCCGAGGTGTAAATCTCTGCCCTTATCTGTCCCGATTCACGTGTTAGGCTTGAACTAAAAACACTTTGGAGGAGCTAATATAATTTTATCATCGCAGCAACAAATTCCAAGGATTGCTCTTCTGTAGCACAACGGTAAAATGACTAAAAATTTAAATTAAAACGTATTTGGACTATTATTGATTGCATAACCTGTAAATTTTCAGTTGTATTTTCAAGCTCCAGAAAATTAATTAGTAAATCATTGCTGTAATTCAAAAGAAGGTAGCCCCACACTGTTGAGAAAACAGCAAGTTTGTTTATCAAACTCAATCCATGTACCATTTTGGATGGAATGTTCAGTCCTATAAAAGTTTCCTACCTTCTTGTGCATGCAGGTTGAAGGTACTCCGGGCGACAAGATTTGCATTTTAAGCACAAGCAGTAATTATTAGTGCCCCTTAATTATTTCGTCGACTTCATCACGAAAGGCTGTAGCCCAAAAAGCTTTATTATTTCTTGTGATTTAAATCTGCTGTAATGTTGAGTTATAATATGCTTAGCTTATTTATTAGGCAAGTAAGCAAGCATTTATTACCATAGCACTTGTACAGTGTAACTTCAAAAATTACTTCCGCTTGTTTCATTTCGCTAATACATCTGCATAGTCTAAAATATTTAGTTTCCTAACCTTAAAATATATTGAGCCGTTCCAGCCTGAACGTGGAAAGACAAACTGATAAATCGATAAATAGTCATATGTATACTTATTTACATTTATGATGCCTATTCGTATCATTTTCATACTTTGTTTTTACCTCTATTTTTAAGTTTTTTCGAGTTACGCCCTTTTACAACAGGCCCATTGATTTGGACACTCCACAACAGGTCACGTGAGGTATGTTCGCAATTTGTTTTGTAATCTTAATGGCGAAGAAAGAAATGCGAGAAGAGATTTTTGCACTTAACGGTCCATAAAGTATGCGCTGGTTAATTACTTTAAGATTTAACTGAACAGACACGCTGATTGGAAAAACGCATTATAATTATTTTTGTAAGTCAAAAAGGAATGTATTATGGATGTACAAGACTTCACTTGCGATTTTTACCGACTTCAAAAAAAGGAGGTTATTTCGAACATCTTTGAGTAGGAGTAGGCACATAATTAATATGCATTTGTTATATATGTCGTGTGTAAAAAAAAACGTATCTTTATTTTATCTATTATTTATTAATTTTATTAGAATCGATACTAATAATAATACAATATTTCATAATACAAATATGAATGTGATTTTTTTAAGTCAAGAAAACAAAAGAAATTGTTATCATATAAGTTTTTAAAAGAAATAATTATGTAGAAAATAAATTACGATCCCTAATTACTATAGATAATAAATAAACTTTGTAAGAATACCATGCATTATACTCGCCAATTACTCAATCGTAAATAAAGATTATCAAAAGGCTTTTAAGCGTGCGTCTAAAAATAAAACAACTGGGATCGTGCGCGGGCGCATCGCTCAAACGCTTCCCTTGCAACTTTCAGCACGTCGCCCGCGCCGCGCCGAGCGTCAATTTTATTTTTTAATTATGGAACTGCCTAACGAACGCCTCCGTATATTAACAGCTTTATTTCAAAGTTATAAAGAACTCTACCACTGTTTAAGAATATGGGCTCTATTATGTCGTAACGTAAAGTCGGAATTGTATTAATGTTGCGTCAATTTATGATGTTCTACAATTAGCAGGTGGGAATCCAGGGCTCCCCGACCTGTCCGCAGCCGTTGAGCTTCAACTTAAGTAATGAGATATGACTTCAGCTCATTATTATTTTCCTTGTAATTTGTAAGGAGATATAAATAAATGCGTTGTAAATATATCACCGGTGAGATTTACAGCAAACTTGCAGGACGGTTTTTACTCGGTTGACTTCATTATTCACGCTTACTGCTTAAAACTAAGTTACGATGTCAGTACTTCGTATTCCTCTTTACTTTCGTATTTAATTGTAAGTCCGCGTCCTGATGAAGTATAAGCTCTCCACTCATAGTTTTATTTTTTAAACATGCTGCGGTGGGTATTGTTTTGATCCATGGTCCAAGAAAACAAGGTCTTGCAAATAGACCACGTGACTGCCACAAGCCTACGTCATTTCTACGTCATTTTGCCTATTCATCCTTGTCGAATGCGTGTAATAGACAAGGATGAACGGCGCGAAATGAAGGCTTGTGGCAGTCACGTGGTCTATTTGCAAGACCTTGTTTTCTTGGACCATGTTTTGATCTGACCCTGATAATTTGCCTGTATTTATTTATACCGTACCGTTTATTATAATTAATTTATTAATCGAAGTAATATCTCAAACTAACTCACACTTCACTTACATGAACTTGAAACCTAAAGAAATATGCCTAAAAATTTTCGAAAACAAGTCTTAAGAATTGCTCGTGCAGGGGGGAGAAGGGATCATTTCCAAAGTTGTTCATTTGTATTTTTATAAGCTTTCACGTAGCCAGTATCAACATTAATTGCACAGGAGAAAATATAATATAGGTGCCCTAAGAACGAAGTCTCGAGTCATCAGATCACGTTCCAAATTGGAATCCTCATAGCCGAGGCGGCCGCAGGGAACTTTTATCCGTAGTTTTACCCTTTGCTTTGTTATTCCGTTTCGATTACGCCTCGATTATTCGAATTATATTTAATTTATTTCCATCTCGGAGATAATTTCGTCTATTTACAACCTGGTGGTAGAGTTTCTAGGAACAATCGATGGGTATTCTTGAAATGAGCTACTTATTGGCCGGCTAATCATTTTCCTCGATTCAATCATGTGGCTACTTTAGTTACATTGTTTGTGGCGTAACTGTAACAGGGGAAACAGCCGGTCAAAGGCCGTGAGTGCAGTCTGGTCAACGTTGTTTCAAAAATAGCCACCGTTTTTACCCGACAATAGAAGGAGGGTTATATGTTTTAGAATACTGTCTGACTCTAGCAGTGTCATGCAGTGTACGTTAGGTAGTTCTGTGTAAATATGTGTAATTTGCTAGGTGTACTAATAAATTTGAGTAGTTAAATGTAATTAATTAATATACTCCATCCTTTTTTTCTTTGTCCGTTGCCCGTTTTGTCAAACAAACTTGTATTTCACATCTACCAGTCCGATCATCATCATCATCATCATCATTTCAGCCGAAAGACGTCCACTGCTGGACAAAGACCTCCCCCAAAGATCTCCAAGACGATCGGTCCTGCGCCAGCCAGTCCGATAAAGCTCAATAATTCTACTTTTTAAAATTGTTATTCTTTACTATTTTATAGACCTTTATCCTTTACAGAAGAAATCAAAATACATAAATGAATACTACGACACTACAGAAAAGCTGCTTACACGTGATGGTTAAGTATCTATTATGTACCCATTAATAAAAATATATGCGGTTTATATATTACAATTATCTATTTATTTATACTAACACTACTAACTACAAACTATACGATATATATTATATTATATATATATAAACTAAATTTAAATATCTATACAAAAATTGGTGTAGGTATGCATTCTTTCTTGTTTACGTGACAGTACTGAGAGGGGGGTGCTGGCGTCCTGAAATACAGACCCGTCTAGTTTAGGCACCAGTCTCCTACAAATTTTTTGTTCAAATTATTGTAAAAATTGTTGGAGAAAATAAATACTTTATTATTATTATTATATTAAAAGATTCCTATTAAATCCTAGAGACAAAAAATTGAACTCTCCTTCCAAATAATATGTGAAATCTTTTCTTACATGGGCGAGTATGAAATAAAATAATATCCAAGACAACCATATTTTTAAACTGTTAATTCACTTGTTCGGGCATATCGTTCTGGTATGGTGGTATCGAATTATAATGATTGCATTCAAATACAAATTAACGAAAAGAAAGGCAAGCATTAAAGGCAATAAATGTGGTTACGGCTTTGGTTGCGCAACTGTTCGAGTGAGGATTTTTATTAGAAACGTGATGAGCTTCACCGGTCCGGACATCGCACCGAAAACGGTGGACGCTGGCCACAGAGCAGACAACCCTGAAGACACTGCATTACAGGCAGAGAATTGAGAAATCAGCGCGCTTCATTAGAGTGCTTTAGCGTTGGCACTGCCTATTGGCAACAGTATTACAGCGATGAGTCGGATGGCACTGGCACAGCGCTGCTGGGCTGGCTTTATCAACGTCGGATTTGTAATCATAGTTCATTCACAATTGAAGTTTATCAACTCCAATCTAAACCAAAACCCAACCCAAATTTGATGAAATTGATCTACGAAATTAACTAAACAACGATATAAATATTTACTTCCATGGAGTTTATTTAAAGCACGGCTCCAAGCATTCTCATCTTAGTTAATGAAGTATTTTAGACTAAAGCTTTGACAATTTAGTTACAAGTTTAATTTGTTAAGGTTTGTCTAACTAGAAAATGGCATGCGTACATAGTTTTTGGTTTCAATAGCATAGGAAGCCTTTTACTGCTTCACAAAATGTAGGATAAATTAATGAGTAACTGATTTTGCGGTCCATGGGTTTGAAGTCGGTGGAGCAGCGATTGCGGTACGAAGACGACGTGCCTCCGCGACACCTTCCGCCCGGTGTGAACGAATTATTATTTTTTGATAACTTAATGCCCATCTGCAACGCTGTAATTGCCTTTTTAGCGGTTTGTATTCCAACGAAAAGATAATTTCCCGGTCTCTTCCCACCCTTTGTGACGGCTAAACCGATTTCCTGCGGAGCTACGTGAAAATTTAAACCGACTTAATCCCCTATCGAGCTTTTAATGACATTTTCTCGGAACGCGAAGCCACAAGAAAACAACCAACATGCCCTCCGATGGTTAGCCGCAAATCATAGAAAGATTTTCTGCATTGATAAAAATAAACGACGGACAAGATTACGAAATCAATATGAAATTGCATTTCCTAATGTCAATTGTTAGTTACGAAGTGCAATAAAGTTCCAATAATCATGATATGGAATAATTTCTGAGCGATGTGCTCGCTGGACGTTGCTTGTCCCTGTCACTCCTGGGGCTTGGTGGTGTTGTCGTCTCTCTCGTGGCCCGAGGATCGCACGAGGTATGATGAACTCGGTAATGATCCAATCAGAAGTGAAGTGCATCAAGTCAGGCCGCTGTGAGAATGCGGTTGGGGGTGCAAAAACTACGAGCTCGGATTTAAATTAAACTGACCGCTTGGTTTTGTTTTAGAACACCTCGCTTTTGTAAATCGATGATTATGCTTTTGCAAAAAATGGTTTAATTTCGGATGTTTTTATACTTTTAAATATAAAAACATCTGAAATGCATCTTTTTACTTTAATGGGATGGTCTGAAATAATTTAATCAGTTATATTTAAGGGGCTCTACAACGCTAAGTGGCGCCGCCACCCTTTAAAAAATAATAACTCGGAAAATAATCAATTTTTCAAAAATCCGGTCCACAGAACTGGCCTATATCCTACAGCACCCCGACTCCAGTTCTGTGGACCGGATTTTTGAAAAATTGATTATTTCCCGAGTTATTATTTTTTTCAGGATGGCGGCGCCACTTAGCATGGTAGAGCCCCTTAATGCGGTCTACGTTATTAATGAAATTAACTATCTAGGTATTTTATTTTAAATTTTCGTTTGCTATCTCTAAGAAAAAAAAATTTACAAGTACAAATTTGTTATGCAGTGTAACAAATAAATAAAACCAAAAGCGCGCATGCAAAACTGGTAATAGTCTCATTTATTGCCGCCAAAGCACCAATAGGCACTAAATGTGTACTTTTAAAATCATTTTTTAGAATTAAAAAATAAGTAATGGTCTCAAAACACTGGCTGTTACGTTTCTCCGATGGCTTGTAATTATTTTAAATGTCCCGCGTGCCGAGACGGTGCGCCCGCGCAAGTGGACCGCTCCGGGCGATCGGCGCGTGATCGACAAACATATTGAGCTGCAACAAAGCTTTACTCGATGGTATCATTTTAATTGTGCGTAGAATACTTTTTCTTCATCAAAAATCTTAATCAACCGCTAAACACGTCCTTTTAGTGTGTTTAATAAGCTGCCAACTAAGCATTATTACGCTTGCTGCATTCCACTAATTTTACTGAAACAAGCTTTAAAAAATATTCTTCCTGAAATTTTCGAAAATTATTTTACTATAATGTTGCCTCGTCGTAAAATATGCTACCGCATGCCGCAAATACCGCAAATATATTCTATTTGTAGCATAACACAAGATTTCTCATGCGAAAATTAATGTATCATGCATGTCGTATGCCGCACAATGTTAACCCAGTGTAAATAAGCCTTTACACTCTATATACGTCTAGTCTTTAGTTGGAAGGTAACATAATTTCAGTCTTTGTTTGGCGAAAGAAATAATTTTGCCATTCGGACGGCGGATATTTAAAATTAATCACCTACGTGTATGCATGCTTGCTTATCGTGTGGATTTCAAGGTTAACCTACCTCACAAACCCTGGTGTCGGAATTATAGAACCTACGTATATTAATGATACCGACGTTCCTTATCACGTTTTATCTATTAATTTTATAGAGCTCAAAAGTATATTATTATTTTTTACATATCACAGGCAGCACATTAAATCAAGCGATTTATTGTAATGGCGAGATTTTCTTCATGGAAATCACTTCCAGTCGATCTACTTAAAATTATAGAAATACAGTTTTAAATGTACTAGAAATGAACAAAAAACCATGTTAGAACCTCTTTTAAATGTTCTGTGATGTTAGATAATTACATTACACGATAAATTAACGAAATTTATCAGTAATGACACTGGCTTTATCTTTATAACGCCGTTATCAGGACGCGACGTTGAGTTTGGACGTTCACCGTCGTCGTGTATATTCACTATAAATTGAATAAATATTGAAGTTATTCAATTTTCACCTCAATAACAATCTTCATGTACCCATATTGCTTCAACAGCTTCTACTTGCTACGGCATAGCACCGCGTAGCAAGCGTAGCGCGTAGAACTGCAACGCTACAAATTATTGTAAACTTATTTATTATAGAGAAATATGTGCTACAAAGAGTCTCGTCTTAAGTACAAAGGGTAGATGATCTGCGTAGATGACTAATCTCTAAAAACCCATATACTACTATGGTAGTGCAATTAAATATACCTGTATTTCTTCTTATTACCTAATAATGGCTCTAAAGACGCCAAATAATGTACCGAAACTGTTAATACTCATATTTAGTATGATTTGGATTCAGACTATAGTACGTGCATAATTATAACATACTTAGTAATAATACTCACATCTATAGATTTTTATGATGGTAACATTGACAAGCCGCGCCGTCGTAATCTCACTTATCGCTCACTTCAAGGCGGTCAAATCGATTTAGTACACTAAAGCAGTGGCTGATAACCTGTCATAAGATCAATACAACTTTTTAATTTAAAATGTCCTACAATGAACATCTCCGGCAGCTACAGAAGTTGAAGATACCCGAAATGAAGGAAGACGTAAGTCCTGTGATTAATTTCATATTTGCTAATACATTCCATCATAATAATCATGAAGTTGCCTCGGTTTCAACTACATGCTAAATAATTTAAGATGAGGAAACAAACAACAGTCTGACAAAGATCGAAATTCGCTTGGACGAGGGCGCTGTTCGCTATACAAAAGACTATGAAAATAACGTTTCTTAGGATTCGGCATAAGTTCCTTTTTTGGCCACCTTTATTTCGATGCTTGTCGATCTGTACCAAGAAGTCTCGTTATTTTAAGAAAACGAGATGTAGTAGGTATTAGAGTACCTAAAGCAGAGCTGACATCATCTTTGATTTTTTAATTTTACTTGGCTTTACTTAACAAGAGTGTCGTCGTCGATAGCATGGTGGCTAGGGGCTACGTTGCTACCCTTCCGGAGGGCGCAGGTTCTAACCCTGAACCTCAGGAGTATGGCCAGAGGTATGGTGGTTCTGCAAGAAGCCTGTCGATCTTTTCGTTTTTCAAATTCATAAAGTGAGCCTTCTTATTTATCTCACTTCCGACAATTTTTCGGCTTTGGCGACCACACCTCCAAAAAAAAATCAATAGTTGTATTAGTTGTACCTACTTTGCGTGCTCGACCACGCTCGACTATCTACCGACTACTGATTCAGCCAGCGCAAGTAACAAAGAATCCAAGTTTTGTTCAGCCTGCAATAAACTAAACAAACTCGGGAAATTAACACAATAACCTCATATAACTTCTTTATAGGATATATAAAAACTCATGTTAAAGAATTTATACGAATACACTCGTACCATGCACTATAACACTTTGCGTAGTAAGTAGAGAGAGTCGCAGGTCATTAGCTGCACAACAATGGTACACTTTTTGCGACAGATGTTTTATACTTTTTCTGATCTCTAAATTCAGAATCCGTCGAAACTACTCAACCGGGCAGTGAACGGTCGGTCACGGGCAAGGCCATACCTCAGAACTGAGTCATTAAATCAACAAAATTACCTCTCACTTCGACCCAAAGGCCTTAAATTACTATATCCCTCATTTCTCGTGCTTTTATCTCGTTCGCCGCTCAAAATACTGAGTCCTCGCGTAATAAACAGTTTACGTAAACAACCAGGTACTTTATTTGAAGTTACGGTTATTGTCAGTGAAAGCAAAATGATGAATTCTGTGCTGCGGGAGATAGTTGCTCGAGCCTCGGTCGTAGCCAAACAACAAACGGTTAGTATTATCTATCAATAGGTATTTATTGCTTATTTACCAACTAACTTGAAGGCAAAGGTTTGTATTGAATTATTTTACTCTAATATAATAATAAAATAATAATTAGTGTAAATAAACCACGAGGTACAGTGGGTGTCCAGCAAGAAAGTAGGCCGCGATTCTGCATAATTAATTTCATTCAGTCCCGATCCTGATCCTGAACAAAACTCCTGAAATAAATTCAAACAAATTCTACTTCGCCTGTTTCCCAAGATAGCTTTAACGTTTCTAGAGACGGTTGATTATGTTTTTTTTTGTAAACTTGTTATATCATCGCTTGTTGAAATATAATATTATTTTCTAACTTTACATTACAGCTATTAAATATTTACTTTCACTGATATTTATTTTGAAGAAATAAATAAATCTTAAGTATAGTCTTCGTAAATGCGTACCATCCGTCAATCAAGCTACTCGCTCGCGCGCGCCCTCTGTCGCTTGTCAGCCTAAACAATTTGACGTTGTAATATAGAAAATGAATTAATTTCCATTCAATAATTACGGAAAACTTACAAGTATTTGATTAATTTCTGCCTGTGATATAAATTGATGTAACAATATCAAGACCTACAGAAAAAAACATTGAAATCATGAAGTGAATATTTGAGGTTATGTCGAAGTCAGGAAAACAGCAATAGGTACATTTTTCCTATTTTAACAATGAAAAACGACGTCAATGTTTGCAATTCTCCTCTTTATAACCTATTTGATTCATCTTCGATCATATTTAGCCCTTCCTGCTGATGTATGTAAGAAAACTGAATTTCCTTTTTGTTATTACTATAAAAAGGGCGAAGATGTGTGTCTGAAGGATGAAAATGTTGGATATTTGGATAACTCGAGACGGGATAAGTCACTGAATAAGGATATAGAAGAAGTAAACATGGCAAGCAGCTCAAGACTCAGCGGTTTATACCGGCCAAGAAGTGCACTAGCCCGAGCCTTGTATGAAAAGCAATTAAATGACAGATATCTTCAAGAATTTGATCACAATGAGGTAAGAGATTTTGTAAATAGAAGTGCTATTTATTTGTTTAAATGCATTGTACTAGGTGTCTGGTCCATAAGCAAACCCAGATAAATATTTTTTTTTTTATTTTTTTTTTGTTGAGTCTTTTGTCTCACTTGTGGACAATGCCAGCCTCATAGGTTTAATCTACATGATTAAGGAATGTCAGGCCAACCTAACAATCCTTAACCGACCCAGATGGATCATTCCCTAGTGACAAGGTTCGATATAGCCCAAACAAGTCTTTTTTAATGATTATTAATTGAAATAGTGACTTATTAGCCTTGATAATAGTATGCCAGCATCCAAAGCATCGGGTTGCAGAATCTCAAATACAAATACAAATATTCTTTTATTGACACCAAAAGAGAACACATAAATAATCATCTGTGACAAACATTATTTTGTATTAAAATTGCTTGTGTTTA
This sequence comes from Teleiodes luculella, assembly GCA_948473455.1. NCBI lineage: Eukaryota > Metazoa > Arthropoda > Insecta > Lepidoptera > Gelechiidae > Teleiodes > Teleiodes luculella. The sequence continues at coordinate 9,510,719 of OX419593.1, forward strand.
GTTAAATATTGTTTATTTATATAGATATTTAATCTGCCAGGCATAGAATATATATATATGTATTTTTTTTTTTGTCTATATTTATTTACATCTATATTTTATTATCAGTTATCTGTTATACAAGCAGCACTTTATAGTTTAGTTTAGAGTCAGATGTTAGGTTCTTCTTCTTCTTCTCGTCCTGTTATCCCGCAGCAGGGACATAGGGCTCTTAGTATAGTCTTGCGCTGCACCTTCCAGATCTTTCCAGCAGTATCCGATGGATGCAGAAGCATTAAATCTACCAATGAAACGCAAAAAATATTTTAATTAAATTTTAAAGGATGTTGATTTCTCTTTAACACTAATAGTGTTAGGTAGGATTTGTATGAAATTCAAAATAATTCTAATTTCAATTCATCTACATCATTACATTAACTAAATATAGATATTCTTTCTGAATAAGTTTAAATTTGGTTGAAGAAAAGATAATATTCATAATACATAACATAATAATAATAATAATAATATATATTTTTTAACCAGCTGAGACTCAAGCAAGTGTTAGTAGGTACAAATTACTTACAGACAATGTAAAAATAATAATAATAATAAAAAATATATGAATCCTAGTATGCAGGTCATCCCTACCCCATCCCATGAGAAATGGCACAGAAATGACCCTTAACAATTAATTATTGTTATTTTTTATTTATTTTCTTTACAGAATGTAATTTATAAATAAAAAAATTACAGTATCATTTATAACTTAACTGAGAGATCCTGTGCGCCTATTGGCAAAGGCTTCCCCCAATCACCTCCATTCTTCTGCCTTCGCTGCAACTCTAATGCAAATAAATTTGACTAAATTATTATTAAAAGTTAATTATAACAAAGACATTGGATGTCATTTTGTTGAAAAAAAATAAACACTTGTTATACATTTTTAACCTGTTTACTAGCTGTTTAAGAATTCTATGACTTGTTTTAAAAAACATAAATGTGGAAAGTTTGTATTATTATTATTTGTTATATTTTCTCAGGTTGCTTGTCCATTAAACCAGTGGTTCTCAAACTTTTACCCATGGACCATCAGTAGTCAGCCAGAATTAGTAGACCCGTGAAATACATCATACTAATATTATAAAGAGGAAAGATTTGTATTTTTGTATGTGTGTAATGAATAAACTCAAAAACTACTGTGCCGATTTCAAAAATTCTTCCACCATTAGATAGCTACATTCACCCTGACTAACATAGGCTACCTTTTACCGCGGGAAAATGCCTCATTCCCACGGGAAAAACTGTTAACGCGGGCGGAGCCGCGGCGGAAAGCTAGTAGAGATATAAAATAATGCATAGAGTTAGGTGTTGGAATTAAAACCAGTAAGACTGGCTAATAAATATCCCACAAGATGTTTAATAATATTCTGTAACCTAAATGGCGTTTCAATAGGTTTTACAAACTCTCGTAAATTATAAACGCACAGATCAGTCTGACCATAAAAAAAATAAACAAATGTTAAACACTTGTTTAACATTTGTTTGACTCATAGTCGCTCAAAGAGCGATGGAGAGGGCTATGTTTGGAGTTTCCTTGCGTGATCGAATCAGGAAAGATGAGATCCGCAGGCGAACCAGAGTCACCCGAATCGAAGAATCGCCAAACTTAAGTGGCAATGGGCTAGACACATTGCGTGTAGAACCGACAGCCGTTAGGGCAGAAAGGTTCTTGAATGGTGGCCGCGCGCCGGAAGACGTAGTGTGGGCAGGCCCCCTACGAGGTGGACCGACGATCTGGTGAGAGTCACGGGAACCCGCTGGATGCGGGCAGCGCAGGACCGATCATTGTGGAGATCGATGGGGGAGGCCTTTGTCCAGCAGTGGACGTCTTTCGGCTGAGATGATGAAACACTTGTGTTAAAACTGTTGTAAAACAATTGGAAGAAGATTTTATTTTTAGGCCCATCTGCAGGAAGCATAAGTCTTAGAAAATATTTTCCCATGGTACCGTATTATATTGTTCCGCTTAAAATCATTTATCATCAATCACATTTTAATCAAAATTCACTCAGTCGTTATTCATAAACGAAGCAGGATACGCTGAATAAGATTTACTAATACATTTTAAATTGAGATACTGATTAATCTTTATTAGTTTGGGTGGTTTATTGTCATTTATAATAATATGTAACTTTATCCTACCTCAAAGCTCCGTTGCTTGCATTACTATGCTATGTATAGTATATTTACAAACCCTACCCTTCCTATGTAATCAAGTAGTGGTTGTTCACTTGTCGGTAGTGTTGTTACAAATTGTCTAAAATTGTGCTGCGTCAAATCAAAGTCTCGAACAATAACGGCGTCACGTTTGTTGGGTACGCCGTTTGATAGCTGGATCCAATTTTCCTTGCCGGGACAATTCTCTCAATAGGTAGGTAGTCACCCTGAGCTACGGGTTTTATCTTAGCAGTTGTACAGATCTGACGAGCGCATGCCAACAGAGATGGTCTACGAACGAACAGTCGTTCCCGCTAGAATAAAATAGAATATACTTTACTGAAAGACGTGTTTATCTGTACGGGTATTATATAAGTAAGCAAAGCTAGCATAATCTAAAAGCATTAACTCCATATTTTGTTACGAGCAACCCTGCTACTTGGAAATTGGTCAGCAGCGTTCAGCTATGTAATGACAACAAATACGACCCCCAAATTGTTTGCCAAGCGTGGGTATTAATATGATTATCACCCGCTTGCACTAAACTTAAGAATCGCTTAAGTTGATGCCTAAAGAATTTATAAATTTTGTTAGTTAGTAACCTTGAGACTTTTTTTGAAACTGCTTAGTTTCTGCTTACCTTTAAGAGCCCAATTAGACTGTTACTGAAACCAATTCTTTTTTTAAGCTATAGTTAGCTTAGGCCTTTCTTAACTACGAAAAGCCTAAGACAAGGTTAATGCAAACGGGTGTATATCTCCCATTTTAATGTTAGAAATTAGAGTCCAGCTGTCGACTTTTAAAGGCTGTAGCTGTGTTAGCGATGTACTCTCACCCACCCTCTGGGTCTGTACAACCCGTAAGGCACGCACGCAATCGCGGGCTCACGGCTCACGTGTGCCTCCGTAACGAGGATATATTTGCGTATGAAGAACACGAAATACCTCTGAATTGTGGAGGGAATAAGACATTCAACCCGCTCCACCGCCACCCACGCCCCCTCGCGACCCTTTTAACTTTCATCTCTGCCGAGTGCTCAGTCCACATACTTTTGTTCTATTTGATCAATGTTATTAAAATGTCGCGGGCTCGCTGGATTACAAACATCTGACTATCGTATAAGCTGTTCTTGGAAACTGGCTTGAATTTCAGCGGCGTCTGGCGCGTAGACTTGGCCAATAAATATAATATTGCTCGTTTTTTAGGGTTCCGTACCTCAAAAGGAAAAAACGGAACCCTTATAGGATCACTTTGTTGTCCGTCTGTCCGTCTGTCAAGACCCTTTTTCTCAGGAACGCGTGGAGGTATGAAGCTGAAATTTATATCAATTACTCAGGTCTACTGTCCCTTGAAGCTGTGAAAAAATCAAACTTCTAAGCCAACGCAATCAAAAGATACAGCCGTTTATGCCGCAAATTTTCGACACTTGCAAGGGAATCAAAACCTACAGGGTGCTTCCCGTGAACTCAGAATCTTGAAATTTGGTACGAAGCAACGTCTTATAGCATAGATAAAGGAAAAATTACGAAATCCATAAATTTTTAGTTACATCACATAATATATATTTTTTTAATAATTTTAACCTTACTACCCATTTCCTCATAAACGCGTAGAGGTATTAAATTGAAATTCATACCAAATACTCAGGTCTATAATACCTTTAAGCTGTAACAAAATCAAACTTCTATGTCAACGCAATCAAAAGAAACAGCAATTTAAGCTGCATATTTTGAAACTCGCAAGTACTCGCAAGGGAATCAAAACCTAAAGGGTACTTCCAGTCGACCTAGAATCTTGAAATTTGGCATGAAGCAACGTTTTATAGCACACATAAAGGAAAAATTCCGAAAACCTTAAATTTTTAGTTACATTACAAAATATATATTTTTTAATAAATATAAACTTATTACTTTTTTCCTCATGAACGCGTAGAGCTATCAAGTTGAAATACTTACTTAGTACTTAGTTACTTAAACGATAAAGAGATCTTTGTCTTAAATTTATGCTCCTCCATCTTTCCCCATTGTAATGTTATGAATTTCATTTTGCAATAAGATTACCATAGTTATGACTCGATTGTCGTAATGAAAGAACTTTGTAAACCTTGCAGGTTTGTACGGAACCCTCGGTGCGCGAGTCCGACTCGCACTTGGCCGGTTTTTTTTGTAGAATTTTATCAGTATATAATTTGTAATACATATTTGCGTTACATATGTGTTTGCTTTATGAAATAGTAAATATTTGCTTGCTACATGCTTTGTGCATTCGATTAAATCCCAAAGGATAGTCTGTCAACACAAGTCTCTAGCCCTCTTGACTCGTCGCTAGGATGGCTTGCTGTAAGTTTAAATTAATCCGCTATTTTTCTCTTATCCTTTTACCGTCTCTACGATCCACTTCTAAACTTTGCAACATGAAACTAGTCCATCTCTACTTCATTAGGTCTATCTTAGAAAATACCTTTGACTCCTCTCTAAGCGCAATACATAACTAAAACATTATCTTGTATCTCAACTCGTAACATACCTACTTTTTCCATAACTCTTTGTCAGTGTTAGGACCTGGTTTCTCGCAGCTGTAGATAACAAGGCGGTTATGTATGGCTAAGATCGGTCATAAATGATGACACCCACCTATGTATATTATTTACTAAACGTGCATGCATTATTCTTCTTTTATTACTCTTCGTCTTTTTGCGATAGAACAAAAATAAAGAAAATAGATTTTATGTTGTCTATGAAAAACACACTTTAATATCGATAATTTCATACGTCATCTGAGAAATTAAGAGGTAGAGAGCACTGTTTTTGAATTACATTTTCCAAATGCTGCGCCATATATGCGCGTGCGCTGCTGCTCGGAGCGTCACACGCACGACTCTTGCGTCGCGGCCGTAATCACTGCTATCCATTCTGTTAAAACCACCCGGGGATAAATTAGTTAAGTAGACGCTTCCGTTAATCGTCGGTTGGCCGGCCCCGCTCGCTCACTCTAAATGGATTAATTTATACTTATAAACGAGGACGTTTTCGGTGTCACGCGAGGATGGGGTGATTGTGTTGTGATTGCTTGTGCTTCCTATGAAGGCATCCTTTATTAAACTGTTCGGCCTTGCTGTGTCCGACACTCTGTTATCATTACGAAGCCGTTTACAATCGTTTTTAGACCTATCAAGATTAACATTGAGACGTCCTTATTCTTAGACGTTCCACAAAGACTGGCAGCAGGTTAGTAATAGGATTTATGAGAGCCTTTGAACTGCATTCTAAAGCATACCTACCCTATTCGCAAATATATTTGTGTGAAAGGTCTTACCTATTCAATTGAAAGCAAGAATACTCCAGCAATCGTATGAAATGAGCTCCGTACCGTCCGTATCACTAAAGGGTAGGAGTAGGAGCACATAAGCAGATGGTGGTGCATCGTCGAACTAGGCGTGATGTCCACACAGCGAGACACCTGAGTCGCGCTGGGCGCATCGCTCACTGCAATCTGTACATTATTTCTCCATTGTTCGCGTAACGAGCCCGTCCCCCTGAAACCCCCCACCCCCCACCTCCCGGTTCCCACACCCCGCCTGGGGCGGTGGGACCTCGCTCGCGCCTTTCTTTTATCATTCCTCTCTTTATTTCCGAATGCAAATAATCCTCCACACGTGTGAGAACCGAAACCATTGTTCTCGCCTGCCACCCCCGCCCCCAACGGGGACCTTGGTGACGCAATCTTTTTCTTCAGCATTTAGGCAAATATAAGTACTGTTATTTACTTACACATTTGACTTTCGTCAATGCTCGTTACAATGTTTCAGCAACGATGTTTACCTGCATACAAAGACGGCTTATGTCTTCCATCAGTATAATGAAATGACACAAATATATCCATGAATCATAATTTGATCAACACACCTAAAGGCACTTACTGTTTTGATTTTTATTCATTGTAAAAGTTTCTTACGATTTTGACTTTTTCATTTTGTTATTATAATTATCTTGACCCATAGTCTATGCTCTTTGTAAGACAAAATAATCAGTAAACTAACGAAACATCACTGCGGTAATCAGAGGGGTTGGAAAAGCGGCGCTAATATTCCCACTTCTCTGGCGGTACTGGTAGAAATCTCTCAAATCAATAAGTCTGCATGGATTGTTTCAATCTGTCAAAGAAAGAATAACAGTCAGGAGCATTCGTATGAATAATTGGCGAAGTATTTGTTTGTAGCTATGTGGGTACGCGCTGCCCTAGTTGAGTGGAGGACAAACAGCTCGTTAGTCCGCGGAAGGGTGGAGCGACGATTCCCAAGAAAAACGCTAAGTGGGAAATCAATACGTATTAGGCGCGATATCGGACCGGCCGTCACACCATGATGGATGGCGTACCCGAGCCGCGTGCTCTAATAATGACAATATACAAATTGACGCGCCCAAACTACCCCTGCCAAATATTCCTGTGAAAAAAAGTAGTCACTGGAACATCGCACCATATTATTCCATGCCGAAACTCGGCGTTCCAGAAAGCTTATCTTGTAAATATATTCGAATGATGCGTTTTCCTAAATGGAAATTACCATGGGTCGGGATTTTCCACTCCGTCCCTTCCATTCTGGTCAGGCGTAATACAATAGCGCGCTGTCGGCACTCACATTATGTAAACAAACATGAAAAAACTGATCGGTCGTTTTCAATTTCAGTAATAGAAATCTCAATTACGGATATGTTTTTTGCTCATCTATCATGCTGGAGCCAGCTCCAGAGTCAATCGTCGCGTCGAATAATGGCGTCTTGGTGACGTGTCACAGGGAGCCGATATTGGAGTGGATCGACAGCGCGACTCGGTCTCTACTCTCTACATATTGAGAGCTATTCGGAATTTGCAAATAAATACATGCACGAGAGCCGCGCCGCGCCGCGCCACCTCGCGACGACTACGGCTCTAAAATTGAAATCGCGTTTGGTACTCAGGCAGGGTACCTTCGCTTTGGTGACTGACGTCTGATTGTAAAACGCGATTATTTTTTTAAGTTGTAAAAACATCAGAGGTCCTGCCACAAACAAGATTACCACGCACAGAGCGCCAGTCAAAAAAAAAGCGGCCAAGTGCGAGTCGGACTCCGTATGAAAAGAAATGTTTTTTTTTTAAATATATTTAAGTTGATTGAATTTTATGAAAATTGCGGTTTACGATTTATAACGTATTAAAAAAATACTACTTACTTACTAGATCTCGTTCAAACTAATTTAAGTTTGCATGGTAATATACATCATTATATATTTTTTTGTTTTATCATTCTCTTATTTTAGAAGTTATTACATACACATTTTACCACTTTGGCAGTGTCTCTTGCGCAAACTATTCAGTTTAGAAAAAAAATATCATTGCTCAAACGAAACAAATTGAAAAAAAATGATATTAAAACCTCAATATCATTTTTGAAGACCTATCCATAGATACCACCCCACACGTATAGATTAGATGAAATATACGGTCTAATTGAAAAACCACCTTTTTTTTAAGTTGGTTTATAAGACCCCCAAAACTTATCGGATTTTTTAAATATTTTTTTACTTACCAAGTTCCAACAGTATAGTTCTTAATTTCGGAAAAAAGTGGCTGTTACATACGGACGGACAGACAGACAGACATGACGAATCTATAAGGGTTCCGTTTTTTACCATTTGGCTACGGAACCCTAAAAATGTTATACGAAATTTTTCATACAAGATTTTTTTAAACACGCGGTTAACCTGTGTCTAGTTTTTTTGTGGTTATACAATTTTTTTAATGTGTCTAGATGTCTGGCTGCCTGCACCTGTAAAAGCTTGCACTTAGTTCTTAATAGCAGAAATACTTCGACGTAATATTTTTTGCCCATTTTCAGTTAGGCTTTTCATAAAAAGTAGTCTCTTAGAAGCCATTATTCTGAATTTAGATGCTTACTTACACTAATGATATAGGGTCTTATAAATCTATAGTAGGTCGCGATAGTGCAACGCGGAAAGGTAACACACAAAAGCCATTTGCGACGCACCCACCTGGGACTTTCTTCGTACACTTACATTACACTATGTTTACAGCCAGCTACATTACACATGTCTTCTACGTCACCTTGAGCCCGGGCCTCTTTACTTGGAGAATAAAATACGTATTCTATTTCTACATAATGTACTCACTCGAGACAGACTTAGAAAATCTAACTATAATAAATATTTATCCCATAGCATCCACGTGAGGCCACCGATTGTCATTTGAATTCACGTTTCTTGTTTTAAATTTATAATCATGAAACTATATTATAATATGTACCTACTCGTAACTGTGACTTTTCTAGCAACATGTCTGTCATACACAGTGGCGTGCACCCCATAAAGACAAAAAGACACTGCCTACCCTACTTAAATCTGATTGTGCATAGAATATTAAAACATAATAGTACTAACTAGATGCTAGAATATTACATTAAAATTCAAAATTTACATACAATATTAAAACTTAAATCAGAGTCATCTGACGGTCATAATAGTACTAACTAGACGCTTCCGTATCCCGCACTCATCGACCGACATACAGCTGTAGCGAGCGACGCTAGCGCCGCCACAGCAAAACGGCAAAGGCTAACAACTTTCTGCCTCATTTTATGTATGTGTGCATCGTGTTATACGTATAATAGCGTAGTGTGCTTTCCTGTAAGCACGATGCACACTATGATCATAATCACGCACACAAGCACATAGGATAGGCAATGTCTTTTCGGGCGTAGATTGTAGCTTCGACAGCGCAGCAATGCGATAATTAAGCTAAATAAAAAAAAGTAACCTTTTTTGTGTTTTGTTTTGATTACGTATAACGAAAGTGATTATAAAATTAATTATTTAGGACCCTAAACTGAAAAAAAAATTTTTATCTTCCATATACAAAATAGTTTGCCTACCCTGTTGAATTTATCTGTGCACGCCACTGGTCATACATATGAAGTTTTCATGATAAAAACATCTAAATATTTACGAACACCAAAGTCGCGGTAAGACGCTAGTTTCTTCTTGACCGTATAATATTAGGTCCTTACATATGAAATTGCCGTTCAGTATCAAAAAAGTGAAACAAGTTTTTTTTAATGAAATTATTGTTTAATCAATCGAAGTAGGCGCCGTTGTTATCGATACACTTCCGCCATTTTATAGGCAGATCATTGATACCTTTGGAAAAAAAAATCCTGGGAGCGAGAGTCTATCAACTGTTTGAAGGCGGTTTTGACTGCCTCATCAGATTTGAATTTTTTTACTTGTAAAAAGCTATCCAAATTTTGAAAAAAGTGGTAATCGGTTGGGGCAAGATCTGGAGAGTATGGTGGGTGACGCAGATCTTGCCCCAAGTGTATCGATAACAACGGCGCATACTTCGATTGATTAAATAATAATTTCATTAAAAAAAACTTGTTTCACTTTTTTGATACTGAACGGCAATTTCATATGTAAGGACCTAATATATGAATGAAATAACGATATACCTAGTTTTAGATTGTAAATAGACAAATCAGATTTCAATTGTAAGCATAAGGAAGAAAAAAACATTTTTTTGTTGTAAGCAATAAGTGGCCTATTTTAAAAAACTGTCGGTGGATAACAGACGGTGCAGGAAAAGGGCTTCCAAAATACAGGATTTATACTTTTTAAGTAAGTCTGCACATGTTTAACCAAAATATTTCCTAACTACATAGAAACAGATAGGTACAAAAAGTAAAAAGGTAAGTAGTTCTTACATATAGCCAGCCAAAGTGGCGATATTGGTTGGTTTAATATGAATTTTTAACGTGGAGTGCACTAGACGTTTTAATGCGAACTACTTCCTCGTATAGTCTTACATGAGATTAAAGCGGGGATGGTGGGGGTGAGGGGGTGTATTTATGTCACCTCGGGGACGCTAGCGCTCGCCCCTCCCCAATTATACCGCAGTAAAAGTCATAAAAAGACACCCGAAGTTTTTACACGAACCAAGAAGAGGCTCCAGCGAAATTAAGAGGGGCGCCGAAATGTGAGATGAGCATGAATTTTTTATAAGCTCAGATGATGGTGGCCCGTTTATGATGTCTTATGGCGGATAATGTTCGCGGTGCACGCGCGCTTTGTTTGTGCGGCTGAATCATTGATGAGCAAATTTATTACCGTCCTGACTATGTCTAATCATTAATTACTTAGCCGAACGCCGCCGGTAGCGTCATTGGCAAGATGTGACCTCCCAACCGGAAAATTTATTTCGAGTTTTTTAAATTTCTAAATCCAATATTCGGAGAGACTTATAAGCTTGTATAAAAGTCGACTAGTCTGCCCTATATACATTTTAATAAACCTTTATTGCTTTTATTTAGGACAATCATGTAAGACTGAATTTTACATTTAATAAGTCATACATTTGCAGAGAGTCAGTTTCTTAGTGGCTGACAGGATCTTTGCTTCCCATCTCGATTCGAACCATCCTCTGCCACTAGAGTTTGGCTATTGAAAGTAGACAATGAAAAAACGCGGCAAATTTGAAAAAAAAAAACATCGTGGCAACACTGGCAACCCCGATTCTATGGATTTACCTAATTTGATACTTTTTTTTTCTATGTAACTTTGTTACAATGTTTTCCAATTTCATCGATTGTCTACTTTCAATAGCCAAACTCTATAGGTAAATATTTCGAATTCATGATCTTAGGAAGTAGAGCAAGAGCGGCGTGTAAAGTCGACTAAGGCTTTTTCACCCTACTTTTTCGTCTCATTTTTGGGAATATGTACAAATTGATAACGCACCCATAAGTTCACAATAGGATCCTGAAATGTCCAAGTTATTTCAAGGTATTAAAAACAACGATTACTGTCGTATCTATTATTTATTACACGCATTGACCTCTGCCGTTTGCAGTGCCATAAAATATTTATAATTAGGACATTAATGCGGCTCTTGCTGGGATTTTTTCTTTTTTTTGCGCGAACGTTTCGACCACAGGTTATATTGGACGTGATCGTAAATACAGCTCCATAACTCTCCTCACGTGTAAAAAGTGGTTGATGTGACCAATACTTTGTAAGGGATACCATGTTTTTAATTATTATAAAGATTATCAAAACATTTCTCAATTTAAAAGTTTTTTTTTTCGGCAAAATATGAACATGCAGGCGTATAAAATAAAATGTTGTATTGTTTAATATTGTTTTTCAATTCGCTTAGTTTATGTTGTCTTGTTTGTTAGTAATCCTTTGTGACGAAAATAAGGTATTGTTTTATAAGGTAGTCCCAGTCGAGTCCCATGCGAGTTATTCATATTATGCTCAGACGCACTTTTTCAATATGGTCGCCATAAATAACACTTTTATTTAATGCGATTTATGTTCACGAAAGCAGCTCGAAAACGACCTGAGAGCTGGTTAACGCAAACAACGATTTTCGTTTTGTTCACGCTTGTATGAAACAATACATTCTCACGTTTAATTTCTTTTGGGCCTCAATTGATTCTTTTACGAGTGTGTTTATTGAGCTCAGTCGAAATACGAAAATGCAATTGTAATTTTCATTACGCTAAGGTCCGTATGGGTCGCCATGCCCGAGCCACGATGCTGTTTTTATTCCGGAATCAAAACCGTGCCGAGTATTTTGACTGATCAGATTTACGAGTATGGTGCTGATTGGTTTACTTACGGCACACAGCCTCTACCTGTATGGGTTAAGACTTAACCCCTTAGCTACGAGTTTAAGCGTAGATTATTTTGTATAATGTATATTATAAGAAGGGGGGATGTTTTAAGTTGAATTTTTATTTCCTTTTTCCCTCATGCCTAACATCTGTCCTACACCCAGAGCATATCCAAGGCATTTTGTATTATGCATAATTTGTAACAACTTATGATGATATGGTATAAAAAAAATTATGCATCTTAAGTCCTTAAGTGTTACACCTCGGTTTGCAAAATAACGATCGTACTGTAACTATTATAAATTATGCATTTTCGTAATAGCTGTACGTGATTTTTTTCCAGTAAGCAATAAAGTGTATCTCGATTCTCATAGCGTAATGTGTCCGATGCACCCGCGAGCGCGAGATAGCGCGCCTGAACACTCGGCTGTATGTATAATTCATACAGTGAAAACACTTACATTAACGCGCTTCGTATCGCTACTATCGTTGCTCCATGTCTGTAATTGCTGTTTTATGTACCAGCAGATGGATTAAAAATTATAATGAGCACAGCCGTCGTATCGTAATGGTCATAAAATAAATGAGACCCGTTCTCGATCATGATTCAGTTGTAGCTCTCTGTAAAGATCGGTGTGCTATCTTTAGTGCGTATTTATTTAAGACCAATGTTGTAGTATATTTGCGGGTTTATAGTCGGGAAGGTATCCCGTGTCGTAAAGGTTGAAGGAAACCTCGGTGTCACGGCCGGCAGTAGCCATGTATGTTGCGATTGAGTAGCCGCGTAGCCCGTCCCGGCGGCGCGCGGCGGCAGCGTGCGTGCGTGCGTGCCTAGCCGGCCTCTGGTCGCAGCTAATATGATTATGACAGCGCTACGTGCCAACCCAGCTCCGGGAATCCTCGCACAAATATTCATTAATCTTTCACGGTCCGACGTCCGCCGCGATGGAGATTTAATCAGATTAAGGATCATCTTTTTTGCGGGAAAAGTCATGCCCTTTTGTTGCTGGTCGACCGTCGCCCGCACTTTTGTGTTGAATTTATGACGAGAGATGTTTGCTCTGAATGTAAATTTTATTTCGGAAAATTCTGTTGGTATACGTGCTACGCATGTACTAGTATGTCTGTTCTTTGTGAAGAATTGGTGAATAGAGTGGGGTAATGATGAGTGTTTGAATGGAGTAGATGCGTGCGTGTGGTAGAGTGCGAGTGCGGCGCCGCAGCGGCTGCTGGCGCGGGGCGGCCGGGCGGCCGGGGGCCGGAGCGGGCCCGAGTGCCGAGAGTGCCGAGAGCCGAGACCTCGCCACGCAGTCTGCCTGCTCCTCCCGCCTCGCCGCTCTTTATAGCCGCCACTAGACCCGCACCGACCCAGCTTTATTACTCACTTACCTTAAACAGGTTTACGTATGTGCTTACCTGTTTTTAATAACCAACTAAAACTTATCGACAAGTCGCACCTCGTCTCACATGTGATATGATAGCACTTGATAGTCTATCAACATGCCTGTAAATACACGTAGGGATTTAGTTGGTCCATAAATAGCATTCGACGCAAAAATGTTAACACTTAAATGGCCGCGGCGAGCAGTCCGTTTGATTCGTAGATAGGGCGAGCAAGGCCGAATAAAAAGTAGAATTAAGCGCGGCGAAACGCGCGTAAAATTATTTTACCATTGTATGCAAATCAACGCAGCCGTGATTATTTTATTTCCTAAGAGCGAGGTATAAATCCCGATTAAAAAATAAACCCGTCTGCAGGACGTCTTTGTTGATAAGTGTTTAAAACAACGGCTTGTTATTTACGCGCCATATTAAAAACCTCCAAAGTCAAAATCGTATCACTCAAGTAAAAATTTTATCCCCTTTGAAGGAATGTGTTAAACGCTATAACTGATCGAAGATGCCCAAGTATGAGTAAGAAAGTTGACAAGTAAGGATGTTTACAGCCGATAAAAACCAGAGGTCCTACGTGTTCGCCGAATGTGAAAATAATTCTGCACAATTTTGATGAATTCTGCATTGACAGGCAGTCGTGTTGAAATATTCTCGTTGGAACTCCCGTTGGGAATCTCAAAGTATCGTTTTATTTTCATGCTGCACTTCAATCTGGAATTGAAATTCTTCATCTTGAATGTAAGTGAAAATGTGTATTTCACTTTTAAAAAACATCGCTTATAATATGAACAAAATATGCTTATGTTCAGTTCGGACCAGCTAAATGTTAACATCGCTTTCCTGACACCTCGCAAGCGGCCATCTTGGATATAAACGCATAACTCATTTATTAAAAGGGAACGCGTCGGTCCCCGCGGTGGCTGCGCGGTGTCTAATGAAAGTTGGTGCAAAAACGTAGCATCGTCGGGAATGTGTCGCCGGCGCGTTCTGGGACGTGGACAGGCTATAAAAATACCGGTGGACGACCGCCGCCCTCCCTGCACTCCCTGCCCCATTTCTTTTTCAATCAATTCAATCAACGGCTACCATTCGATTGGCTTTTGACGCCCGAATTTCGTGAATCGTGATGGTCCAAGTGTAATAGAGTAACGTAGGGAAGAAGGAATTATTCTTTAGGATTCATCGAAATATTTAATATTAGACCGAAGATTATACGAGGACAGCCTGTCTGGAATATGAACTCGGTAAATCATTGAATAAGAAATTACTTATGAGAGGCCCCTAGGTGTCGGGTCGCAGCCAAGGCCGAATATTAAATGGCACGATAGTTTCAGCGCACAAATAGATGTTCAGCTGAAATTAATCTGAAATTCCAGACAGTAATACAAATGATGTTAACTTGAAACTGTCATGCGATGAACAAGCCATAAATCATAACGATAACAATTGCGAACCGTACGTTTACAAAGAATTTTTTGCACAGTTACTTTGAAATAAAACCCAAATAGGAGCATCAAAGCAAACAAACTTTCGTAAAGTTATCAATTTCCCTTCTACTTACATTCACTTAGTTATTTTAATGAAGAGCAAAAAATAGTACCTAAACAGACGGTCAATCAAAATTATTGGGTTTAGGTACACGTAATTATTTCTACTTTCCGGAGTGCGGCGTTCTAAAGCGGCTGCTTTTTGTTGCACCTGTTAATTTCAGTGGACAATGGACGGACCGATCGGCGATCGCATCCGAACAATCGCGCTCGCGTGAGCTCGCTTAATTGCCTCCATTGCCACTGAATAATTCCCATTCCGACACCGACACGTTATAACCATTCACTTATTTCAACCGTTTTCTGTTTTCAAACAGCTCTATCGATGTCATTGGCGAGTTTCAGATTGAAATCTTCAAATTATACCTATAATAGTCTGCGATTGAAAGGAAGTGGGATCACCTCACTTTACAGGATTGACCCACGGTTAACCTAGAGTTAATTTAACAGTCCGCTTGGGTGGTAACCGGTGACGATATTGTCTCGACACATAACAGCTGGGTTTATGATCAAATCGGCGCAGTTGGTTCTTAATGTGAAACCAGTTTAAATATACTCGTAAATCTTCAGCGCGTGCCCACGCCTCGGAGGAAGATGAGACAACTTATACTACAACACATCTTGTCTTTCTTTCATCTTTGCATTCTAGAAAAGCTCTCTTAATCTTAAGTATTCACAGTACGACTTCCAGATTTTATATACCTTTGACATCAAGATTAGAATAGCGGTAAAAGGCAATGTTGCCTTAGCATACCATAGAGCTCATTGTTGATTAAAAGCCGTTGCATTCCCATGGAGTGGCGACGCGGAAACGCCAGTGCAAATGAATCCGACCAGTGTTGCGCCGGCGATCACGTCCGAACATAAATCGCGTCCCCCGATAGAACAATTAAAAGAGGAGTTTAAAACAATTACGCATCGGTGGCCCCCGGGCGGCTCGTGAGCCCATAGACTACGCCGCGCGAATAGAAAGCAAACATCGTCTTGCAAGGAAATAAATTGCACTCTGACACAGCTCTTTACCCTCTTCGCGAAACCCATTAGAAACACTAGTGAGTACCCCCAACAATTACTTAGGGACACTTGAAAATAATACTGTAGAAACCTTTTTTTTTTATAAGTTTTCCTTCTCTATTCTGTGGTCAAAGGAGCAATCTCAACGTAATAAATCTATTACATGAGTTGTTAATGCATATCTGATAGAATAGTTTATGGTTTAGTAGCTCTGTCGAGTTTTAATCGAAATCAATTGTTTTAGTGCAATAAGTCATGCGTGTGGTATTAATTGAGACTAGCCTGTGTTCTATCGTTCATCTTGGCTCGAGGCGATTTTATACTGTGAATGCGATTGTAGGAGGTCCTCCTGAACTAATTACAGCTTAGAAGATATTCTATCAATGTTTTGTTTCGCTATGTTTCTACATGTTGACTCTCACCCCTTAAGCCTAAGCTTGTTATTATTTTTCAACTGGCTCATCTCTGTTTTGTTTCATTTAGTCTTTTCAGTCAAAAAAATCCACTGCTAGACAAAGGTCTGTCTCAAAGATTTGCACCATGCTAATAAAGAAACTTGATTTGCGTATCTGTGCTTCTTCTTTTCGTGTCGATGGCTCATCTGAATCCTACAAATTATCTAAGTATTGTGCCAATGAGCCATGTCAAAAGCCTTAGGCGGTTTATTCCTACTAACAGGGTTTGCGAGGTAGGTTGACCTCACACACTAAACAAAGTATGTATTGTACCTATGATGTGATCAATCATCTTTCTGATGAATAAACCTGTATATATATTGCAGCTTACCCAGCAGTTTGTAGCTTCTCTGGTAGCGTCCAGCGATCTGCATCCAGCTGATCCCATTTTAATGGAGCGCCGGCAAACAAGCGCCCGAACAGCTTACCGGCAAATCCACCGGGATCCTATGCGCCACTTAGCTTACACACTGCGAGGAACATTCTAAACTGAGAGAGGATATTTCGTAAAAAGATTCTATAGGTTGCTACATTGTCGAAAAACAGCGTAGTTTTTAGCTGGATGATTTTGTCTAGTCCAATTCTTTTTAATTTTTGCTGGCAAGAACTCATATATATTTTATTTTAAACCGATATACAATAGAAATATTCTTGATGTTAACTATAATCCAGTAGTACCTGTCTGTAGTCTTGAAGAAAAAATCTATGCATTTTATTTTTACTATGTTATACCTTGTGGAATCATACAATAACACGGCAGACTAGACTATTAATCCATCAGGTCCAAGTCAGATCCATCTACTAATATTTGTATTCAGTGTCCTTGTTTCATTATTTCGTGCTATTAATGTTGGACTACCTTAACCTACTATTAGGAGTTCATACGAGGACACATTCCTCCCAGATCCCTAAAAATAGCTAAGCTACATATTTTTTCACTGTGTCGTAAAGACAAATTGTCTTATTACTTTTCAACGCCTTCTATTCGCAAGACGGAGAAGTCGCTTTACAAAACTCTGTCAGTCTTCTTTAAGTACCTGTCGTTGCTGCGTCATTTATTTCGCACATTTTCATAGAAATTAATTTACCATTGTGCATGGCAAGCGTCCGTCGTTAATATTGACAATATGCTCACACTAAGGGCTTTGATTCATTAGCTGGCGGGCCAACGACCGGCTTATAAAGGACTTGCATGCATCCCTCCATTCGTTCCGAGGATGCACCTCCGTCGACCTGCTCGCTAACGAGTCAACTCACATAATGATCCTATTGAACAACTTATGACTCGCCGAACCGACGACAACACCCGCGGTGATAAAATTAACCTCTTTGTTGAAACAAACACATGCATGTTCACTATTCTGCTAAAAATAAAATTTTAGACCAATATTAATTCGTCCATAGAAAATAAAGATAAACAAGTTGACCTCAATAACATGATACTCGTATGCTGAAATTCAAATTATTCTCGATTTATCTTTAGCAGGTAAGAAAATCAACAAATTGACATGCAAACGAGCATGAGCGGAAAATGAATTCTAAATGACAGTCTCATAAATAACTTAATCTAGAACTCAAGCCTTTAGTCCGGTTCATTTTAGACCAAAAGTGCTCTAGAACTTGAGTTTCATCTGTCACTCCTGTAAATGGCAACGACTCCTACCGTTGGATTCGTCTTGATGTCCTGAACGTGAAACTGTCGGTCGTCAAGTGCTAAAGTGGTGGAGGGATGAGGGGGGGGTAATCAAAGATCGCTGGATTTTACGTTGTAATTTGAAAACTAGTGGACCGATTTCTTTATTATTAGTATTATTTGAACGGGTATAACATTATCTACAACACGTTCATATACATCGAATACGTCAATGCAGTGGTTACCGCGTAATAATACGAAACATAATAAAAAATAATTGTGTTTAAATAATATCACAGATTACGCTAAATCTATAAAGTTTTTGTGATAAAAATGTTGCTTACTTGAATTCTACAACAAATTACCTAATCAATAAGGTAACAATAATTACTATAGGATTTATGGTGCCTGAGCTAGAGTTAATTAACTAAACGTAGTCGCAGGTCAATATACTACGAGTACGCAATAAAAAATTGTTTTCCACGTTAATTGTTACAAATTAAACTGTACTAACATGTAATTGTATGTACTGAATTGTCTAAAATAAACATAATTATTATTTTTTTATTTTTTTTCGACCTAAATTTCTTTTATTTTTATATCATGGGTAGATATTACCAATATATATCCCCTGGCATAGTTTTTATCCTGTCAGGAACTTTAGGCCAGGGGCTACAGGCAAATTAAAAACTACTAATAGTGAAAACTAAAAAAATGTTTTCTGCGTTATTTCGACGTAAATTTCTTTTATTTTTTTATCATGGTTAGATATTACCAATATCTATCCCCTGACATATTTTTTATTCTGTCAGGTACCTCGGGTCAGGTGCTACAGGCAAAGTCAAAACTACTATAGTGAAAAGCTAAAAGATTGTTTTCCGCGTTATTTCGACGTAAATTTATTTTATTTCTTTATCATAGGTAGGTGTTATAGATATCTATCTTCTGATGTAGGTTTTATCCCGTCAGGTACCTTGAGTCAGGTGCTACAGGCAAAGTTAAAACAACTATAGTGAAAACTAAAACATTGTTTTCCGTGTCATTTCGACGTAAATTTCATTTAATTTTTTATCATGGAAAGGGATTACTAAAATCTATCACCTGACATAAGTTTAATCTCTTCAGGTACCTTGGGTCAGATGCTACAGGGAAAGTCAAAAATACTATAGTGAAAACCTAAAAAAATGTTTCTCGGGTAATTTCGCCGTAGATTTCTTTTATTTTTTTATCATGGGTAGGTATTACTAATATCTACCCCTGACAAAAGTTTTATCTTGTCACGTACCTTGGGTCAGATGCTACAGGCAAATTCAAAACTACTAATAGTGAAAAACAAAAAAAAAATATCCTCTTTATTTCGACGTAAAGTCTTTTTTCAAGGTATTATTTGAAAAATGTAAGCTTGAAATATATAATTAAAGTAATATGGTGATTACTTACCCATCTCTTCTCATTCATTTACTTATATTTGCGTACTCGTAGTATAGTGATCCTACGACTACGTTTCGTAAATTAGCTCTAGCTCAGGCACCATAAATCATATAGTAATTATTGTTACCTTTTTGATTAGGTAATTTGTTTTAGAATTAAAGTAGTAAACATTGTTTCCACGAAAACGTTATAGATTTAGCGTAATCTGTGATATAATTTATACACAATTTCTTTTTTCAATGTTTCGTATTATTGCGCGGTAACCGCTGAATTGGCGTATTCGATGTATAAGAACGTCTTTTAGGTAATATTATACACTTTCAAATAATACCAGTAACAAAGAAATCGGTCCACTAGTTTTCAAATTACAGCGTAAAAACAAAAGTACAAATTCGCCAACTTTGATTACCCCTCCTCTCCTCCCTCCACCACTTTAGAACTTGACGACCGACAGTTCCACGTACAGGACACCAAGACGAATCCAACGGTATGAGTCGTTGCCATTTACAGGAATGACAGATAGAATTTTTTCATTCAGTACTGGAGCGAACCGGACTACTTACAAAACATCTTCGAGAACAACATGATTAACTTTTCAAATATAGAATTATATGCAAGAAAATGAAAAACATGAGGTGTTTTAAATTTATAACAGGATTTGACGCCGCATATGATTTCTTCCCTGTTTTAAAAAAAGTTACAAACGGTATTGCGACACAGTATCACGAGTGCTGTTTATTTCATGAAGCTCAATTAGGTAAAGATGTATTCGTAAACTGGATGTCTCGTGACGTTATTAAACAGAATATCATCAGAGGCGTTCACGATTGAAAATTTTCCACAATTTGTATTCCGTCTAGAGAATTCGCCTATAGGGAAGTTCCGTTGCAGGTTATTTCCAGATGTAGATACTTGATGTCGGTGCTTGCATAATCGCTGTCCGCGTTAAACATTCGTTTTCCTTCGCCCTTTTTACGATTTTCTGTTGGTTTAACAGCATATCAAGTAGATAGCCAAAAATGTTGTAAAAAGCAAACCAAATCATAACTTCGACCAGGTTTATCCTTTACGAAAATGACGTATTATCTAATAATGTATGCATTAACATAACTTACTTCCTTTCAAACAAGACATGATATGTATGGCCAAATATAGCAGGAGTATTAATTTGGGTTGTCGGAGCCGGTCCGGAGCTCAACAATAAAATTGAATAAGAGCTCCCGGCCTGATGCACCTCTGGCCGTGACGATTGTTTCAACTACCGGTTTTAGATAATTACTAGTGATCCGCTCGACGAATGGTCTTCAATTTTAATTACTAAAATATACTTAAAATTTTAACCATATCAGACAATTTTTTAATATATTAAATAACCACAGCACGTGCACCTTCTGCTTTGAGAATTCCAATTCCTTTCCGATGTAGCCACAGATAGGCATACAAGTTAATCAACGGTGATCATCTCAAAACACATATCGATATCAACTAATGATGCAAAAAATGTCGCATCGCAACCAGTTACGGTGCAAACGACATCGGTTTTATTAACTTATTTACATAAGAACTTATAAGGAACCCAATGAGTTACACTCATTTGGGACTATCCAATTTTTTGTTGCTCTGCAGCCGTCTTCGATTTTAATATAAAGACAGATCGGGCATTAATTAAGTCTGGCTGATGAGTTCGCGTCTCGCCGCCCGCCGTCATTACCGCTTCATGTAGAGGCGAGAAGTTTTTTTTAATTCGTCATTATTCTGTGGCGTAAAGAAATGTTAATTCGAGGCAGCGTGAAATTAACAGCGGCCGCATGCCCTTTGTAGGGCCGCGGCGGCTGCGGCTGACTTAAACACACAACGGGTGACGAGCAACGCGCTCCTTTCATACTCTACTCTCTTATTTGCACTCGATTACTCTTTTTGTGGGCTTTCATTAAGAGTCAAGTTGTTGGCCATCAAATTAGAAATGACGTGCTTCTTCTATGATTTGACTGATGCGTTAGATGGACTGCTCTATAATTTTCTATGTGTTGTGCGAATGTACCTTTTAAATATCAAGTTTAACATGATGTTGCTGTCTTATGTTATATGTCTTCATAGTTTTATTATTTAGGTATACTCAAAATGTTTCCATTTCTTAACTAGGGGTTACAGTCAATAGTCAATATAAAGAAGACGCCTATAGAATATATTTTTGGAAAAGTAATAATGTACAAAAAAATGCCTTTGTTCTAGTGGTACCGAGTAGACAAAGCAAAGTTAGATCCAGAGCTGCAGGAGAAGTTCGTCCAGCTCGATCCTGACGAAGAAACGAAGGAGTTCCTCTCGTCTTCCATTGAGAAGTCCACGTGGGTGTGGACTCAACTCTGGTATTTGCTGGCGAAGGCCATCCTCAAACACTTCTGGTCCATCACGGATATCAACGGGTGAGTAGAGTTTCTTGTAAACTTAATGATATTATATTGTATTATTGTACTGTTTCGGTGTTGGGTAAAAGAAAACCAGGGTCTTCTTAATAAAAGCCATCATTCGTACTACTTATGCTGCAGTAATCGGACCAACTTAATGGTAAGTTACATGTAGTTTTTACGCGATCAACTTTTTACCAGCTATTAATAGTCTCTTCACTACACTCCAATACTCGTATATTAGCATCATTCGCTATAATATGTGGCTTTAGACTTTGCCCGTTCATCTCAAATGTGGCATCAAACTTTTTAATTTAAAACTAATGAATCATGTCTTTCACAAACGATGAATTGCCATTTGAATCACGACAATGAAGCATTATTAAGTGCGTCCAGATTCGTCCAATTACGCCAATTACAATCTCCCGGTAGCTGTAACTGTGAGTACCTACATACAAGTATATTATTTCCTCATCCATTGTGGTGTATCTGCACAAATTAACTAATTCGACTGCCTTGATGTGCAGCAGTCGATAAAATCAAATTGATTTGTCGACATCGATTGAAGTACCTAGAGGTATGTGTAAAATAAAATTAATTTACCGTTTTCTATAAAAAAATATTCTTTCACAGTTTTTCTTCCCAAAGCTAAGTAGATTTTGACTTGTTTAGTCTTAGTCCTTGCTTCTTGATTTAAAGTTAGGACTAGTTCTGCATGCATGACTTTTACTGGCGTAAAATCGACAGACGTGATAATCACTCTTACTAAACCCTTTATTGCTTACTTCGAAAACGGCTTTATAAATCCATCGACATCGATAGATAGGTTCGCACTGGCCACATCCGGAGGAGCTCTGTGAACGCGCACTGAAAGCGATCACGGCGGGTGTCTATAGCAGACCACTAATAAATAATTTAAATAAATTGACGGACGAGATTTACTCATTGGCTGTTTCCGTTGCTCAATTACGCTTTATTTATCACTTGCTACTCGCTCATCGTCGTGGCAAAGAGCCTTAGGCTGCCCAATGTCCATTTAGGACGTAGGTGCAACTAATCCTAATGGTGTACCAAGTCTACCTACGCTAGTTTTAGTCCAGTTATTTTAGATTATTTAATAGATCTACCTACATTACACACTTCTAACATTATTTATTTGACTAGTCGTAGTATTTTTTTTGCATTACGCTCACCTATGTTATAATCGTATCGACAATTCGACACAATAATAGTTGTCCGTAATGAAAACGCGAATTTTGCAGAAGATATTTGTGTCACTTAACTCGAGAAGAATAAAATCATCTACCAAGATAAATCCGTGTCGTTTTTCGTACCTAATTTCTTTTCATACCCTTTTGTAGAGTCAATAATTTACATATCGAATCTTTGGGCTTTTCCTTTAGGTTCGTTCAAGTTGGGGTGTTGTACATTCCGATGGCGTGATTGCATCCTCCTTCTCCCCCTAGCCCCCTCCAAAATATCCGGAATATTAATCATTGCACCCATAGTTTGGATAAATGACTCAATAAACGCGCGCTCGAACGCTATTGACTTTTCCGGTCCAAATGCTTACTTAACTGAATCTATCTTCAATGGATTTCAATTTGTGCATTTGGATTTATATCTACCTACTTCCTTGTTATCTAGTGTTTACATTTGTGTTGATGATTACTTTATGGTCTACATAAATCAAGAACCATATATGCCATATTGTTTTAGACCTAATGTAATAGTCCAATAATAATATATTATTGCACATTATAAGGCGCAACGTGGGCAGATCCCCGCAAGGTGAACAACAATCTGGTGAGGGTCGCAGAAATCCGTTGGAGCGCAAGACTAGTTGTTGTGGAGATTTTTGGCGGAGGCTTTAGTCTACCAGGTCATATCTTTCAGCTGAAAGAACAATGATGAATGAAATAGGACAAATATAAAGACTCGAAAGGTTTTGTGATATTTGGCACCGACCAACCAAAACAATGTCTAAATTAGCTTTCCGGACAAAGGCATAATTGTCCTTATAATTTCAACAACTAACCTTAATCAGCTCCTCAATCAACACAATTTGGAGCTCATTGACACGAAGCAAACGTTGGAATCAATTGATGAGATCGACATCGACTGACGAGCGATCGTTACTGATCGGTTCTTGATCGCAATGTTGTTCAGTGGCCGCCTTTGCAGTATTTATCGCATCGTCGATACTTAGTTCAACAAGACGTTGTTTATGAAGACTGCCTGAACCTGAATTCAACAGTTGTAAGTAATTTACTACTTTGATTTTTATCACTTTCAGTTTCTTTTATTACAAGCTTTTATTTAGCTTCATTTCAATAAGACTCTTACCTATATTTGCATATTACCTAATTAGTGAGAATCTTTGTTGATAATTGGGTTTTCTTATATTTTATCCGAGCTTCGTCAATGTTCTTCCAAAAAAACAAAGGCAAAGCGTGAAATTCAGTGAGTTTTTTTTATATGTAGACTACCTCGGCGTAATTTTACTATCTTTGGAAATTTTACATAAATAGCACCTAGCTAATCGCTTCCTTAAAAGTGAAAAATTAATAACACCGAATCTATAACTGACTATCACTGAATGAAACTATAGATTGAAACTGAAGAATATGTTTCTTTGTAAATTATATTTTTGTACTTTAGCACGGTAAGGTTTATATAGAACTAAACAATAATAAAGGTATATGACAATTAAAATTACTTTTTAAAAACCCAAAAACAATTCCAAAAAAGATCGATAAGAAGGAGTATGCGATTACCATCAACAGAAAGTTGGATTACGCTCTACCCATCTACTCCAACTTGAGACACATGCATTAAAAATGATTTTTTTTACATTGGTAGTCAGCGGTAGGTACCACAGAGATTTTTTGGATAGATTTATTAATAATATAAGGCAGGATAGGAGGTTGTAAAAATAAGAATTCCGTATTATTTATATCTAGTGAAATAATAAATCTAATTTGACGATTCTTTATGTAAGTATTCTGTCTGCTGGATATAAAATTTGCAATAAATTTTAAAGTATCTTCATATAAAATTCGATTATAAGTAGTATACTAGCTTTCCGCCCCGGGCTCCGCCCGCGTTTTCCGTTTTTCCCGTGTGGGCATGAGATATTTTCCCGCGGTAAAAAGTAGCCTATTATTGTAATGTATAAGCTAAATTTCTGAAAGTTTTATTAAAATCCATTCAGTACTTTTTGCGTGAAAGAGTAACAATTATACATCCATCCATACTCACAAACTGTCGCGTTTATAATATTAGAAGGATTTATTTTTATAAGAAACTACGGTCCTGTAGAAAGTCATTGTCATTAGTATTCTGTTTACTTTTAAGCACATCGTTTTATGCTCGTGACGAGGAGCGCGCTGCATACGAGAGTGTAGTTCAGGTGTTTAAATATTTTAAGCAGCTTTGTCCTTGCCTTGTAGCATCTTCAACAAAATACTTCGGCGAACAGGACCCAAAGCTCGTTTTATGGCGAAATTCTTCGAATTAAACCCGTGAACTGACGCCTGCTTATAATAATAATATGCAAATTCCGTCGTTAAGGCCCCCCATTAAACATTAACATGATTGTTATTGGACACGTTAATTACCGCGACCTTCTTAAATTGTATGCAAAAACGCCGTATAATTATGTTTTGTCGCTGTTAAAGATTATTCGTTTTTCGATTGCTTCCTAATTGCGCGTGTTTATATTAAATTTAATGAGAATTTGTGCACGGTCTTACAAGAGTCATATAATTAAAGTGTGTATTTCGTTGTTCTTGAAGCGTATTAAAGAGACGTATAAAACTATAACAAGTTAAGTGCTCACTTTTACTGAAATTGCGTCTGAGTAAACAGTAGAGTTGTAGCGCTCTAGATATTTATTTGCATTTTTATGTCAGTGCACTTACCTGTAGGTTGTAGCTACCTGCGATTATAATGCGCGCAGTGTTTAGGGTGTGTGCAGTACGCAGGCGCGGTAAATGTTATTTATTTATTGCGCGCTGTAAAGCCGGCCGCCGTGTGGTCCCGGCCCCTATTCCGCGGCGGTCGCCACTTCTCAAGAGCGCGATGGCTCGATAGTGTACCATTAGCGCGAAGACTCGCGCCGGCATCCAATTGTGCGCTTAGATATCGCATACAAATGTCGATCGAGCCGCGCTGCCGCCGAGGCTCATCTGCATTCAATCCCATTGTTACCGTTATTATTGCATGTATGCGTAATCGCTAATTTATGAATCTCGCTGACCGCGCTTAGCTTCTTTCAGATATCATCGTTTTAATGGTTTCAAATTTCGTTCAACTCTACATGGAATACTTTAGAACCACCATTATGCTAATCTAATGACTATGTTCCTTGTTATCCCTGAAAGTTATGGACCTAATCTCTCCACGAGCCATTAACGGCACCTACGATGCGAAAAGAGTATCCCTGAAATGGTTGGAGCGCGATTATAATTATTCGCGACAGCAAAAAGGCGACAGTTGGTAATAGGGGCTGAAAGCCGCGGCGTCGCCGTCCTCCCGGCACCGTAAAAAGCGCAAAGAATACACCTCGATATGATCGCACAAAGGCCGCTCCTGAATCCTACCTTAATGCTAATTTCCACTATCGCGCTCCCCTCATTCATTTTCAATCGGAGCCAGCCTCCGCTTACTTCTATTTTTTAAATCACATTAAAGAATCGAATATGGTGGACGTTTTTTTGCGCGGCTGGTGCGTGCGACGCGATTTATTTATTTGCGGGGTTTTTTAAAGCGACATTCCGGCTCGCTGTATACTTGTGTCTACCCGCAATTGGCATTTCGGACTAAGCTCGAGCTATACAAAGTCGTCGGTTTTAACGGTTGTTTTTAACGCTCGAGCCGAACCACCGGAGGATACAAATAAATTATTAATCGTTTGTCCTGTCTCTTATAAATTAAAATCTCTCCTTTTTTTGGAGAAGCGCGCCCTCGTGAGTGTTTTTTGGTCGTTGGGTTGCGTTCTGTCGTCAGATTTATTAAAAAGCTTAAGCCAGTCGTGAGCAATTAAATCTGTGACAGAAATTAATAAGCGAACAAGCTGAGTACCGCGGGCGCGAGTGAGTTACCTTACCGGTCGCGCCAGGTTATTAATTCACCGTTTGCATGCTGTATTAACCCGCGCTTTATAAACACTTTCTGTTCAAAATACTAACATTTTATTCGTAATTTGCATCAGTTCTGTACAATAAGTTTACTGTACCATTTAGAAGGTACTAAAGCTATAAATGGCCCTAACCCAGGTGACTTGATAAAATACTTTCGTTAAATTCAGGTAATTTTTATATTAGCTTTTTCAGAACACAATAAATTTCTACAAGATTTAATCGGTTTACCAATTACAAGCCAACTTAAAAAGAACCGATCTAGAATTCTTTGTTTATTTCAACACGTAAAAAGCAGGCAGGTAAATCGACACATACATAAATTAACGCGGCCCCACGCCTCGCGCCAATCCATAAAAATTATCTAATTACGTGTGTGCAGAGAGAAAAATCGCGAGTTACTTTCGTAACCGCCCGGAAAATTACCCGCATAAATCAGTTGCGGGCGCGGGGCGGGAGCGGGCGGGCGGGGTTGATTTTCCATTCGCTATCTTTTACGCCCGTATTATTTTGATTTATTTCCGCACGTAATGAAAGCGTACGTCTCCTGTTGACGCTACAGACATCCAGTATTCATTCCGCGGAATTGCTGCCTCGGTGCTATCTTACATCATTATTAGCTAAGTGGGTGCCGTATAAATCACAAATTCAGTTGTAAAATAGGATGTTACCGCAAATAGGTGTTGTTTGTAGCGTGTATAGTGGCAGCGGACGTTGCGGTGTGGGCAGGACGCGTGATGGGGCGTAGGGCTCGTTAACATGGAAAGTGCGACATTCCTCCGCACCGCACATTAGGCTGCGGCCGTGCAATTATCTCGTGTCGCAAATTCCTCGCTACCATAACCTCTTGATATACTTCAAACCTATTTCCTAACAACACTATTTGTAAACCTTTTTTTTACTGTCTTCAATGCAACTTACCAGTTAATTACGTCCTAGAAGGAGCATGATTATATTGTTTTTGGTATACAGAACTTACCCTACTATGCTAATTCGGTCCTGATTATGTTACTGAAATGGCATTGAATACACAATAATTATCAAGACAAACATGTTGTTATAAAGATATCCATTTTTTCATTCTCAATTCAACTTACAATAAGATTAGCTCTGAACTTATATTATTAATACACACGAACTTATATTATTAATACTTTTTCATAGAAACATTAGATAAAGCATTTTTCCGCAACGGTGACGCAACAGGGCGCCCTTGTAAATTTCTTCGTCACAATGCTACCACAGGTTACGTACCTATTCAGCTACACTTACGTCACATGAACACAATATTCTATTTGCTATCATAAACAGTCGCTATGCCGCCGTATATTTAGATGTAAACAAACAAGGACTCGATCACGTTTACCTGCGCATGACGGTTGAAATGAGCCGGTCATGCGTACAATTTCTAGACACAACTGTAGAACGGAGCTTTCTAGAGCTTTTTTTAATGTTTATGTCTGCGGATCTTTTACTGAACTACACTGGACGTTTGTTTAAAAATATTTCTTTGGCAGTATTTCAAAACTTTGACACACACACGTCTTGTTCAAGTATCTCTCTACCAAAAAAAGCTCTCCTGTGGGAAACGTACAGTAGCCAGCACATGCGATTGGACATTCGCACCACGAAAATCCAGCTGCATGCTGGCTACTGTGGTATTTCAACTTTTATTTTTATTTATTTAAAAAACGAAGAATGCCTGATACGAATTTATTATTAAATGTAACCAATAGCACCGATATCGAAGTAACTACTTCATATTTGTGCTGCTAATTGTATGTTTAATTTTAATTAAGATTTTCTGGTAGAAATTGCTACTCAGCAATAAAGCCGCTTACATGTACATGTAAGCGGCTTTCTGTCCTTTTTGTGTATTATACTTTACTGTAATTTTTAGTGTGCAATAAAGTAGGTACCTATATATTCTATCCTATTTAATATTATTCATTATTCGATTTTTTGCATGATTTAAATTACATAAAATTATGTAGAAGAAGAACAAAAGCTCACTGTAGGCATTAGCCTATAATATGGAAATTCCTGTTCTAGACTAGAAGCCTCAACATTCCTGTACACGAAGAGTAACTAATTGAGGCATGTCCTACCCACACTTACATAACATAACGTGTCGTACTCGTACGTACGAGGCGCGGTGGTCGCGTCTTGTCTGCTTAGCGCGATAATGGCGACCATTACGAACATTCCGAACATTCCAGAATGCGACAATGCTGCACAATGCCGGCATTGTCAACTGCACTGTCTCGTGTGAACACAGCACAAGAATAGATCTGTGGAAAGTTATCGGCTCATATCAAAAGTTATAATGAGATAATTTGTCGTAAATATTTTATCATTTATTGTAGGAAAGAGATTGAAATTTCGCCCTAGTTTTGAGGTCAGAAGCATATCGTGTAACGAACTGCTAATAGCAATTTTCGTATTCAGCTATTTCAAAACCTAAGGAAAGCCCTCTTAGAAACTTGTTACACATCCTAGTCTATAATAATATAGATTTTTTTATATTTTAACCTGGCTTCTTCCTGCTGTTTTGCCCGTATTATGTTTTCCCGTTGGAATGATATGTTTTTACAGTGAAAAAAGGTTCATACAAAAACTTTTATTTAACGAACTCAAAAAAATATAATTCTACCTCGATGCAGCCTTTCTGAAACGTTGCGCTTACATACATTTTAGCGATGTATTTCATTACCTAAAGATAAATAATAATTAATCAATATGGATGAAGTGAAAGAAATATTTCTCGATCGTAGCAAGTGGAAAGGAGCGTGCCTGGAAAATAGGCGTGAATCTATGTATGTAGATTTCCCAAAATAGTTTCCTTAAATACGGGCTTTGCCTAGATTGCTGCCCCTGTTCTCTCACGTTGGTACTAGAATTAAGAAATCGGTACTGTATGTCTAAATTTTTTATCATAATAAATGTGTTTAATTTTTTCATCATACCGAACTGAACCTGCTACCTGAAATACATACTTGGATTTTTTATTTGGTAAGAATATGACTATTTTAATACGCCAACCGTACCACTAGTTATATATTTATTACTTTAGGTAAGATACCACCACCGCCGGCTAAGTTCTGAAACTAATTAGTTATTTTAATGCGATACTAAAATCTTAAGCCGGTGCTAAAATTAAGCTTCCAATATCACACATTCATAAATCTGAATGGTAGACCAAAACAAATCGTATAAAATCACGTCCAAATTCCAGACGAAAAGAAACCCGAAACCTTTAACGGCAGTTCGAACATTTCTTAATTAGCCAGTTTTTATTGAACAGCAAATTCGGTTAACTTTAACAAAGGGTTCTTTCAAATAAAAATAAAGCTGTGACTCGTGACGAATCACGGAGGTGTTTTGCTTGTCCGGTAACCCTTTTTGCTCCCGGACTAATCTAGAGATGGCCAACAGTTTTTAATTAAAGATAATGTTACATAGCTGCACGTACTATAGATCCAGCAACAACACCATTTTAGGGTTGTCAGACCGCTCGAATCAATTAAGTTCCACTTAAACTGAAATACTTTAATGAGAATGCCAAAGTCTTGCAATCTGACAGTGATTGATAAATGATAGAGCAATTACTGTACTCGCCTAAATACATTTACGTACGTGATTATAAGGACGGGCGAATGTGACCAATTATTCCGTTTGTTCAAGTCGTTTATGTTTGAAATAACCAGCCAATACGTAAATGGATTAATTGATTGAAGAACGCTATTTTAATTGACTCTAGTTTTAAAGTGACCTATTTGATTAAGTAATTTCGCTACAACTAAAGTTCTGTTTTATTTACAAACCCGTTAAGCCTTCTCTCGTTCTTTCCTTGAATACAAAATCTGCAGAATGAAATAGATAGTCGATATATCTCTAAACATTTATATACTACTAAATAAAAAGGTCCCAAAAATTCACATAACAGCCCTATGTTTTAGTCGTCAACAGGAGGGTAGTAATTAACTGGAAGTCCATTCGACCACTTAAATATATCGGTAGCAGAGAGCTCCAATATTCAATTAACTTACATCAGTCAGTACTCAAAATAAATGATTGAAGTAGAAAAAGAAAAGCAAAGTGAACTTATATTATACTACCGTTAGTTTACAGAAAAAAAAATGAGGCACGATATTATACATATAAATCATAAATTGTAGAATGATTCATAAATATCATAATTTATTTATTAAATAAACAAAGACAATATTTGTTGAACGAAAAGACCGAAACCTCCTATGAATTAATTACCAGCATCTGATAAAACCTGTACGTCAAAGTATTTAAAAAAATTAACACAAAAATCAACTAATCGGAACATAAAGCAGATGCGTTGCCTTTTAGAGAATTAGACTTGATAAGTTCCAGTAACATACATAACATAACATGGGCAGGGGACAACCCTAGAAGCAACTAGATGGAAGCTCATTCAGCAGCAGACAATGTGCCGGTAGCCGCACCGATATTCAATTAATAACTACAAAGACGAGAGCACCTTGTATAAATTAAAAACACTCGACGGTCTTATATTATGCCTTGTATGATACTAATAGTACCGGTAATATTACTTAGAAAGTTCTTTAAGAACGCGTAATCAAGTAGCCAAGTATGTACATAAAAGAAATACAATATTTGTACATACTCGTTATCACTAAAATAGCCAGAGTGAATCTTTATCATCGCTCTTATGAGAGAGATGCGCAATCTAAGCTTTCAAATCCAATTCTCCCTAATTGTCTCTCATCAAAAAAGTTACATTAAGACGGTCTTAATAGCCGCTTTGATTACCATCTATGCTGAGTGGTGGACGATTATTTCGGAGTCGGATGATGCGGAGAAACAAAATGCGCTCGCGCACGCGTCTGCGTCGCCACCGGGTTACGCTGTCGTTAAGAAATTACCGGGCGCGCCGTCGACGACGCCGCCGCCGATTTTATCGATGGAATTTATTGTCGACACTCGATGCGCGCGTGCCCCCTTCCCTATGCTCGCTTTACGTGGAGGCGGCGACGTTTAGAAGTTTCCATCCGATCCCGTATCGATCGATTGTTTATTGATTTGAATTAATTTTAATATTCCCGATAAAAACTATATTTCGATGAACGCGTTGATGTCTTTTCAATGTACGTAAACATGTTTTGTAATCAAGAAATGTTATGTCATCGAAGTTTAATTTTCGAGTGAGATTACGACTAATGTTTATCAATAAGAGGTTTTTTATTGATTTCTCTATCGAAACAATTTGTTGGATTCCATTTATCGAGGGCATTGGTCACGTCTGCGCGGTGCGCGGGCGCAGCACGGTAGTAACGAGTGTATAATTATTACGGCCGGCGCCGGTAGCCGAAAGGCCGACTCATCGTAATTTGATGGCGTCGTCGGGCTGCCAGCCCCGCCGCCGCCCGCGCCACAAAAAACTAATTAACAGAGAGCCTCACCAAAACCGATACTATGTTGCATTCACGCCGCCCAAATAAAACAAGACGGTGTTTATTATGAAATTAATCACTCTCTGACTTAATTTTTATGCGTGGTCATTGACACTTTAATGTCAGCTGAAGTCAAAAGCACTGCCAATTTAATATGCGAGTTCTGTCACATGAAGTACCATTACCATTGCACGGTGTGACCGAACTAATAGCAGCGGTCATCTACATGTCCGGTTGTAGTAGCAGTTAGAATGCACGGCTATAAGATCTGCTAATCTAGCTAAAGCCGTCACAGGGCAATCTTGTGGGAAGCCAAGCTAGTATAGACCACCGGCCGAAGCCTATAATGGGAGGTATACGTCACACGTTCTCGGGTTACCTTAGACAATGTGACAGTAGCATTTCGCTTGACCGCAGATCAACTTGCGCCTTAAGTTGCCAGAGTGTATTAAAATTTGCCTTACAACGTTGTTGTACGTAGGCAAAATAATCTGAAATAAATGATCTAACTTTTTACAAACGCTTTTCATTTCAGCCCTGTTTAAAAAAGAAAAATAATATCGAAAAACATCTTAGATTTTAGTATTCCTTGTGCTCTGTATTTTCGTATTTTTTAAAGATTTTCTCTTCAGTTTTTTCATTCCACTTAGTATTCAGCCATTAGAGACAGACAAACACAAACACACTAGTGATTCTATACATAATTCTCCGATTTTTGCTTTTTAAGATGAAATAAGTGCCGGAACAGGCAGCAACTATCACAAACTAAAAATTGAAACCCCGCATTGAAATAAAAACATGTACCTATACAACAGTCGGTATACCATCGCACGTGTACGTAGATCT
Organism: Teleiodes luculella; assembly: GCA_948473455.1. NCBI lineage: Eukaryota > Metazoa > Arthropoda > Insecta > Lepidoptera > Gelechiidae > Teleiodes > Teleiodes luculella. Next base: position 9,543,899 of record OX419593.1, read on the forward strand.
CGGACAGGCAACTGGCCACCGCCGTGATAGATTGTCGCCATGATGGATCGGAGACCACCGCCAATATCGAGCTGCGGACACGACCGCAAACCCCACGCTACTTACAGCTTAACGAGATTGAGGCCCTGATACGACTCAAAGAGCTAGGAAAATCTGCGCGCTTCGCTCTTTCGCTATTCTGAGATACGACCCATCAGCCAGCTCAAAGCATTCATTTGTTTCAATGTGTTCGACGGACGATGTCCGTGCATGGAAATCTTCTCCGTAAAGTTGCTAAAACGTCCGCTTTTGGTGTTGTAATATAGGTTAAGTATGAGACTACAATAAAATTTCGACACCTTAAATGCGTGTCAAATGTCTTGTACCTAAAATTTCAGAAACATTTTTAGACGGAAATTGAACGAGCATCAGTGGTAATGGTAACACAAGCTGAAAAGTACCTAAACGAAAAAAGTGACACGCAGAATTTCATCTTTCGTTTTGTACATGGATATTGATTTTGTTTGATATACAATCGTAAAAAATAAATGTCCCAAACTCTTAAACTTAAAACGTCATCAACATACACGAGCGACCCATAGCGAATTATTTTTCGGCGCACCGGACACGGTTGTGGGCTCACAGAATTCGATAACTGGCCGAGACGCGTCAACAAGCCAGAGTTAATCCTCTTAATACTAAGTTAAACGCTGCCATGCGCAAGCGCGCTGCACGCTCTGAGTGCGCGAATTGCCATTGTTTCAGCAACTTTATGACCTGCGCAAAGCGTATTAAAAACAGCTGGACAGACCCCAAATAATGCGCAGATGTATAATGCAAGTTTGGTTGTAACAATTTACTTTAAACTTATCTCATACCGAAGTGAAGGACTCATGCCTCTTTGTCGATACACTAGCCCAGTGCGATTTCGTCGACATAAAATGAAATTCTTGAACGTGTGTGCAGATTTCCTAACACGACGCAAGTTTTCCTGTTAAGAAATACGATACGAAATCTAAGGAAATTTTCGAATTTCTATTTCAGAAAAATGCTATAATTCAAAGGTACTTTACTTGGTTGAATTTGATCTGATATGCGCTGTCGGCCACTATTGGATAGTAGGTAGCAAAATTAGTCGGATTATTTATAAATTCCGTCTGGGCTAAACCCGAAATTTTAGGAACAGCGTTTGAATTGTATCTGATTAGCTAGAAATAGTATTCGCAAATTGGCGGCGCCGAAATTGGACGCGTCATTAACACACAGGGCACGGCGACCCAAAGAAATGTCACGTCAAAATCGCTTTCCGAGAAGCGTAGCGCTACCGGAGCCGAAAAGGAATTAATAAATACAAAAGGGTTATAAAAACTGTGACAGAATTAAGAGCGGGCGCGTTAAAAACGGAGGTGCGCGACGGCGACGCGAACAAGTGAAACATGATGCGCGAAACAAAGCAGCCGGAGCGAATGCCTTAAATCATTTTTAATTATGTTATGGCGCGCCTGCGCACCTACTGCGCGGGTTGGGTTACACGCGGCTGCTGGCTGCGTGTCACTGTCCCTGCCGCCGAGTGCCGCGCATGGCCTGACATGACTCTGTGTATCACATGCCTTATGACTCTATCTTGACATATTCATCGAGTTTTAAACAAGAAATTACTCAAGCTCAGGCTTTAAATCAAAGAATTTATATTGGCCCTTATTCTGGAAATCTATAAGGATTGCTTAAAAAAAGGCAACAAAATGCCAAATACTTTTAAACGGGTAATTTGTATGTTACAGCCTAAATATTTTTCGTTTCCGGGAAAAAAATATTTGGGAAAGTGTGTCAGGTCCATTGACCGAGCATATTTCCTTTTAGTTTTTGCCTAGCCATCTCTTGCACCCTATGAGTGTCATGAAGCATAAAAGCGACTGTATAATAAATATGAGAGGCACACGTAAGAACGGGAGCGGTTGGGTCATTGTCGGCTACTCATTTCACGGCTTAGCGAGAATACTAAGCCGTATATGTATTCATTATACTCTTCACCTCTTTTTATCTAATCTTTGCCACAACACAATACATCGAAAACGTTAAAGTAGTTAAACGATAATGAACAACGGAACCGTCAAAATCATTAGGTATGTTCTAAAGGATTCTACGTCCCAGCAGTACCTAGTAGGGAGTAGGGGGTAGTAACTTACTGTAAGGTTTATTTTGTTTTCAATATTTGCAATTGAAATCTAAAATAAAATTAAATATTTCAAAATAAAGTTTTTCACTTAGGTATCTAATAGATTAGAGGAAAACCTATAATTAAAGGTTCGCATAGAATTGTTCACGAGAGTTGGAACTCGAACTTGTACAAGTTTATTTACCTAGATGGAATTTTAACAATATTACATTTGTTGGGTCAGCTAAAAAAATACTACCGATATTTTTATTTTATTATGGTAAAGTATCGTTCGAAAATCTTTATCAACTTTCCCAGCGCAGTTTACGTACACATCTATGGTTCGTTTTATTTCAAAAAAATCTTGTCACGACTCTCTGTACCTATATATCGATAACAATGTGTTTCATAAGTTTTTCCCGTTTGTCGCTGGTCGCTGTACAATGCGCGCTAATTACTTGGTCGTGGAAAGTCGCGCGTGTCGAATGAAAGAAGAGCGTGCGTCGCGATTGGTTGTCGCTGTCGCAATACAGACGACTCACGCGCAAGTATAACTGCCCATGAAATTCCTTGCTGTGTCCGCTGACGCACATACTTTATACACTAACTAGCTTTCCGCCGCGGCTCCGCCCGTGTTTACAGTTTTTACCGTAGGATTGAGGCATTTTTCCGCTTCAAAAGGTAGCCTATGTTACTCAGGGTGAACGTAGCTTTCTAATGATTAAAGAATTTTTGAAATTGGTTTAGTAGTTTTTGAGTTTATTCATTACAAACATAAACACACACAAAAATATAAATCTTTCCACTTTATAATATTAGTATGATGAAAATGTTTCGCTTTGTGAAAAATTTTGAAAATATCATGTAAACTAATGGTAGCTATTATCACAATTTAAACCTGAATTGAAGTTGGAATGTTGTTGATGTCTCTCGAATTAAGGTGGAAATCTGATGTCTTGATATGCCAACTTTTTGTATATTTGTAAATACTTGACACTGGCACAAAGAGAAAAGTTTCTTTGGGAAACGTGCTCAAAATCGTTGACTGGGCTTGTCCCATCTGTATTGCTAAGTTACCACTTACCTACTCCCTGTATATTTCCTGATTGCAGCAGCTGGTAGTTGGACTATACGTGCACCTATATAGGAACTGTTACTGTAGAGATCTTGGAGCGAGCTGTTTTTTTGATTGGACTTAACGTTTTTCGCTATAACGAAAAAATAAAAGGAGTATTTAACCTTAAGTTTTTAACTGACAATGCCAAGGAGAGGTATTTTATTCTATTTGCACTCACTTGGCTATGCGTTCGCATAACTAGCCTAGCCTTTTTGCCATGGCTGTCTGGAAAAACTCAAAGTAAATAGTCGCACTCACCGCAATTACTTAAGATGCCTTAGATGGGTAATAATGACGAAGCTAACTTACCATCACAGATCGGCATCACGCATCCGAATGACGGAGGAGCGCGTACTAATTTGCCACATTACACCGACACGGAGGACAGTTTGCAGCGCTGCTGAAGCAATGCTGCAGGAATGCATGGCCGATCGCCAGCTGAGCAGTGATGGGTATTGGTAAAAAGCGGTGTCTCGACGGTGAATGAAGCGATTAGCGCTGAATGGTCCTCCGGCACGCGGAACCAACGCCGCGGCACGACGCGGGCCGAGCGGCCACATTGTCTCAGCCCGCTTGACCCGTGCCCCGAGCAAAAACCGCTGCACCGAAAACTAATAAAAACTGCCCAAAACCATCGACGCCTTTTTTTTAATTGGACAAAAAATTTGGACTTTTTACCGTTTACAATCCCTTTTGTAGCGCTATCGTCGCGGATCGTTGACTGCTCTTGATGAAGATACTTTTCCTTCTAAGTGGATGTTCAAGTGAAGGGTTTTACAATTCGATGTTTCGCCGTTTATAAACCAGTCATTTGGACGTTTATAGTCATCTTAAGTTTGATTATTATTCACGTGGTTCAAATTCAAATTCCCACAGCCAAATCTTAATACAAAGCCTCTGGTTTCCTATAACAAGGCGTTTGTTAGGCCGCGCACGTGAACTGGCTAATTTAAGCGGAGAGCGCGCTCGCCGCATCTCATTTACCTTATTAAGGCGGCGCGGCGCGGCCGGCCGCGTCACTCAACGTCGCCGCGGACGCATAAACACCTCCTTAGCCTCCCTCTATCGCCTCTCTAATCGGAACCCGGCACGATCTTTCCGCATATGTGAACACACCTCTGCCCTTTCGCTGACTAATGAATGAGCTCGTAATTCAACAATCTTTCCACTTTATTATCTACGATCTCCGCAATGCCTCATTAAGATGAGATTTCGTTGGATGCTTGGATATCCGCTTGAAGGTTACCGTTTTTCCAGTATTTTCTTAGAGTTAGAATTTTTATTCTAGCAAGAAAGTTGATTATAAATTACATTCAAGCGAGTAAAAAGTCAGCTTTAACAAAGAAAACAATATTTCCTTAACTGAGCCAGAGTTTTAAAATTCCGTTGCCATGAGACACGGCCTCCGTCATAAATCAATAAAAACTTTACGAAGGAAAAGAGAAGAAAGCAGGTGAGTGGTAATTGCTCAATTCGGAATTCCGAGCGAACATTTGGAAGTCAGCTAATGGTCTTATTCAAATTTGGAGTGCGGGCGGAAGGATAAATCTTGCGAGGCGGCGTAATGAGCTAATTCGGCATGCGGGGAGTACTTCCCAGTACGTGCCCCTGCTATACGTAATGGAACAGGCAATGCACTCGCGCCAATCCGTGCACGCCGCCGCCGATCAAAATGGAAATGTGTGCTATGCGATATACGTGATGAAATGGAAGCTTCTGTTTTCAATACTATGGATTTCACGGTGTCGAAGAACCAAACTCGACATAGTTCTTTAAGAATAAGAATAAGAATAAGAATAAGAATGCATTTATTGTCATAATAAAAACATAATTATGTAGCAGTAACATGACAGTAAGACCAGTACACTTATATTTAATTATAATATAATACTATGACAAAAGGAGATAGCTCAGCTTGTGTTTGCGCAGAATGAAATTCTACGAAACGCTGATTTTCAGCCATCCCCTTCTCCCTAAGTAGGAATGCGGGAGAGTGGTGCTGAGGGCTTACTTTTTACAATAACTGGTACGCGTGTGCCTGTGTGTGTGTGTGTGCGCGTGTGTGTGTGTGTGTGTTTGTGTGTGTGAGTGAAAAAAAGGCTAGACATTATATTTAATATTGTAGGGTTAAGTAAGATTAGCTAATAGATTAATTTTTTTAAATACATTTAGAAATATTGGTTTATGGGTAGAAATTTCGAATAGGCATGCTTCAGATGTTCAGCAGCTGATTGTCTTTTAAGTAGTGCTAACTTGTACTTATTCTTAAAACATTGTACATTTTTTATTTTTCTCATAGGCGGAGGAAGATCGTTCCATATTCTAGCTGCACTATATCTGAAACATCCCCTGTATCTTGTAGTTTTATGATTAGGTATACCTAACAAATTAAGTCTATCCTTACGAAGGCTTCTGCTAGTTACATCGTTTATCCATGTGAGCTTTTCAAATAAATACTCCGGGTTTTTGTTCCAGATAACTTTTTGTACTGTACAGGCATAGTGGAGTTCCCTTCTGGCACTCATATTGAGGATGTTATTTTGATTCAGGTAAGGTGATATGAAGCTCCTCCTAGGTATTTTAAAACAGAAACGAATACACGCGTTTTGCACTCTTTGTATTGCTCTATCCATAGAACAGTTCAATCTAGGTCCGTACACAGAACTGCAATAATTGAAGGGCGACAGCACAAGCAAATCGCATAAAAGTACTCGCAGTTCCTCCTTTATGTACGATCTGATTTTGTATAAGGTTTTTAATTTAAAAAAAGCGTTCCTAATTTTCAGATCTACATGTTCTTTATACTTCTGCTCCCCATCCATGTGAAGTCCCAAGTTCCGCGCAGACTTGACGTAACTGAGAACAACTTCGTTAATTTTTATGCTATCTCTACATTCCATGACTTTACGTATTTGACATTTAGTACCTAACACCAATACTTGTGACTTAAGAGGGTTTAAATGTAGGGAATTATTTTTGGACCAATTAAATATATTTTGCAAATCTCTATTAATAACTTTTATGGCATTAGAAGTATCTCTCCCGTCAAAAGAATAATAGATTTGTGTATCGTCTGCGTACAGATGATATTTACACGACTCTATACTTTCAGGAAGGTCTGCTGTAAACATTGTGAAAAGAACTGGACTTAACAGTGAGCCTTGCGGTATGCCTCGCTGCAGTTTCCCAACTGCTGAAAACCGTTTTTCTCCGTCTTTTCCGTCAGTAACAACTACCTGCTCTCGATCTGATAGAAATTCTCGGAACCATTGGCAAGTGTTTGGTGAAAAACCGAAATATTCTAACTTGGCTAATAAAAGGTCTGGATGTAAACAGTCGAATGCTCGAGAATAATCAAGTAAAACCATAACTGTGCTCAGCCCCATATCCGAAGCTGATGTGATGTCATCAGTAACATTAATAAGTGCTGATTCGGTTCCATGATATTTACGGAAGCCGGATTGAAATTTTGGTATTATATTGTTTATGTTTATGTAATAGAGTAATTGATTTAATACTACCCTCTCTAATACTTTCGATAGTACAGGTAGAATCGAGATTGGTCTTAAGTCTTTAAAATCCGTTACTGAAGGTTTCTTAGGTATAGGTTTGATTAAGGCTCTTTTCCAACAAGACGGGAAGGTGTTTGTTTCTATTGACTTATTTACTATCGCTGTTATTATAGGCAGCGTTACATCAAGTGTAAGCCTTATCATATCAATGCTCAAATCGTCAAAACCAATGGCTTTTGTCTTAATACTGCATAAAATCTTTTTCACTTCTATTTCGTTAGTCGGTTTTAACTGAAAGTTTATCTGCCTATGAATATTTTTACTTGGAGTAATGTTTTTTACATCTAAGTTACTTATAGGAGGAAGATCTAAGAAATGATTATTAATTTTATCAGGGTCGTTTAAGTCTTCAGGAATTAGGTCTATGCATGGATTGTCAAACAAAATAGTGTTTTTCATGTTTTTCCAAAGTAGAGTAGGTTTGTCCAGATTGTTATTAATAAAGTGATTGAAGTAAGCTTTCCGTTCCCTTTCTATGGTAGCTGTTACAAGATTCTTGAGACTACGATAATATTCTATAGAGCTTGCTGATTTATTTTTCCGTGCTTTGACTAGAGCTTTATCTCGTAAACTCATCATGAATTTTACCATATTTGTTATCCATGGCTTTTGTTTATCTTTTATTTTTATTTTCCGGACTGGTGCATGTTTATCGAAGAGAGTCAACATGTTACCAGTAAAGTCGGATATCATGTCATCAACATCTCCCAGGTCGTAAATAGATTCCCAAGGGATAGCTTTCAAGTCCGCAGTAAAAGCTTCAATATCAATATTCCGTAAACACCGTAGGGACTTGAAACCATTCCCTGACTTTGGTTTATTAATATCGAAATCTACTAAGACCATGCTATGATCGCTTAATGACTTGTTATGTAAAACTGTAATATTTTTACAGCGCGATCCGCTATCGGTCATCACTACATCTAGAAGAGTTTCAGTATCTTCCGTAATCCTAGTAGGTTCCGTAACAAGCTGTTCTAGATGATGCTGGTGACAAAAGGATTGTAATTCTCTAGCACGCGGCGACTCTACTGCAAGCTGGTCCATGTTAAGGTCACCTAAGACACAAAGGTAATTACAGTGCGCCATGAAGTTAATTGAGTCACTAAGAGAATCAAGCGCAACCCCAGTGCTGACACTCTCTGGCCTATACGCTGTGCCAAGAGCTAACCTAGCTCCAGGCAACTGAACTTCAAGCCATAACTGTTCCAAAGAGGAGGATGGGTGTTCTATAACTTTAGCAGTGATATTTTGTGAAATATAATACCCAACTCCACCGCCCCGACCTTCCCGACCTCTTTGTATAAACCTATAACCAGGCAACGCTGGTGCCAGTGATTCCTGCCCATTCTTGAGCCAGGTCTCGTTCACAGCAAGTATATCGGGTTTATAGTTCATTACAGTCACCATAAGTTCATCTTGACCGGTATTTAAAGATTGAGCATTTATCAACCCCAGTCTCAAATATTTTACTCTAGAGTCAGCCATTTATAAAACTTAAGTAATTAATCATAATGTGTTTATGTAAGTGTATTTGTATGTGTTTGTAAGTAAAAAAGTGTGTATGAAAGTGAATGAATAAATTTTCAGGCAATTCATCAAGTATACAAAAAATATTATGACAAAAACAATAGTAAAAACAATGCACAAAAAAAGAAATGTTCAATAATAATATAATTCCGCTGGACCACAGTACCACCAAAGCGCTATATAAAAGCTCCAATTTAGTGTTTACCAAAAACCTTAACCAAATCAGCCTCGAAGTTGATTCTATGTCGCGTTTTTCCTTGATCTTGCCGTGCAAAGATTTTTCCGTCGCGAGTCCAAATATATTTGTAATTGTGATCCGAACTCATCCGTCGCGCCTTCTGAAATAGAGTACGGTTGTATTTTGTGATAAAATATAACTAATGCCAATCACTCAAATAAATACCAAAAATTTACAAATTGTACTAGTTTCGTTATATCGTTCCATCTTATATTTGCTTCAGCTGGCTTTTATGCAAACAGTAAACCGAAAATGTTAGAATATAGTACTACCTCCCTCCTTATTACTTGAATACTCCAGCAAACGACCGTTAACAATTTCTGTCCCATAAAAAAGTGAGATAAACTCAGCAAAGACAGACAATAGGCATTGTTTTTATGTAAACAAAGGCCCGTTCGACCAATCAGCGACGGCGCTCTTAGTAATTAAAAATTCAAATTAGGAACGTCGTCCCCTCGTTCGACGCGGTTGGTGATTACGGAGCGTTAATTACGAGCGACCAATTAAAACGCGGTGCGGTGACGCGGGCGACTTCCAGCCAATGGTGGGGCGCCGCTGAAGCGAGCGCAGCGGGCGTGGTAATTAAGACAGCGCGAAAGGGTTGATTTTCCGGGCGTTTCCTAGGGGCGTAGATTAATGACGGGCGGGAAGGAGTGGCGGGCATTACTGTGATGATACCGGCTTTATTAACTAAATGGTAACGTTGTATGATACGTAATCATGTTATATTTTGTTCCTTGGTTTATGGCTATTCATTGTGGCTTAAACTCATTTTGTTTATTGTGGCACCAAGTGGCTTAAACCTGAATTAGAATTACCGGACCTCTGTCTGCCATACTGGCCCATTGCGGGTTAATCGACTCTACATATTAAGTAGGTATGTTATTTTTCTTTGTAACTGTATGAGTGCCAAAAAAATGTATGTACAATGAAAAATTTTCACTGGTTCAGCATCTCTTTTTCAAATATAAACATCGAATTCTCTTTATGAAATTATATTTTTTACGACTTCACAAGCTCGATTTTTTTAAGACAAAATAAAAACAAATTAGAAGAGTCAACTTTATAAAATTATAAAATCAAAAGGTTCATATTTTATCTACAAAATCATCCAGCCAGCCATTTATAATATAACAACAACTGCTCTAGCCTCTATGCCATTAATTCTACTATCAATTAGTGACTTGATTGGCTAGTTAAAAGAACTTTTTATAAAGCGTTAAAGCAACATTTTAATAGGAAAATTAAGAGAAAATTAGAAGTCAACCTAACATTTTATATTAACCGTTTTTGTAAGAATCTTTTACTTTGACTATTTCTAAGGAACTCTACCCACAAATCAGTGGAGATAAAACAGGCACTCAATACGCCATTTCTAGAACAATGAGGTGATTTTATTAGCGCACCTCTATCGACCTTACGACCCTACAACAATGACGTAAAACGTTCGTACGTACACGTAATGCGCTCTCGCGTGCTCTTTTGCACCCTTTTACTGAAACGATATAGTAAGCTAACACAGCCCTTGCGCACATTTCATTCTTAAAGTTATCTGTATGTTTCTTATGAATGTACAATAAAGTGTTATTTACTTATTTACAAAATATTAAAAAAATATTTCTGAACATAAACAGAGACTTTTGTGTTCTAAGTAAATTTATCGTTCAATAAGATCTTTTATAAATAATATTGGTACATAAACTTTTTTTATGTATATATAAATAGCATTCCGCCCGCTGTTATATATAACAGCGTTGTTTTTCGAGTTTTCCCGTATAAAAGAATCAGCTGTAAAATTTTACCTTCTTACGTTATTCCTGCATATGACTAAACTTCAACCGAATCCGTTCATGGGTTCCAACCTAAAGGCGGACCCAACTTACTGAAAAATATTATTGAGTACTTACTGCGACATATCAATGAGTAAAAGTGTCTTTTAGACTAGACGAAATTATTCAAGCATTCATTATGTTATATCTTGATAACCCATTAATCGGCACCAAATGCCTAGGTATATTATCTTGAAAGTAAAAATATTGTTTGTGTTTGTATATGATTTGATAATAGAATCGTGGCCAGAATACATAAAACAATCGTAGGTGGAAACCCTACTCACCCTTACGCGGCCTTTTAAAGCCACTATTCCCTAAACGATATGTTTTTATTCCAAGTTCACTGTTCAGTACAGGAAGGAATATAGCGCAGCGTTTTAGCATTTTATAGCGCAGTGGTAAAGGGCACTTCTTAGGTAGAAAACTACTCAATACTTTGTAGTAGTAGTGTACTACTTCAGCTTTGATTAATAAAGCTAAAAAAATCTATACTAAAATTATATTTTTGCATTTGTAAAATAGGATAAGATATAAAATGTCACTCGGCTAGCTTAGCAATAAGGCCGCTAATCGTACTAGACTTGTTTTGCTCTTTCTGCGAGTAATACCTACTTATTTTTTTATTAGTATGTAATTAATCGTATAAATATTGTTATATTCCTCTGTCAGTTCCACTGTAACATTCAACAATGTTATAATACTAAATAATATTCGTCCGCCATTGACATTCAAGGTATTTAGATATCCAAATGTATATTTAAAAAAACTAGATCAAAATCGGCGCATCCGTTTAAGAGCTACGATGCGATGCCACAGACAGATAGACACACACGTCAAACTTATCACACCCCTCTTTTTTGTCGGGGGTTAATTAACTTATGAAGAATTATCTAAGTTGAAACCAAACAATACAGGTTACTTAGAAATTAGTGGTATGGTATATAAACATACATACATTTCAGTAGGACTGAGAGAGAAATTGATATAAGGAAAAATAAAACCAATTTCCTTCCAACTAAACATTGAGGTTATAAGTCTCACATCGCTGTTATTAACCGAACCGATGAAGTATAAATGATCCACGTAGCCATTGCTGAAAGAGAGTTATTCTTCCCTCCCCACTCCCCCCGCTCCGGCCGTCACCGCCAGAAGAAAAATGCTAACACGCCCCCGCGAAAACTATTAGTTATTTTGGCACCCCTGCACACCCACACTGCCTTCGATTATGGACCACTGCCACCTTTTAACAAAGTTCGGGAAATGCTAATTTTTTTCATATCCAAATATTATTATGTTAAATAAATAATTATGTGAGGACTCACACACAGCCATCTGCCCTATGAATATGTATGTATACCTACATCAAAACACAAGTGCAAATGTTTGCCTTGGGCGGGGTTCGAATCCGCGACCCTGCGCTTCGAAGGCAGGCGCACTACAGAAATTCTATATTATACTTGGTTGCGCGTGTTATAGTTTTTCGCGCTATTTTGTAAATAGCATTGGTTTGTGGATAAATGCATCCCTTTCCTTCCAACACTCTCTCCCTCCCGCACAATGCCTGCCCAAGATGTGCAACTGTGCAAAAGCCTTCTCGCTCTCGCGCATTGGAAGATTGGAAGATTCTCGACGCGAGCAACACAAATCAGTCGCTCTATGGCTTCGCTTCGACCACACGCCTTTCATATCGTATCGACTCGTCTCGGCGCTCCGCAACCGCGAGTGTCTAGTAAAATACCTAATTGTCGTTTATAATAACTGTGAATATATTAGTGAAAACATTTGGTGCCAAAAAACTTTGTGCCAGTGCAACCTCCAGGACAGTGCAACACGCTTGGAGCGATAGCGTCGCCTAGCGAGATCACTCTGCAGCTTCCAGGTATGTGCTTCCTTATAACGAGCTGAATACCAAACCTCAGCTCCTAAACAGCTCGTCATCCTTTCGCATAAATTCGCAAACCAAATTATATCGTGTCGTATTCTTTTCGATTCATTTTGTAGCAACTTAGCCGTTGGTCGCCATCTTTCCCTCGCGTTTTCGTAAATTCTCAAATACAGTCCACTGCCCCACCATTATTTATGGTCCTAGCGAGCCGGATGATATGTACCATTTTTATGGTCCTAGCGATCCGGATATGTACCTATTTATAGCAATTATCAACCGGATTTCGAATTAGTATCGCAATTAGTAGCTATTATTCCATAGGGAATAACGCATCTCGCCCTAAATACCTAGGTTTTATTTGTAGTTTCGTTCGCGCCCTAGGTACTTAGGTATTTACCTCTCGGCTTAGGATTCCTATCTAGTGTATAGGCACGAAGTAGGAACCTAACGCATACTACAGTTTGATATTGTCGCTTCGCTCCGCTCGCTTTGTAACTAGGTACTTAGGTATTTACTTCTCGGCTTAGGATTCCTATCTAGTGTATAGGCACGAAGTAGGAACCTAACGCATAGGTACCTACTTATAGTTTGATATTGTCGCTTCGCTCCGCGCGCTTTGTAACCACTTAGGTAACTACGTAGGTAGACATTGCGCCCCATTCAATTTTCGTTCGTTCATTTGTCGCAGTTACTAGGCATAAGAAATACCTTATTTCTTATTTCGTTTAGTTTTCACCCTAGTAACTAACTGTACAACTTATTTTTCGTATTTGTCTCGTTTTGCTGTCGTTTGCTCGGCCTACATAGGTAGATTTAAGTACACAGGTACTCAATTAGCTCGTCGCTCGATCTTGTTTGTTTAATTCTTTCTCGCTACGTATCGTCGCGCCGCAACTAGCTAGCTAGCAAATAATAAATAGTGGATTTACATTAGTAACAACCTAATAAATGCTAGTTCAGCTTTATTTAGTGACTGTCGCATCTTATGTATAGTACTAATAGTGGACAGAGACGCTCGTTAGATATTTATTACTGTGTTTTTTCGTTTCGTTGTCGAACTACATTACTTACATAGGTACGTAATTAGTTATCCCCGCACCACGGTAATAGGTAAGTACTTACGTAGCTTGGTTTCTGTTCTCCATCGCTTCGCTCGTAGGTAGATAATAAATACATAAGGTCACGTCTAGTCACGGAAGGGTAGGCAAGTTACTACGGTAATCTTACCTATTTATTTACTATTCTTTATCGTTTCGTATATTAGTATATTTGTCGTAATAATGGCTCCTACCAAAGGAAGGGAAATTCAAGTCAAACGTGTCTCGGCTAAAAAGGATATGTTGTACTCTCGTATGCAAGAATTGTATGAACAATCTCTTTCGCTAAACCAATTAGATATTGTCGCGCGCGATTCTTTTCTTAGTGACATAGAATCGTTAGATAGTTTGCGTCAAGATTATGAAGAATGTCTTGATCAATTCAATACGCTTCAATTAGAAATGGATTCGGATTTTAAGGTCGATTACGCACCTTTAAAATCATTCGATACGTGGTACAGCCGCATTAAGCGCGCCGCGAAATTGCTGACGTCAGATAATAATAGCAACTCGAACTCGAACTCGCATAGAAGTGATCGCCCTAAATTGCCGCCAATTCAGATTCCACAGTTTAACGGGGATATTAAAAATTGGCCTTTATTTTTCTCTAGTTTCGAAAATATAATACACAACAATAAGTGTTTAACCGATCACGAAAAATTGTACTACCTACTCGACAAATTGAGTGGTAAAGCCAAGGCCGTCTGCGCAGGCATTACGCCTTGTGCCGAAAATTATTATTTGATTTTAAATACTTTGAAGTCAAAGTATCAAGACGTAAGATTAGTAGCAACCGCCTACTTGGATCAAATATTTAATTTGAAAAATATTTCGTCCGGTAATGAACAAAATTTAGAAATGTTTCTCGATGTTCTCGCTTCGTCTGTTCGCGCATTGAAAAACCTTAAGCTCGACAACTTAAGTGATTTTTTGTTCTTGTATCTCGCACTTAAAAAACTCGATCCCGAAACTGTCCGTTTATTCGAAATGGACAACCGCAACGATTCCGATATACCTAGTTTCGATGATTTGGAATCATTCGTTCGCGGACACATTAAAATCTTACAACGTACGTCGCAAGAAGCTCCTAGGAAGTCGAGTAGTACTGCACCGACCGAGCGTCGAATGGAAGTGGCATCGAGACCTCATAAGTCCACACATTCGTATGTTAATATCGCATCAGCTTCTTCTTGCTCGTTGTGTAAGATTCAACACGACAACATTACTCAACATCTGTACAGGTGTTCGGGTTTTCAAAAGCTCACTCCTAGCGAGCGTCATAAATTTGTTCGGTCCAACAATTTATGTATAAATTGTTTTAGTGAAAAACATCGCGTTTCGAATTGCACTTCGTATTCTCGCTGTCGTAAATGCTCTAACAAGCATCATACCATGTTGCATTTTGGGAACAATAATGCAGCATCTAGTGTTTGCATATCTGTGGTAAATAACAGATCGGTCGCGCCCCCGCTTGCCTCGCGCCCGCCGGCGCAATTGCAGCCCTCGCAATCGTACATTGCTTCGGATCGCTCTCGCGCGCCCTCTGGCCGCGATTCGGAGCGCGCAAGCGATGTTACATTGTGCTCGCTTACTTCTTCATTAGCGCCGACTAGTACAGTCTTACTTGCTACCGCTCGCGTCGTTGTTTTCGATTCTCGCGGCAATAAACATATTGTCCGCGCCTTATTAGATAGTGCGTCGCAAAGTAATTTTATTACTCGCGAATGCTGTGAACGTCTCGGTCGCCCAAGCAACCGTTCGGGTTGTTCTGTAGTTAGGGGGATCGGAGATTCTACAAAAGCCGTTCAAGGCTCTCTAAAAATTGAATTTTGCTCTCGTTTCGATTCGAATATTTGCTTCGATATGGATTGTTTCGTTGTAGATAAAGTCACCGAACGTTTACCTACAGTTTCGGTCGATACTGCCGTGTTGACGAATTTCGATAATTTGCCATTGGCCGACGATACCTACGCCGATCCAGGGGATATTGAGATGTTAATTGGAGCGTCAATTTTCCCGCGCCTTTTGCTATCGCGTAAGGTTCAAGGTCACCCATCGCTCGCCGCCTCCGCCGGCCCGCTCGCATTGGAGACAGTTCTTGGTTTCGTTATAGTTGGTTCTGCTCCCACGCGCGTAGATGACTACGCTCCTGTCTCTTACTGCTGCTCAGTTGATCTTTCGGAGTCAGCAGTTCGTAAATTTGGGGAAATTGAGGAGGTCAACGTCCCTCCAATTCTTAGCCCAGACGATAAAGTCTGTGAAGAAATTTATTGTCGTACGACTACTCGTGACGTCGATAGTCGTTATGTCGTCGCTCCCCCTTTTAAGGGTGATATTCGCTCGCTTGGTGATTCGCGCCAAAGGGCCGAATCTCGCTTTCTTTGTCTCGAACGCAAAACGCAAGCTTCTCCGAATATGAAGAACGCTTACGATAATATTGTATCGGAAAACCTGGATAAAGGTTATATTTCGCCCGCGCCCCTCGAGTCTGAGGAGTCTTCGTCTCCTTCGTACATCATTCCTCATCACGGAGTGGTTCCTGAGGATACATTTGTCACTAATAGAGTGGCTAAAATTCAGGCTGAATTGTCGCCTCAGAATTTATGCCACGTCGCTGGTACTGACAATCCCGCTGATTGTCTTTCTCGTGGTCGTAACATCCGCTCTACGAAGTGGAAGCGTTGGAGAGCGGATTATTTGCACACATGGCAATCGCGTCAGAAGTGGAACACCCCTACGAACCCTATTACTGTCGGTACGGTGGTGATTCTTCGCACCGAGAACGCGTCTCCTCTTCATTGGCCCCTTGGCATCGTGGAGGAAGTTTTTCCTGGGGCGAATGGGGTAACTCGTATAGTGCGGGTAAAAACTGCGACTGGTTCCTACATGCGTCCAGTTGTACGTCTCTGCCCACTGCCTAATCAATAGTTTAGTTTCGTGTTCCTCATTAGGTAGTCTTAGGTTTAGTTAGGTTTAGTTAGCTTAGTTTTTCTTTTGAAGGTAACCCTTCAAGCCGGGGGGGAAATGGTTGCGCGTGTTATAGTTTTTCGCGCTATTTTGTAAATAGCATTGGTTTGTGGATAAATGCATCCCTTTCCTTCCAACACTCTCTCCCTCCCGCACAATGCCTGCCCAAGATGTGCAACTGTGCAAAAGCCTTCTCGCTCTCGCGCATTGGAAGATTGGAAGATTCTCGACGCGAGCAACACAAATCAGTCGCTCTATGGCTTCGCTTCGACCACACGCCTTTCATATCGTATCGACTCGTCTCGGCGCTCCGCAACCGCGAGTGTCTAGTAAAATACCTAATTGTCGTTTATAATAACTGTGAATATATTAGTGAAAACATTTGGTGCCAAAAAACTTTGTGCCAGTGCAACCTCCAGGACAGTGCAACACGCTTGGAGCGATAGCGTCGCCTAGCGAGATCACTCTGCAGCTTCCAGGTATGTGCTTCCTTATAACGAGCTGAATACCAAACCTCAGCTCCTAAACAGCTCGTCATCCTTTCGCATAAATTCGCAAACCAAATTATATCGTGTCGTATTCTTTTCGATTCATTTTGTAGCAACTTAGCCGTTGGTCGCCATCTTTCCCTCGCGTTTTCGTAAATTCTCAAATACAGTCCACTGCCCCACCAATACTCGTAGTTCTAGGCTGTAGTTTGTTGATTTTTTCCTTCTTATTAACATTGTTTGTTTCGATATATATAGTCTAAAAATAAGTCAAAATGCAATTCATGCATATTATAATGTGAACAATGTGTTTAAATTGACCAAAACACAGAATACAGCGTACGTTTCTGAGTAGCCTCGATTCGCGGAATGATCTCTTTGTGTTTGTGTCACTTTCGCGGGAGGAAACGCGGCTCGTCTAACAAAAGGCGCACGAGGAAAGTTTCGTCGGAATGTTCATTAAATTTGACCTTGTGAATGTATCTTATTCGACTTACCTTTTCCATATAATATATAAAACACGTTAAAATCGTATACCTACCTTAAAAAAACGTATACATTACAAGTATGATTTTAATCTTGGTTTACGAGATGAACCTAGTTTTAAGTTCATCCCTCAAATTATGTATATACCTTTTATTAAGCCGGGACCCACGGGACCGCTAGAATCCGCGCTTCTATTTTATGTAATAATTTCATAAATTCCTTAAAAATTCCCTGTAGTTCAGCATTACGAATGACGAATTCTTATCAAAATAAAACACTTCATTCGTGTCGTATCGTAACTATTTATTATAGCCATTCAAATTTAGTTTTTATATCATCATTCAACAGTAAAGTTGCGGATAATGCATTAAACTTACAGTTTTACTGAACTTTAAACTGCGTTGAAGAAGCTTTTTAGAAGACTTCTTTATCTATATTCCATCTAAAGATTACAGACAGAATCTCATCAATGAATAAATTCTGCGAAAAGTACTCTCATTTATTAGTTTATTTATATCATAAATTTTGCACGCGCATAATATATTTCAATTCGTAAATATATTTTTGTACATCCGGAAGTTCTGCTGAAATGGTAATGATGCTGTAATTCAAGTATATCTTTTTGTCAAGACTTTGAGTATAGTTTCGTAGTCGTATACTCAGCTTTCTGTTTGAAAGAATCTTACACTACAAAGGAAACTTCGATCGTGTAATACAGATGACGTACATAAGGAAAACGTTCGGTCCAAAAACGTAGCTCAGAAGTATGAAACATGACCTTCATTTTCTTCCTTTTACTCCTACTTTCGAGCTTTTTTTTACACTTTGAAATGTTTGCAACAAGTATACAAACCATATACTTTAAAATTTGTGAAGTCCGATCGCCCTTCTACTTTATTTTTAATCTTGTAATCACACACAATACATTGTATTAACACGAATAGTAGTCCCTAGTATCAATCAGCCTATTTTACTCATAAACGCCGTAGCTGCTCGTGCTACGGCGTAGCGAGCGTAGCTGTTTGCTACGAAGTTTGTACTACGCAGCTGCTGTGGGCAATTTGTTGGAATACAAAGTGCGACTTAAAGCTTTCAAAGTATTTTACTATAGAAATAATTCGATTAAACATACGAGTATATAATATTTTAAAATCTCATATTACTTATACATATGTCTGACTTAGGTATTGAAATGTTTAAAAAACCTGTTTTTTTTTTTTTGTTTCTTTTTTCAGTAGGGAATTGTTAAGGCTCTAGTAGTAGTAGCTAAATGTATAACTGGTAATAGGTATATTTAGAACAATCAAAAAGTGGCAAATAATGAAAGTATAAGACCGTCTGAACAATACTAGCTTACAGCAGACACTAATGAAATTCAAAACAAGATAAAGAATACGGCCCGTAAAACTTTTATTGCTGTTAACTTATTTATGAACTTACGACCATATTTAAGTAGCTACGTACTTACCGGCTCATGGGGTTAGAGCGATGCTCGAGCTCATATAAATATTTATGAACTAATACATATAATACTCGTACTGTAAATCTGTCTGTATGTCTTCCGATGGATCTATTTACTGGTCTCGTATTATCTACCACAAAAGATGTTTTATTTTGTCACATTTTTTTTTATTAGTGTGTTTTTTTATGAAATCACTTTTTTTCACAAAAGTTATGGCTTGTGTGCATTTTACAATGTTAAATATTTTTTTCAGGCAACTTTTGCACACACAATACTTTGTCAATGATTAAAGATAGACAGCCTAGAATCTAGGCTCTATCTAGGCCCTGGATAGGCCCTGGATTCAAATAATTGACTCATGCGGGCGTAGTAAGGCAAAGTAACGCAGGCGTAGCATCAAATAGCATTTCCTTGCCTCGTCGCTTGAAATGGAGCATTTTTTAAATTAATCTGCTTTATTTTTTCGCAAAATCTACGTATCAAGCTTCGTGGAACAAACGTTCTTGGACGATGTCCCTCAGTATAGAAAACAAACAGATTTCAGTCCTCGTTCGTTTGCGCGTCTCGTCTCGTCTCATCTCGCACCATCCGTCTTACGCACTTCCGTCGTGAAGACTCTGCTTAATCGACCATTACTGCCTACTCTCCTACTATGAGCTCTTATTGCTGCTTAGTTTCATAACCTATAATGAATTGTCATCTGCACTGCAGCGTCAACTGCATCGTGTAAATAGAATTAAAAGATCACACTTAGCTCTTCCATTTTAATGGTGATGATTATGAATCAGGGTCCATAGTAAGATCCCCGATCTGAAGCTATTTCTGCTTATGATTCCGACTATAGTTTTTTTATACGTTCTCAAAGCCATTTTTCCCTAACTGACTTAGCCTATCTATCTATCTCTCCTAGCCTTATCCCATCATTTGGGGTCGGCTCTCCTAGTACTCCTTCGCCAAACAGTTCTGTTCTGTCTTCATGTCTCTGTTTACAGAAGCCATCCATGTCAGGCGGGGTCTACCTGGTCTCTAGGCGGTGGGAGCATATCCAGTACCTTCCTTGTCATTATGTTTAGGAGGGCGGCGCATCACGTGCCCGTACCATCTTAATTAGCTTTCTTTCAATTAACCATAACTGACTTAGCCTGTGATAAGAATATTTGTATTGTAGCCACACGAACTTTAAGGGACCTCTATTAGGTCTGCAACATACCAGATTTTCAGCATCAGGTAAAGGTCAGGCTTTTCTTTATAATGATATAAAAATTACTGTCTAGGGGACCACCCATTATGCCTTGTACGTTCATGCAATTTACAATATTAAGTTGAAGAATGTACCTTTTTTTATTATGGCATTGGGAAACAATTCAATAGCGTTTATTTTTGGTTCTGCTTGACATTTGATGGTGAGTTATAGCTCTCCCAACACTTAACTGATCTTGTGCCTGTCGGTGCTTTGCTCAACGTAAGTTGTTTCATACTACGGCGCCCTTGGATCGTAGAGGCTTTTCTAATCATGAAAACTACATGTAAGCCTTGGTAAAGTTTCACCTTTAAACTTTAAAAAATGTATCGTGTTTAGAATATCCGGATTATGAACATAGTATGAAGCTGCGAAAGGAAAATTAAATTTCCTCGTGTTTCTATGTTGCATCTTACGAGTACGTGCCATTCGTTTACAACTAGACACCGAGCCGTGTAAGACAGAGAAATGTAACTAAGCACAACAAAGCACTTACACACATAACTGACACAAAAGGCGAACACATAAATGAACAATAGTTTGTACATACGTGGATAGACAAAGCACACAAACACGTGAGGTCATCTCCCCCTCATTAGGTGGTTAGTTTCCCGGGCGTGTCCGCAGACTCCGGGCGGTGTGAGGAGGGTGTGTGCGGGGTGCGGGAGGGGCTGTGAGGGGGGTCCGGGGGGGGATGTTGCACCCCGCGCGGACGGAACTTACTTAATTAATCCCCGCGCGGCCGCCATTGGCCAACCGGGCACGGGCGGGCGGCGGAATCTTCGCCTACGCGTTAATTGGTGCCCGCCGCCAGATTACCCGAGATCGCCTCCACTAATGAAACTCCATTCTCTTATCTACGCACCGGACGGAAGCCCACGTACATAGGAAATTTCATGCGAGATTTTTACTTAATTGGTTATTCGAATAGATATTCTTCGTGTCTTAGCTTTTCCATATGTACTGAGTACTCATTTTATCTAAATTGTAATTTTAGCTTTCAAATAACATAGAATTATTACTTACCTCCGATTTCCCTGCTTAATGTTCAACATCGTAGGTAAATAGGTCATCTATATAAAGGTATTCATGCTATGTATTAAGAACTATCTGTGTTCCAGAACAGTATAAAAGATGTACCTACGATATTCAAATTAAACCAGGCACAAAGCCTTAACATTCGCTTTAAAGGAAAAATATGAACCTCTTAGAGTGTTAATAAATATTGTAGTAGGGAAAGAGTCGGCTCGAAACTAATATCGCTCTCGTCGCGTCAAGTGAACGTATAAAGCTCAGATTTAGCGGGAACCGAGGGCTGAGCGGGCGCGAAACGCCAGGTAAAGCACCTACTTACACCGCGATATACGACGAAACGTAAATTATAATATTGTGTCGGCGTAGGGCTGTTGCGATCAACCTTTGTTTCTCACTTTAATCTTCAATCAATCCAAATCGAAATCTTTTCGAAAGCCATTAAAAAAGTTGGTAAATATTTAGAATTAGGATTAATAAAGGAGCATTCGTAATGAGTGCGTAATTGCAGACAATGCGGAGCGCAGTAGGCAACCCTGCGCCGCTAACCCTCTCGCGCTCACGTCGCGGCGCGGGCGTGTGTGCGCGCCCACTGAAAGAAAAGCAATTTCCTCCGGGCGGGGGTGGCGAGGGGGTTGAGGTCTCGCGCGAATATAATTTTGTTCATTTTTTCATTCGGGCGAGTTAATTCGGCTTCTCGACGGAGCTGGCTATTGATTAGGGCGCGTCTTACGTTTTAATTTGTTTGCGCGCGCAGCGAGATGCAGTCGAGAGTCGAGCGAGACCAGTCTCATCTCCCCCACCCCCCTCTAATGAAGCCTCGGCTAACTACGCTCGCTGTAATCACGATCCTTTTCACAATCACGCGCTGACGTCAATGTTTGTTCTCACCTAACTAGGCCCCGACTGCCGGGCCAAGCAAAGGAAGACATTGTGTTTACCCTCCTCAAACGAAATGGTAATTCGCAAAAAAGCAACTCCGCTTTTTATAGCTCGGGAAAACTGGATGCTCGTGCAGAGTAACTTGTTTTGTAGCGTTAAATTTAGTAGCGACGAAGCTCGTAAACTACGTCTCATTGTGATAATTTTATGTGTCTATTTAAAAGTAAATATATATTATTTATTTTTTGTCCGTTTGCGACATAATTTGTTATCTTATGTACCTATACCTAGGAGCAGATTATGTAGTACTGTAGTACCTAGTACGTGTGAGAGCACCCTCGTTCAATCTTAAGATATGATCGGATTTGTGATAAGGGGAGGTTGGTTGGTTATCGGGTCAGGCTTCAGGACGGCGTGTAATTAACGTTGCAGCTCGCCGCCCATTGGTCATCTGCGCCCTCCCCCCTCAAACGACTCCCCCGCCCGCTCCCCCGAAATAACGCCGCCTGCATGTGACACATTAGTAAATGAGACGACATTCCTTACCGCCGCCAACTACGGACTTGCTCTCCAGAAAATGCTAGCTTAAAGAAGAGTTTAAACTCAAACATCAACTTTCAGGACCATTTAGGATACAATTTATACTCTCCTACTTTTTTACACTCTGTACGTTTGCACAACCAACTGAGGCTCAGTTAAAATGTGTT
>OX419593.1:9566767-9807860 GCA_948473455.1 Teleiodes luculella
AAAGAATTGGTGCAGCCATTCTGAAGTGATGCCAGTACATACATTTTATCTATTCATTTTATGAATATAGATAAGACTTGGTGACCATAATCTGATCTGATGCATCAAGCCTGACTTTGACTTTATTTAAAAGTAAATTTTTTAAACTTATATTGCCTTTACTATGCTTAATTATCATACTATTATTATAAAGAGGAAAGATTTGCATTTTTGTGTCTGTGTGTGTGTATGTTTGTAATGAATAAACTCAAAAACTACAGAACCGATTTCAAAAATTCTTTCACCCTGAATAACATAGGCTACCTTTTACCGCGGGAAAATGCCTCATTCCCACGGGAAAAACTGTTAACGCAGGCGAAGCCGCGGCGGAAAGCTAGTGTTGTATAATTCAAGGGATATTAAAGTTTTGTACCTGGAATATAAGTGGGCTGCTGTGAAAGATGCTGCTGGATAGATTTTTGAGTCATCTCCAACTGATTCTTGTAATAACGACATGCTGGGTTCGGGCAGTTCTGTACCACTTCCACTATGAATTCTTTCTCCATGCCAAACTGCTCTCGGCCTATTGTGTATGATTCCACCACCTGAAAATATACAAATATGAACAGAGTATAGTGTTTGTTAATGATTTTATTTCATTCTATTCTTAAGATGTCTTGAATACAATTTTATTACTCTTAGAAACCACAAAACAGGAAAAACAATATTATTAGAGGAAAAATTCTCAGTACAATTGCACTCAGATGTACCTATAATATGTATTCTCAAACATTCTCATTCATAAAACTAGTATGAATGGAAAAGTATGGTTTGGTTGGTTTTTGGTAGAAATTGGTTGCCTGGTAGAAATTGCTACCTTAGCAATAAGGCCGCCTATTTGTACACTTTTACTGTTGTATACTGAATTTCTTATTATTACTGGTGTGCAATAAAGTATATTCTATTCTATTCTATTCTAAGTATGGGTAAAAGACTTGAAGATAGAGTGATTGTTTACAAAAGAACCCAAAAGAAAAGAAATTGTTTATTGGCATTGGAAGATAGCAATCATAACAATGTGGGTTTTGAGTATTTATAGGTTCTATGGTTTAATGGTTTATATGCAAAAGGCGTTTTAAAGATAATGTGTGTGTGTGTGTGTCTGTTTGTGGCATCGTAGCTCCTAAACAGAGTTTTTTGTTTGCAAGGTGTCACAATCGAGAATGTTCTTAGCTATGATTTGAGAAAATATCTTCAGCCATTTGAAGGTTATCAGCTCTTTTTTAGTTATTGAATGCAATGCAAACAACAGTTTTGTGGTGGGGGATTTTAAAATTTTCAGACAGACAGATGCTTCTAATTATTTTTTTCAATTTTGATACATTGTGTTTATATCTAGAGAAGCAATTACAACCACTTGTGAACAATGAGAATGAAACATAATAGTATAGTTTCATACACAAATAAAGTAATACTTACTGCTCTAACAGTAGCTTCTAATCCCAGATGGAGACCATGTGGACCATTCATGTGCTTCAACATTACTGCATTGGCAAAATGCTCATATGGAAGAATTATTTTACCATTCTCTCTCAAAATCAATCTGCCTTGTGTATCTAAACCAACTCTTGATGCCATCATCCTGAAAGCACATTCAATACAACATTACATTATTTAATTATATTATACATTTTATTTTTAGCAACGCACACAATACACAATAATTCCATAACATGTGAGCTAACATTATAAATCATAATATCAGAATGCACCTACAGGTTAAATAAATAATAATTTTAGGATTGGTTTTTGTAACTGGATGAATAAATCGTCCAACAAGATTCTAATAAGCGATATATTGACAGTAACTTACTGTAAATATGCAGCACTAGGCAACATGGAAGATTCTTTCAGATCACTGAAGCACTGCAAGAGCTCGACGCTCGGGCTCCAGCCTTTGTTCTGCAGGTAGAGTTGGAGCAGCATGTACAGCTTCTCCGTCACGTATCCCTCGGCAGCGTGAGGCGCGGCGCCGCCGGAACTGCTGGCGCCGCTGCCTGAGCCTCCTGTGCTCTTTGCCAGCACACTCTTCATCGTCTCAGCCAGATCCATCTTGTAGATGTCTAAGTAAGTCCTCTTTTGGGAATCCTGACCCAAAACAAACAGAGAATGCAAATAATGACCCAAGAATAGATCGATAGCGCAACTTATTCCCGACTAAAAATGCACCCACAAAAACACTTCGCTTACTCACCAGAATGAATATATATTGCAGCGCACAATATGAAAATACTATATTTTTGTCGAATTTCTATTTAAATACTTATCCATCCAATATCTAGGAAATAAAATAACTAGCATTTGATGAAAGCTTTTTTTTTTTTGATGCTGTCTTTTCGCCTGTCTGTCAATGTCATTGCAGTGTGACCAGATTTGAAATGATCATTCTGCTAGCTGCTCATCCAAATTCTGCTAAACTCTACTGAGTATTTTTCTATAATTTTTGCTCATACTTTATTTTTATTTTAACAATGGTTATACATCAACCACAACTACAACTGACCGAAAACAACTACTTTTAAAATACCTAACCTAAATGTGAATAAATTAATTTACTTAAAGCTATTGCGTTGTTGTGTGTGTCGCCTCGACTCACCTCATCTAGTCACGTAGTCACGTCACGTCACGTCACTTCTTTACAATCGCTTCATGGATTCGGTCGTCGGCGTTAGTAGCGAGTCACAGTGTGTTGTTTACTTCCGTCGTTTTTCCGAATTATCGCTTGAATACGGTGTTTTCAGTGTATATTTTCTGTTACTAAGTTATAAACTAATCCTTTTTAGTGGTTGTGGTAAGTTTTGTGTCGTATTGTCCGCTCTTTGTCTCTTGTTTGCCGGCTTACATTTTGAGGTTATTTATCAGTGATGGATGGCAATAAACCGCCTGACCCAGACCCTGATCCACCGGATCTCACTAGGCCTCCTTTTAGTCCTCTGTCAATGTTGGCTCAGGTATCTTCCGCTGAATTCATGGATGTGGAAAGTGTGGCTCAAAAAAGGCCTTCGGATAATCTTGCCGGGAATAATCCGGCCAAAAGGACTCTTCTAGAGACCAACAATACTCAGACCCCGTCTTCACCTGAGGCGCAAGTAGCGGATAATGGTAGCCAAGATCGTTCCCAATCCGTTAATCGGATTGGCAGAGAGCGGTACAAGTCCACAGATAAAGGTCCTTTTATAGTACATGCGGTTAAAGTTGGGGAATCCGATCGGCCGGTTCACCCCATCATGTTTGGGAAGTTTTTATTTTCTAAAAATATTAAATTTATTAAAAATGATGGCATTAAAAAGATTGGTCGGAGCCGAATTTCGGTAGAATTTGTCAATTGTGAAGGAGCCAACGCTTTTCTGGATAACACTTCCATCTGCAATCAATTCAGAACATTTATCCCGTCATTCAATATCACAAGGCTAGGTGTTGTCAGAGGTGTTCCTGTGGACTTGTCCATAGACGAGTTTTTGGAGGGTGTTAAGTTCCCATTTGCCTACACTGGTAAAATTATAAAGGCAAGGCGGCTACAATATAGAAAAATGGATCTTGTTACCAGAACTTCTACTAAGGTAGATTCAGAAACAGTTGTTTTAACCTTTGATGGTCAAATTGCTCCCGACAGAGTTTTTTTTATGAATGTCTCACTAAAAGTAGAGCCTTATATGTTGCCCGTCATTCAATGTTATAATTGTTGCCGGTATGGCCATACGCAAACCCAATGTAGATCGCAGTCACGTTGTTATAAATGTGGCGGCGATCACAAAGGGAATCAGTGCTTAGAAAGTACCACAAAATGTCTTTTTTGCTCTGCTAATCACTCCGCGATTAGTAAGGACTGTCCGGAGCACCTGAGACAAAAAAACATTAAAAGCGCTATGACTGAAGAGGGTATATCCTTTGAAGAGGCTGCTAAAAAGCATTCTCCAGCTAAGAAATCCTTTGCCGCTGTTTTGAAAAATACCTTAGCGTCCTCAACACCTTCAGTTAGTGCTAGTCAGCCATTATTTAGCCAGTCTCCTGTGATTCCTTCTTCTTATCGCAAGACCGTTTTCCAACAAAGAAGTCCTCGCGCGCCTTTACAAGTAGGTTATGACCGTCATGCTCATCAACGTGTCCTAAATGAATTTATGCCTCCCTCTTTACCTAACGGTTGTGGGTATTCATCCCAACCAGTTCAAAATTTAACCGAATCAGTTTCTTTAATTAATAATCTTATAAAATCAATGTCTGGTCTGATTAACAATGATCCCCAGCATCAAAATATTATACCAGTTGACGTGGTCCATAAGTTACAAGAAACCTCTCTTTTATTGGTCTCCTTAGTTTCCTCTTTTAATAATAATGGCTCTAGTTCTCCAATGGAACACTAGAAGCATACGTCGTCGCAAAAGTGATCTTACTTTTTTAATTAATAAATATAACCCTGCTATTTTAGCTATCTCAGAAACCCTGCTTAAACCAGGGTCTAAATTTTCATTACCTGGTTTTATTTGCCTCCGCCATGACTGTGATAATGGCTGGGATGGCGCTGCGTTAGTTATACGCAATAATTTTAAGTTTACTCAAATTAATTTACCTACAGTTTCGGGTATTTTTGCTGTTGCTGTTAAAACGACTATGTTCTCCATTATAAGTGTGTATATTCCTCATCCTTCCGTTTCTATTCTAGATAATTTGAGAATTTTATTAAACTATTTATCGGGCCCTGTCATGGTAGTGGGTGATTTTAATTGTCACCATCCATTATGGGATCGCTCAGGCAACTCGCTTGGTATACACCTGGTGGATATAATTGATGATCTCAATTTGTGTATTTTAAACGACGGTCGCCCTACATTTAGAACTTCACCCTCCCAGTCTCCTTCTGCTGTTGACCTGTCCATTTGCTCTGTTTCTTTAGCTCCTTCTATTTCCTGGGATGTGTTACCGTTAACCTACGGTAGTGACCATGCTCCTATTCTCTTATATATGCCTAATGGTTATACTCCTCCGGTAAATATTCCTCCCCTTCAAAAATTTTGCCTGAATAAGGCCGACTGGAATAAGTACTCTCGGCTTTTGGATAATAAAATTAGTTGTTTACCTCCTAGCATCGATGCTGACAACTGCATCGAAGTTTACAACCTTTTGGTTGACAGTATGTTATCAGCTGCTTCGGAATCTATTCCTATTAAGAATCCTTTGAAGAAAATCTCTTCCCCTCCGTGGTGGAACAAAGATTGTACTAGAGCCATTAAGGATCGGAATGATGCCGAATTGAAGTATATTTCGAATATGAGTGACATGGATGCTTTTGTTGAATTCCGTCGTGTTCAGGCCAAATGTAAACGGTTGCTCTCGGAATCCAAAACTAAGGGCTGGTTGGACTTTTGCTCGTCTATTTCCCCGTCTACACATCCATCAGTTGTCTGGCGTAACATCAGGAGATACAGGTCAGGTGTAGCAGATTCTCCTACTCCAACATCTAATTCTAGCCTCTGGGTGGACGAATTTCTAGACAAGATCGCCCCTCCTCATGCTCCTTTACCTGCGGAGTTTCCAATGTCTTATAGTTTTCCTGATTCTGATGATCCGTTGTCCCGCCCCTTTCTGTTGTCTGAGCTTAAAGCCGTTATTTGCAGATTGCCGGATACAGCCCCTGGTCTGGATGGGATTTCTTATGCCTTTCTTCGTAATGCTTCTGATGATGTTCTCAAATATTTTTTATCCGTTATAAATATTTTTTTCGCCACTGGTATTCTTCCTGATTCCTGGAAAGATCATTTGGTTATTCCTTTATTAAAACCTGGTAAAGATGCGATTTTAGCATCTGCCTATAGGCCGATCGCTTTATCTTCAATTCTATGTAAGGTTGTTGAACACCTTATCAAGAACAGATTAGATTGGTTTATCGAACATAATAAAATTCTTCCGAATCATCAAATGGGTTTTAGAAAAGGTAGGGGTATTACTGATAGTCATTGTGTTTTGTATACTGATCTTCGTTTAGCTTTTTCTTTAAACGAATCTGTTGTTGGGGCTTTCCTTGACATTTCGGCTGCTTATGACAATGTTTTGCTACCGGTCCTCCGGAATAAATTATTTAATTTAGGTGTCCCTCATAAATTGATTCATTTCATCTGCAACCTATTGGTTTGTCGTAAAATCAATTTGAGGTTGGATGGTCAAGTGATCGCTTCGCGTTGGGTCTGGAAAGGCCTACCGCAGGGATCCGTGTTAAGCCCGTTGTTATTTAATATTTATTCATTTGATATTGGGTCTACCGTTTGTGAGGGTTGTAAAATATTGCAATATGCAGATGACATTTGTATTTATTCCTCCAGTAGGGATGTGCAGGCAGCGGCAGATTCTTTAAACTCATCTCTGGATAGTTTGAGTACGTGGTCGGACAATCACGGTCTCCAACTGTCCCCTTCTAAAAGCGTTTGTACCGTGTTCTCCCGTTCGCTCCGCTCACCAAACGTTGCTCTGGAATTTAAAGGTCAAATTATTCCTCAAAATAATAAAGTTAGATTCCTTGGATTAGTTTTGGACTCACGTTTAACAGGTATACCCCACCTAGAATATATAGCTAATAAAAGCGAAAAAATGATAAATGTCCTTCGTGCTCTTTCGGGTGCTTGGTGGGGTGCTCACCCGTATAGTCAAAAGTTGTTATACAATGCCCTGATTAGGAGCAATTTAGATTTCGCATCTTTTATTTTAGAACCGTGTAATAGATAGAACAGCGTTGGCTATTTTAGATAAAATTCAAGCCAAAGCTTTGAGAATTGTGACAGGTGCAATGAAATCATCTCCTATTGCAGGTTTGCAGGTGGAATGTGTTGATCCGCCTTTATTGCTCCGCCGTCAGTATCTTGCCGATCGTTACATTTTTCGGTCTATTCATTTAAATACCCACCCTCTTTTTTCAAAATTAAATAAATTGTCTCAATACGTTGTCTCTAAAAGTTATTGGCGTCATAAATCTGTCCCACTTATTGTCAATAGTCTTAATCGCATCAATAGTGTGGAGGCCCCTGTTTTTAAATCTGATAAACTACCAATATACAATATGTCATTTGATGCCATCATTTTAATGCCGAAAATCTATGAATCACTGGGTATTAGTAGGGATGATCCTAATGCTAATCAATCTTTTATTCAAATTATTAATTTAAAATGGCCTGGTTGGACTTACGTGTTCACAGACGCTTCTAAATTAGCTGATAACGGTTGTGTTGGGTGTGCTGTTTGGTGTCCTTCGCTAAACATCATTAACCAACATGTGCTTCCTCCTGAATCGTCAGTTTTCTCAGGAGAATGTCTGGCTATTCTGAGTGCTCTTATGCAGATAGCTAATCAGTCTGTAAACAAGGTAGTTATTTTTACGGATTCTCTCAGCGCGCTGCAATCCATTTCATCGAATCCCTTCAAAAACTGTGTTTCTAATGTTTTAATATGTAAAATTAAGGAGCTTTTGCTCGTATGTCGTAATTCAAACTTAAATGTCGTTTTGTCTTGTATGCCTAGCCATACCGGTATTCAGGGTAACGAAACGGCGGATAGACTCGCCAAAGAGGCAGTTAGTTGTGGCGACCGTACTTTTTATCAAAACTTTTCACACGACCTGATTTCTTTACCAATTAAATATTTAAATTCTGAATGGAAAAGTAAATGGTCATCGTCTACTTACCAATTTTCTTCTATTCAGCCCACAATAGCTCCGCGGCCTTGGTTTTTTAAACCCATTTATCGTTCATTTAGTAAAAGAGTTACTAGTGTGCTGATTAGGTTGAGACTTGGTCATACTTGTTCCCCTGTACGACTTCATAAATTCCGTCTAAAAGACAGTCCTGCTTGCGCTTGTGGTGAAGACGTGGGTACTATCGACCACATTTTCTTCCAGTGCCCTCTTAATAGTAAATGTCCTCCTTTGTATTCGTTACTGGCCAATAGTGTTGTTGCTTTTCCCCTTAATTTAAATCATTTATTAACAATTCCCAATGAGAAAAGCTTTATGTGTTTAGCCAAATTTATTAACATTAACAATATCAAATTTAGGTGTTCGAGCCTTCGCTTGAACCACTTGAGATTACGCTTTCCAAACGAACATCTTTTGTCTCTTTCTAACCTAGTACAATGAGTTCTATCGCGCTTTTCCAACGTTGTGACGTAACGGTGTGACGTTAGCGCTAGGTCTCTTGCAGCGCCGGGGCCATTTTGTGATCAGTACGCTTTTAATTCTCAAGCGAATAACACGTTTCTTTCTAAGTGAAAATTTATTTTTAATTATATTTCTGTCGTCCTGGTTGACGACAAGTACGACAACAGATGTCGTCTCAGTCGAGGCGTCGAGCGTCGTCTTGGTCGACCAAGTACAACAGATGTCGTCTCACGAGGCGACGAGCGTCGTCTTGGTCGACGACAAGTACCTACGACAGAAAACATTGGCGCATGCATCAATCGTCCTCGACATTATGCCGCCCAACGTGAGACGACGACGGTGTCGCCTCATTCAACCCGCAAAGACTTCGTCTTTCGGTAATTTCCGCTCGGCGCCCTTGGCCCAGCGACGAGACGCATGCATCCTGCTGAAGCGTCAATTGGCACAACTAATGCCACTTTTCATGAGACATCGGACAACAGACAACCGATGTCGTCTCAGTCGAAGCGACGAACGTCGTCTTGGTCGACGAAGTACAACAGATGTCGTCTCAGTTAAGGCGACGACCGTCGTCTTGGTCGACGACAAGTACGACAATAGATGTCGTTCCAGTCGAGGCGACGAGCGTCGTCTTGGTCGACGGCAAGTACGACGACAGATGTCGTTCCAGTCGAGGCGACAAGCGTCGTCTTGGTCGAGACAATGGATTTCGCGTCGTATCATTGAGACGACAAGTACGACGACGGACGTCATCTTACAAGACGAAGTTTCTTCATATTTTCTTAATGCCGTTTTAGATTGAGCCATACAATTTTTAATGGACTCCATGTTTATTTTTTCAAAACATGACTGCGAAAGTCTCATCATTTGGCGAAATAGCAGCCTCTGCCTGATTGCAACAAAAGGGCTTGGATATCGATATTGGACTCCATCGGAGACAACTTTCCCAGTAATTGGTGTGGACGGTGTATTCCCTCGAAGACCTTTTCGGGGAAGAATGCTTTTTCCCGGCATTAGAGGCCAAGATCCGATTTTCCATTCCGACAGAAAACCTCATAAGAGCGTTTGAGCCCACAGAAACTTCAGTATCGGAACGTTTGTATCGCCAGATCAGGCGTACATTTCAGATCTGGCCTTTAGGACGGGCACGTATTTATTCTCCTCAAAAATTGCAGGAAACTCCATAAACATTTTTATTAAATTTTGCGATGCAGTAGCATCCCTTAAACAAAGATTAACGCTGAGGAGGTCAACTCATCCGAGTCCGCACACAATTGACAAGTTACAATCAGCTCCCACTGTAGCCAGCCCTAGTAAATACACAAATCTAAGCGTCTACAGATCCTTCTCATAAAAGTCCTTTACGGAGCGAGAAGTATTTTAAGAAAAGAAAACCATTCTTCGAAGAAGCGGTGCACTCGTAACACCAGTGACGCAGGGCAGCTCTAATCATTTAAGTATTAGCCGCAGCAGTCAGCCAACAATTGCAATTGTGCAATAAACTTATAAAAGTATCTGCTGATACAAATACGAGTATGTCTCTGAAAATGGTTGGTGGATTTTTGTGTTCGCAAACACAAGTAATAAAGAACACATTCTTTTGAATGGATCCTTAGCTTCGGTACCAGACGACACATAAAACTCTGAGGTTAAACTAGTTTTGAAGCTCACTAATGGAGTATTGGCAGAAATACGACAAAGAGCATTTCGAGCTATAATTGCAGTCGCATAATGTGAGTTGGCACAGCTACAGTCATATGAAGTAACCTACCTAACCTAACATATGACTTCATTCCTATAATTACCGAGAGAGAATTCAGGTTTTCTACAGTAGATCCATATTATCTAGTAATGTAAAAGTCCAGAAGCAGTTTCAAGCTTTATAAGTAAATAATATACTGGCTACTGTTAGCCAAACTGTTCCTAAACAGCTCTTTCGGAGAAGTTTGATCTTACTCCGGGTGCCATCACCAATGACTTGCTTCAACAACGGAAAATCTTCACAGAACTTACAGATGCTTTTACTAGCCACATTCGACTAGTTGTGGGAAAATGAATTCTCGGACATGTATTCTAAATTCAAAAAGACACGAATGAATTAATTGAATTCTTAATATTGCTACATGTTTGTGGAAGTATAAAAAAGGCATCGAAACGAAATGTCTATAAGCGATGTGTGTTATATAATATCCTACACGATATTCCACCCTAAAACTCAACTTGTTTGACGATAGTAAGTTCGTTGGCCATTCACAAGTCCTTTCCCTTCAAAAAGAGGGGGGGGGAGAGGGTGTGGTAAAGACGACTGGATATTTGGTAGGAAAACCTTCCAGTCACCTTTCCCAATTTCATCCAACGATCAATACCTACCGGAAGCAACTGGAAACATAACAGTAATTTTGATCTATAGATCAGATACAGTCTATAGAAGAACAGGAAAAGGAAATTTAGACCAGGGATGAACTATAAAATTTCACAGCGGAGTTACTAATAAAATGGAAACTTTTATCCATCTACAAGGTTACAAATCCCATTCTTTAAGAGACCGCCAGAATCGGATCCTAATCCATTTTGCTCAAAGAAACATCAAACAAAAAACTCAGAATTATCATGGTAAACAGAAAAAATGATGGGTTCTGATGCGCTCCGTCCAAGTCGCAAATTCCGTAGTTTCATTTCAACAAAAGTCAAAACCCGTTCGCTCGAATCGCACCATATTCAACCTCAAAAGGCTCGACAGTTCTACAGCAACTTCTCTTGAATTATAGAGGTATCTTTTTAAAGAAGAACCAATTTTAAATGAAGATCAATACCCCTAAAACATTTATTACCAAGCCCCAGTTTACGAGAGTCATCGTCGATATCTCTTGCTCGCTTTCAAGGGCGCAGCTTTCGAAATGTCTTGCCTTCTGTAAGATAAAGATAAAGATAAATTTATTTGTCATAACATGGGTATTCTGTTCGGTCTTGCTAGCGCCCCGGCTGCGTTTGCCAAAATAGCCAATTGGTTGGCACTTATCTTTCGCCTGAATGGTCTGAGAGCTATAGTTTGCAAAAACAGGTCAAATAAGTAATCGGAAATGCTCATCAAAACCTTCTGAATACCTAGCAATAGTTTGACATACCTACGGCATCAAATTTAAAAGGTCTGTCGAGCGCAAAATTGTTTTCCTTAAAGATCTCAATTTCGAAGGTTCTAAGAAGAGGCTACTGGAGTTGGCTTGATTCCAAAGTTCTGCTAGGGAGACTTAGCTTTGCCTCTTTCGTATTTCCGTTAGGTCATCTGCAGGGCCGGACCCTCCAAGAGTTTTAGCTCGACTACCAAAGTCGTTGATACACTACTACTGTACAAAGTCGCTGTTTCCTCTCAAGCCGCAGCGGATCTATCGCGGTGGCTGGACTA
Source organism: Teleiodes luculella (assembly GCA_948473455.1). Lineage (NCBI taxonomy): Eukaryota > Metazoa > Arthropoda > Insecta > Lepidoptera > Gelechiidae > Teleiodes > Teleiodes luculella. The sequence goes on from OX419593.1 coordinate 9,578,347, forward strand.
TTTCATAAAAGTTCCCTGATTCGCCACCCAAATCCATCGACATTCTTATGAATATGATAGGGGCGCCGCCGTAGTGAACTAACAGAATCAATAGGTTCCTAGTTTCTATGTCAACAACTATGGCGCAGCGATGCCAAAAGGCTTCGGACGGTGATGTAAGAAGTTCTAAAGCGATAACGCAACCAACTACAGAACCGATCAATCGTGTGCCAAATTGACAATTTGCACCAGCGACCAGCGCGGTGTTAATATCAAAGCTTGCTTAGAACCAGATCTCTAAATCCTTTGACCATAACAAAGCTCCTCCTCCTCCTCGACTTCTGAAAACGCAAACGATTTCATATAACTGCTCGCTATATACCGTGGTACAACCGCCTAGAGGAAAGCTTGTCTTGATGCAAAAGTATTCCAGAATGGTGTCTCAGCAAAGAAGCTACTCCAATTATCTTTCTATCCGGAAATATACATTTTTGCGTCTGTGAAGTCAGCTGTGCTTCCGGTCAATGTAATTGAAGATAATTATGAAGGACAAGAACAGCCAATTTACGAACGCACCAGCAAAGGGTGGCAATACGAATTAGGTTGGATATTCCCCTAACCTATCTCTAATGACTCATGTCCTTTGTCGCCTATAACCTTTAGAAGGAACTTATCAGCTACTAACACTGCTTTGAGGAGGCAGGAATTACTTAATCGAACGCTTTGCCCGCCTCTGTATATACTGAACCTAAGAACCCACCTTATCGACCTTCGTAGAGGCCTACCATTCCCGACGGTAGACGAGTATAACGAGCGGCTAAGAAATTACGGGCCCCTTGAGTTAGAAGGTTGGATTGATTTCGATTAGTTAGATTGGAGAAAATTTTCCCTGAAAACTTATAAACCTGCAAGGGAAAGATGAAGGAAGTGGTCTTCTGCGAACGGATTTTCTTGAGACAACTCAGACCCAAGTCTAGCCAAATTCTATGCCATTTAGTGTCGTGAAATTGTCAGCACGAACCATCGCGGTGCATTTTGTAGGTAGTTGTTCACTTTTCTAATTCAGTCTAATTCATCCTATAGAGAATATTTCAGCTCATATCCTATATTGAAACATGTCTTTAAAGGCATATTAAACAAATGTCCTTCTCTGAAGTAACCTCTGTCCTGGGATAAAGAAGATTTGCTCAGATATCTGGAAATATATTCTTATAACGAAGATAGTCTATTAAGTCTATTTGCTGTGTCATTGCGTTGTGTCCATTCTTTACTTCTGGCATCTGGTCGCAGAGCCCATGACCTGACAGCTTTGAGTAGGTATAAGAAGTAGGTTTCGTTGAACATAAGAATGACGAAATAGTTTTTGGTCTAAGTTTGGATCCAAGTTATACCTATTTCTCAAATGCTCGGCAGTCAGACTGGTGTTTGTTGGTAGATCATAATGTTCCAGAGAGGCTAAATACACTCCTTCGGATTAGGAAGTTGTTAAGCAATCCATCGGATGTAATCGGAACGGCGAAGTGTAATAAATCTCTTTATTACAACGAGGAGTCGGTTAGAGCAGCTTTTCGGACCGTTATAGGGGACTGGATAAGAACTTCGTTAAAGGAAAATCAATGTAAGAACGGAAGAAGGTACCTACCTAGGTATTTTACACTGTACGGGTAGCTTTAGAAGTGCAGTGGCAATTAAATCTTAGATTGCCAGGCAAAACATTGAGAATTTGTATTTTCGAGGTATCCGGCGTTATGAAAACACTGTTTTCAATAATTATTCTCGAAATGTGGCTCCGTCCGAATTCTCTAAGAAAAAGTTAATTGATGGTTTTGTCCCTATTGAAATCATGTATAAATTAAATTTAAATAATACGTATTTTATGTTTTGATGATTGGAGATGTCTTTAGTTTCATGGTTTTACTACATCTCATGTATTTTATTGATATTAATATATTTGTCACAGTACGCAATTTGCAGCGCCGGCAGATAGTAAACACGTCTCAAGTGGTTCAAGCGAAGGCTCGAACACCTAAATAGAACCGTTTTTCCCCCGAAGGGTATAAAACGGATATTTAGGTTTCAGCCGTAGCTTGAACCACCATTTCAGGCCTTTGCCGGCTTCAAGTATAGGTACTGATCACAAAATGGCCCCGGCGCTGCAAGAGACCTAGCGCTAACGTCACACCGTTACGTCACAACGTTGGAAAAGCGCGATAGAACTCATTGTACTAGGTTAGAAAGAGACAAAAGATGTTCGTTTGGAAAGCGTAATCTCAAGTGGTTCAAGCTACGGCTGAAACCTAAATATCCGTTTTATACCCTTCGGGGGAAAAACGGTTCTATTATAATAAGTATTGTATTTGTGTTGTGTTGTCCTTAACAGTGTCCTTTTCTTTGTTACAGAAAAAAATCTTTTTAATGTTTGGTGCATTTCGTTTTATAAACTTGGTGCAATGTTTTTTCCACTGTGATAAGCATCTACCTGACATTGGCTGAATTGCAAAGTAGCAGAAGCCATAAATTTAAAAAAAAAAAAAAAATCGCTTCATGGATCACTTGGACTGCCTTCAGGAACCATAAATGTGTGTGGGCCGCGGCCTACCGGTAAGAACCACTGTGCTAAAACATAAATATGGGATCTCATTCTGCTAAAATCACAAAATTCTGCAAATTCTGGTCACACTGTCATTGCCTGTCAGTCAAATTATTTTGTGCGCATTTCATTATCGTACTACTGCAAACAATCTGGTATTCTTATAATACCATAAAGCCGATTTTTTGGATTTTAGCCGATTAAAGCCTGACTAAAGAAATAAAAAACGCGCTCTGGGGGGCGGCGCCACGTGTATATTTTTACGACTATGGCAACAATTTCACAAGACATAAAAGCCGCACTCTCCACAAAACTAGACGAGACATGCATGGCCAATACGAGGGACGCACTTATGCGCAAGAGTGAGCGCGGTGTATTTGCATCTCATTCTAACGCATAACCTCGTCTCTTTCGGCTCTCGGGTTTTGTCGAGAGTGTAGTGCCCGCTTAGATACTGGCGCAAAACTCTTTGAGAGGGTAGAGGGAGGGACTAGGGAAGGAAGGCGTTTTTAGATACTTTTGTAACAAAATATTATGTCCTTTATTTTTAATGCAATTTTTTTTGTGATAGCGTAGCAATTCAATGTTTTTAAGCTTGGAGTATGCATGGCTCGGGCGGGGCTCGCTCGGAGCAAGGGAGGCAGCTGTACGTACGTACACTACCTTCACTCAGTCAATGTCAAATAATCACGTTTTTGAGGTTATGTTAAATAGGTTAAAGTTTACTAATTTTATTGATGCTATTGGAGATTTCAATTAGTAAAAATGGATGAATTAGTTGTTGGAACTTATGAGGGCTTTCTACTTGGATATTCAGTATACCCTGAAGAATTGGTAAGTGACATAATTTCTCATATTTTTGCCCAAAGTAATTCATCATTATGAACACAGGTTCTTTCTTACAAAATGTTTACTATTTCCAGGGCAAAAAGTTGAAACAGACATTTGCGACACATTCTCATACAGCTTCTGTAAGATGTGTCTCCGTTGCGGGCAAGTTTCTCGCTTCAGGTGGTACAGATGACAAAGTGGTGGTAATCGACATGAAGACTCGCAAAGAACACACTGTTCTTATGAATCACGATGGTACTATTAATGCTGTTGCATTTACGCACAGTGGCACTCATCTTTTAACCGGCAGTGACGATGGTTCCATAATTATTACCAGAACGGGCAACTGGCAGATTGAAAAAATATGGAAGAAAGCACATGGAGGTATATATTTTACAGATTTGTCTAGTAAGCCTACTAGATAATGCTTAAAAGAATGTGCAAACTGCTACATAAGAGTCATAATTCGTCTATCAATTGCAAAATTTGTTAATTCTTTACAATAATTCTGTATTAGCCCTGCTATACATTTTCATGACTTAATTTTATTAATTCCTCATTTGATTGCGATTTTAACTTTGAAAAGTTGCTTTTAACTTCCAGTTTAATTCATCTTAAATGTAATGTATAAATAACTATTTCAGGTCAACCAGTGACAGCAATTGCTGTACACCCTTCAGACAAGCTAGCTTTGAGCATAGGTGGCGATAAAACGCTCCGAACCTGGAACCTAATCAAAGGAAGACCTGCTTTCACCATCAACCTAGCTAGTAAAGGAGTAACCATGCCCACTGAAATAAAATTTTCACCAGGTGGTGATAGATTCTCTTTAATCTCTCAGCAAAATGTTGATGTATGGACTATTAGCAAATCTGGAGTTGAGAAAAGAGTGTCATGTAACTCAAAACCTAGTACAGTCCACTGGGTAAATGATGAAAGATTATTTGTTGGGCTCGAGAATGGTAATATCATTACTCTAACTATCTCAGACACACAGGCTCTTACATATCCTGCTCACAAACAGAGAGTAAAGTGTTTGCATTATGAAAATAAAATGTTATACTCCGCATCAAGTTCAGGGGAATTGAAAGTGTGGTCTGTAAATGACTCTAAAATGTCTGAAATATGCTCCACCACAGCAGCTTGTAGAGTTACATGTGTGACATTAAACAGACAAAATCATTTAGTAAAAAAGGAAGAACAATCGGATGAAGAAAAGGATATTGAAGAACAAGTGAACTCAGAGTCAGAAAAAGAAGAAAATAGTGAAAAATCAGACGAAGGTACACCAGTAGCAAAAAGGAAACCAGGGGCCTTTGTAACCATTAGCTATGGTGATGAAGATGATGAGAACAAAGAAACCACTTCACCACCTAAAAAGAAGAAAAGAAAACGTAATAAGAAACAAAAAAGTAAAGTAAATAAGTAACAGATTTAAATTGATCTTTAATTTAAACATTTCAATAAGGGTCACCTAAAGTTAAATTTAATTTCCAGATCAACCACAATGATAAGTACCTTACCTGGACATTTTGCAACTAAATGTAATTTAATTTCCATTATTTATCAAATGGTAATCCTTGCCCTTTTCTTTCACCCTTTTAGGAATAAGATAGGAGATGATCATTTTGAACCTAATTGATGCGTCGTCGCCAGAATTGAAGTTACCTTCACGTTAGGATAGATAGCTATGCTCTTTATCATTCATTTCTCATATGAACGAAAAAACTAGTTGTGGATGAAAAATTTGTGGCTCTGATGTGAACTCGACGACTCTTGGCTTTCTTCCAAAAACTTCCACCACCATTACTCGTGGTCACGCCGTGTTAGTAGTAGGGGAGGGGATTTCGGGATTTACTACTCCTTAGCTGCTGGCATTTTAATAAGCGATCGCGCTTTTAGAAAATTTTCTACAAGCTTGCTTCATTTCCAAATCGTCATTGGAAGCATTTTTTAGAGGGGTTCACTGAACAGCCCTTTTGAAAATATGACGCATTCGGGTTTCTTATTGTAGTTGTCAAACCCTTCCCGTATGGTCACATCCTCACTGTGCAAACCGGCAGTATGACATACTCGTACTTGTTATCTAACGCGACTCAAATTCCACCTGCAAAGGGACCTTATGGTTGTTTTGAGGAGTTGTCCGTTTGCATGTGGAACGTCATCATTTCAGCCAGTAGTCGTCCACTGCTGGACAAAGACACATATCTATACTAGTTATAGAGAATTGTATAAGCTTTCATTTCATATTAGATCATATTTTGCTACAACGCACCGTTTCTGTAATATTGGCGAAAAACTGAAAAATGAGAACTGACTTTTAGTATGTTTTATCCCTAAGCACCCTGAATAAGTTTCTGAAGAAATCGCTTAGGCTCCCGCTCACTCACTCTACATTAGTTTATTGATCGGACTAATATTTTATTTAAAAAAAAATAGGGGTCCTTACTAAAACTTCAATAACGTAACCCAAGGTGTAAAAAAATACCTAAAATTTCCGACAAACTACTGAACCGATTCTGGTGAAACTTAGCACAAACTTAGAAAAATATACCTGATGTGGGACATCTCACACGGCCATCGGATTCCAAACTAGGCCTAGCCTGTATTATGGATGTCAGACAGCTGATATATACATACATAATAAATATAAATAAATAATATGCAACATCCGAATACAAGGCAAACACAAGTGCTTATCACACGAATGTTTTCCCTGGGCGGAATTCGAACCCGCGACCCTGTGTTTCGAGTAACTAACTACCAATAGATTTTGACTAAATACCTGCTCAGGGCAGGGGGCGCTCCTAGTCTAGTTGGGCTTAAAAAATAAATTAATAAAGAATCGGTTGCGACGTTCAGTGCGAGATGAGAAAGTGAAAGCTGGGGAAGACAATAATTAAAAAACTATTTGTTGTAGACTTTGGTTTATTTATTTATTTAATTAAATTATAAATAAAAAACTTTCTCCTGAACACACACCCCAAATACATAAATAAAAATTACAAGTTCATAATAAATTAATTTGGTCCCAAAATAAATATATTAAAATAATTTAAGAAAGGTAAAATTATAAAATCAACAATATAAAACAAAAGTACTGATCAATTTTGGCAATTGTTAATGGACTACTTATATTAATGTTAATTCTTATAATTGAAATAAATATTCTAAATGTAACTTCCATTCGGTCACACAAAGTCAAGCACGCATTAGTCTCCTCTCGGCAGGTATACATCGAGACTATGTACAGAGACACGATACGAAGTTGTAAGTTCAGACACTCAACAGTACGCAAACAGAACACTTAGATGAATATCATAATCATGTCGCCTATGTAAGGAAAACTTTGAATCTTTTCTAAATCGTCAAAACCTCACACTGAAACAATTATAGAGAGTAGATACTGGAATGTATTACAAATCAAGTAGTTGTTAAATCGAAAGTTGTAGTTAGGCGATTGATAAACACGTAGCAAAACAATCTGGTACTCTTACATGAAATGAGATCACATGTTTGATGAATGTTATGTTAGTAGACTACAATTTGAAATACATCGCTAACTGAGGGCGGCGCAGTAAATAGTCGCCATAACACTAAGTACATTTTGTGCAATACCGATGATTAAATAAATGCCAAGACTACCAAACGAATTGCATTGCGATCTGTACCACTATATAATCTAAAATAAATTAACATTACATTCATGTTAATAATACGTAGTCGGTGATACATACACGAAGAATACATTCTATCTTAAATATGTGAAAATTTCTAAGAAAAATTGTATGTAAAGTACCTCATGACTTTCGAGCAGCTTACAATTCATCTTATGACTAGATTGAGCCAGTATTTCCGACATTCCTTATACAACATTCGAACACGAAGAATAACTGACACAATTACAAAACGTAGGAACAATGAAGAAATTTAAATAGTTCCAAATAAACACCTGTATTTATATTTTGTATACTTATGGAATAAGTTAAGATAAACAGTCTAGTCCGAGTTCTACTTGTCCCGTTCCGTATTCACTTAACATCTAATTTTCGATTAATAGCATTCGTTTCTTCGTTTGAAGCTGCACTAACGTCACTAAACTCTAAGCTATGGGTCAGATGGCACTCGCTACGCTATCAGACAACTCACCACCGCAACACTCATCACGCCTCTATCCAAACGAAACCAGCACATTCATCGTACACAGACAAGAAAAGAAAACATACAAAAAAAAACGATAGACAATCATAAGAGATAGACGAGAGCAAGATCATAAGACAAAGCATAAGAAAGACATCAGAAGTGGGATTGTTAGACTACGGAATTATCGGGACAGGCAAAAGTGCGTTCGTTTATCGGTGGCTGCGAATGGCACGGGCGGGGATTGCAGAGTTTTACTTCTTCTTGGCTTTCTTCTCGGCTTTGCGGAGCGCCTTGAGGTGTTTCTCGTGTTGCGAGCGCAGTTCCTTGAGGCGGCGCTTCATGCGGCGGCGGTCGTCGCCCCCCAGCCCCAGCAGCTTGAGGTCGGCGGACGACAGCGCCAGCAGCAGCGCGCCGTCCACCCCGCGCGCCGCGAACGCGCTCGCGTGACGCTCCAGGCCCTCGCCCAGACCAGACACCCACTGCCACACCTGGGGACCAACCGCCATGTTAGGCTGGTATTTCATTGGCGACGAAGACAAAAAACGAAGGCGACGCAGTTATGCGCAAGAGTAAGCGCAGTGTATTTGTATCTCATTCTAACGCATAACTGCGTCCCTTTCGTCTTTTGTCTTCGTCACCAGTGAAATACCTGCCTTATAGTCTGAAAACTTCGTGTTTATCGCGCCTACAGTTTACAGAGGGGCTACTTATTCAAACGATACGATAAAACTATTAGTCCGGTTCATTTTCGACCAAAAGTGCTCTAGAACATGAGTTCTATCTGTCACTCCTGTAAATGGCAATGACTCCTACCGTTGGATTCGTCTTGATGTCCTGAACGTGAAACTGTCGGTCGTCAAGTGCTAAAGTGGTGGAGGGATGAGGGGGAGGTAATCAAAGTTGCTGGACTTTTACGCTGTAATTTAAAAACTATTGGACCGATTTCTTTCTTATTAGTATTATTTGAACGGGTATAACATTATCTACAACACGTTCATATACATCTAATACGTCAATGCAGCGGTTACAGCGTAATGATACGAAACATAATTTTAAAAAAATGTGTTTAAATAATATCACAGATTACTCTAAATCTATAAATTTTTCGTGATAAAAATGTTGCCTACTTTAATTCTACAACAAATTACCTAATCAGAAAGGTAACAATAGTTACTATAGGATTTATGGTGCCTGAGCTAGAGTTAATTAACTTAACATAGTCGCAGCTCACTATACTACGAGTACGCAATAAAAAAATGTTTTCCGCGTTAATTGTTACTAAATTAAACTGTACTAACATGTAATCGTATGGACTGAATTGTCTGAAATAAACATAATTATTTTTTTATTTTTTTATTTTTTTTTCGAACTAAATTTCTTTTATTTTTATATCATGAGGATAGATATTACCAATATATATCCCCTGACATAGTTTTTATCCTATCAGGTACCTTAGGCCAGGTGCTACAGACAAAGTAAAAACTACTATAGTGAAAACTAAAAAAATGTTTTACGCGTTATTTCGACGTAAATTTCATTTATTTTTTTATCATAGGTAGATATTACCAATATCTATCCCCTGACATAGTTTTCATTCTGTCAGGTACCTCGGGTCAGGTGCTACAGGCAAAGTCAAATCGACTATAGTGAAAAGCTGCATTGGCGTATTTAATGTATAAGAACGTCTTTTAGGTAATATTATACACTTTCAAATAATACCAATAACAAAGAAATCGGTCCACTAGTTTTCAAATTACAGCGTAAAAACAAAAGTACAAATTCGCCAACTTTGATTACCCCTCCCCTCCTCCCTCCACCACTTTAGAACTTGACGACCGACAGTTCCACGTTCAGGACACCAAGACGAATCCAACGGTATGAGTCGTTGCCATTTACAGGAATGACAGATAGAATTTTTCATTTAGTACTGGAGCGAACCGGACTATATAGGAAATTATCGCAAAATACGTAATTTGGCGTACCATAGTAGAAGGCGGGGAGAGCGTGTGATCTTGCCAGACATTTTGGCGTTACATTATTTTAAATAACTTTCAAGAAAAGAAAGAGGACAATGAACTTTTGTCCGGATTTATATGAAGCAGACCATAGGGGGGCGCCACATTTTGTAAAGCCTAACCAAAGAAATAAGAAACCTCGCCATATTGCAGAATTTCAATGGAACTAATTTTATAAGGGAAATTGTTGCCATAGTCGTAAAAATAGACACGTGGCGCCCTCAGGGGTGTGTAATATATGATATAAATTTAGATAAACTAACGTTCAAGTGCTATAATTTTATATGATCTAAAAACATTTAGTATAACGATTCAAATGATATAATGTACCATTAATATAATTTTATTTAGTATAATTTCACTTGGTATAACAGTTATTTCATATAATGTTCATATTAACTAATAATTTATTTGTCATAACGGACAATTTATATAAAATTTAGAAGACATAATAAACTTTTCGTATAACGCGTGATTTGTACTCAAAAGTAAACGACCGCAGATACTTTGTATTTTTTGACACATGCAAGCATCCAGGCATGCAAACGTGCGAACAAGCAAGCATGCAAGCAATCATGCAAGCAAGCATGCAAGCAAGCAAGCAAGAAAGCACTCAAGCAAGCAAGCATACAAGAAAGCATGCAGGGATGCATACATGTCAACCTAACCCGAAGGGTATGGCGGAATCGAGTGGGCTCGCTACGCTCGCCTCACTCGTTTTCGCCATACCCTTCAAACCTAACCTATCCAAGTCGGTGTGCCCCGGATTTCCGTGCTCGCTACGCTCGCACCCGCCCTGGATTACGGTGCCCTAATTTAAATTGTACTTTAATATAATAATTATGTTTTTTTTTTCAATAAAAATAATCTGGCATTTTATATCAAATGATCATTATATCTTATGATTATTAGTTGAAATAAAGGTTGTGAATGTGTGAAATGTGACACGAATATTATATGAAATGAGTGTTATACTAAATGTTTTTATAAAAACTGAACTTTATACCAAATTAACTTTATATGAATTAAAATTATAGCTTATAAACGTTATCCCAAATGAATGTTATATGAAAATAACGTTATGTCTTTTGAAATTATATTATCTGTTTTTATACGAAACTAGCGACCCGCCCCGGCTCCGCACGGGAAAATGGTTATTGTGGGTTATCCTTCAGTATATTATGCATGTATTATACATATAAACCTTCCTCTTGAATCACTCTATCTATTAAAAAAAACCGCATCAAAATCCGTTGCGTAGTTTTAAAGATTTAAGCGTACAAAGGGACATAGGGACATAGGGACGGAGAAAGCTACTTTATTTTATACTATGTAGTGATGAACCGCACCCCGCCCTCAGAGCAGGTTTCTTATTTCTTTGGTCGGGCTATCGCCATTATGACAATAGGGCGAACTTTTTTACTTTTCGTGCGTCCTTGGTGTTAGTTGCTGTTCCGCGCGCTGGAAGACGCAGTGTTCCTACTCAAAAGATGGACAGACGATCTGGGATGCTGGACAAGCAGGACCGATCGTCGTGGACATTAGAGGCTTTTGTCCAGCTGTGGCTGAAATGATGATGATAAGTACCCACCTGCTGCTTACTCCACTGGCTGGGTGGGAGCGGCGAGGCGGCGCCGGGCGGCGGGGACAGGCTCGCCTCCGACACGGCGCTGGACAACGGCTGCCACGGCACCTCGCCCCCCACCACGCACAAGGGGGCCTTCTTCACTATAACACACAGTTAGCATGTCAGTATCAGCCAGCCAGGGTATTCGTGAAACACCTTTACGGGGTGTAAGTGCCGGCTTAGCAAAAACTGAATAGATGTGCTCAGTCAATAGAAAGGTTTTTGGCAAATTACTTCTCCACACAAACAATTTCGTTTCCGAAAAAAAATCTCAAAACTTAGTATTTGCTCAGCCGTCGTCGTTTAGAACTTGTATTTGAAGAATTTTTACTATGCACGAATATCAGAGTAACAGTATCAAAGTTAACACCAACAATAATGCCTTATTGTAATGTGAGGCATTATATAATTTTTACTAAGATTTTTTTCGGTAATAAAACTAAATAGAAAATAAATGTTAAAAACAAATCTTTTTTTCGCGGTGGGAATTATATTATTATTCTTTACTGATTCAGGCTAAAAAATGTGGGGTGTTTATTCCACCTCTTTTTAATTTCTTTTTTTTTCCACCACCAAGACAACTTTGAACATGCAGCATGGGTGAATTCAAGGTGACATTCAAAACGTAACATTCCTGATTCTGAAGGGCTGTCCATTACCACAATCACAGGGGTTTCACAAATAAATTAGCAGGTGGGTGCAGAGGACTTATTAAAGAACTTTATAATTTTGGACAGTACATTAAAACCACGCATTTAAAAAACGTTTCCGTTTATTTGTAGGGATTGTTAAAATCCTGAGGCTGTTCTTTGATTTTTTAAACTACATAGTTCAGCCTTTCAGAAGCGGAGTGTATAAAGCGTGGTAGGCAGGGCACCTCTGGCGTTGGCCTCGCTAACGGCTTGGCGGATCTCGTCCACAAGCTCATCGGTAAGTCGCACGGGGTCGGGGTGCGAGGGGGAGGCGCCGTGCCTGTCCCCCCGCGCGTCTCGGCCCTCTCGCTCACTCCTTGCGTCACGCTCGCTGCGTGTGTCTCGTTCGCTCCGGTCCCGCGACTCGCCCGTGAGCCTTCTCTCGCGCTCGGCTAGAACTTGCTTCAGTTGTTCAGCCAGCGACGCGGCTGGCCCTATCACGACAAAATCAATTGATGCGACGTCTGTCCTTAAAGAAACCTAGTACTAACCAAGAATACCAAGACTGAAGAAATAGTAGCAGATTTTCAAACGGCAGTAGAATAGGAACTAAAAGTAAAATCCAATTTAGAGAACCAAAAGAGTAGCCAAATAAGAAAAAAACATCGACAATTCCAGACAAAATGGTACTGAAAACAAAATACTTTTTTTGTAAACTAATTTTGATGGTTCCATTTTTATTACTTTTGCAGCTAAGCTGTTATTTTGCTTTTTGTTACCAAACTTATTGTAGCTTTGTCATGAGTTTGCAGCATTGAAGATGATAGATTTTAATGTATAAATAAACAAATGTAATGCATGGTGTTTTTGTCACTCACAAAAAAAGAAACAAAACAAACATGCACGAAAAAACAGTAACATAAACATGCACAAATCAATATGTATAGCTCAAGGAAAATAAATACTTTCTCACAAACATTATTACAATCAACGGGCAAAAGGCTTAACGAGATACAACACAGTACAAACAAACTCGCAATATTTCATAATTTCAACATTCTATTTGTTATCCGATCTAACACGCCGGCTTTGCACGGGTAGAGGAAACGGTATAGTTATCCGGTAGAGTAGAGTCAGTTGCAGAGTAACTTACACTACGCAGTTATCTCTGCAGATGACCGTACTTTACTGTTCTCGGGAGTAAAACATCTTTTAGAGCATGGCTTTGTACTGCGTAACTGGATCAAATTTACTAATGTAAAGCCTGACCAGACAAAAAACCTGCTCTAGGGTGCCACTTGTTTCTATTTGTTTCTGGCAACAATCGGCATCATAAAATTAGTTCCATTAATGGAACCTAGCGGTGGAACCAACCGTCCGAAACGAAATTTTCGCATTATGGCGAGATATTAATTTTATTTTATTTATTTTATTTTATTTGATGACAGTCATTTTTATGGGTCATCTCCGTTATCTGAGAATATAAATATTAAAGGCTCGAGCCCCTCGGTGGGGACATTTATGGGTATTAATAATGATTAATGGCGAGTTTTTTTTTCTGGCCAGGCACCCTTGATTGTTATCTTTAGTAAGAGGATTTAAGCAAGTAGTATAAATTGTTCGTACCGGATAAATGGTGGCGGGGGTCGCGGGAATACACGGCGTCGTCCACCGCGCTTCCCACGGAGCTGCCGCAACTCTGCCGCGTGTCCCTCTGGTGGGACAAACATTTACAACCGTTATTATGGACATTATTTATAATACAGTCTGGCCAAAAAAGTCGTGAAACGGACCAATCTTACTTCTCAGAAATAGCCATGAGTTAGAGCGTGACAGCATGATAAATGGCAACACCGTAAAGGAAGTGGCGCCCCTATTAATTTCATGACTTTTTGCCAGACTGTACAATACAATATTCTTCATTGACATTCGTTTGAGACTTTCTAGCTTTCTATATTGATTTATACTATAAAACAGTGTACTGTATTTTAAACAGTTTACGGATAACTTACAGTGTGTACGGTGTGGGTGGGGGCCCCTGAAGTAGATTCGCTGAGGGATTCGTCCGCCGAGTCATTGTACGAATCGTCCAATCCGTCGTACTAAACACGGAAAATAAAATTGATTAATATAGGAATTTGATTGGCAGGTATCCATTTGGTTCAAAATAAATCAAAGTTAAAAATCAATATTGTTTACATATTTTTAAGCGTTGATCTTTTAGATATATTTAATTCAAACAAACAGATTTGCCTTGTCTTCTTTAGCACAGCTGTAAGTGAATAAATGTTTTCTTCCTCTATGTGTGTGCGAGTGTGTGTTGTGTGTGTTGTGTGTGTGTGTGTGTGTGTGTGTGTGAGAGTGAGAGAGAGAGAGAGAGAGAGAGATAGTGTGTGTGCTTACCGAGCTGGCGTTGCTGAGCGAGTGCGGGGAGTGTGGCGAGGAGTGCGGCGCGTGGTGGCGGTGCCGCGCGATCTCAGTGCGCGCGCGATGCACAGACGTATCTAAAACAAACCACGTTGCAACTTTAGTTCCATTGCTCGCACCCTAATGGCCCGATTATGTTTTGTGATCTCAAGTTCAATCAGTTTTTAAACGTGACATTTGGCCTATGATTATTTTGCGGAAAAAAAATCGGACATTATTGACGTCAATGATCTTTTGTCCGGGTTTATATGAAACAGACCATAATTTGGGGCAGGTCGTGTGTGAATTATATTGTCCCCACACTTATTCATTTATTTACACCGTCTAAAGCTGTCGTGAGAATAGAACAATGTTAGCATACCTAGCAAAGCGCCTCGGGGCACGGCGGCGTCCAGTTCCCGCGAGGCTCCCTCGTTCACGCTCACCACGCTCGTTGCGGACGACGTCCTAAACACAACACAAACATACATTATTATTTTTTTATTTATTACATTATGCCAATCAAAATGAGTAAGCATTGTTGTAGTGTGCCCTTATCCTATTAGTCACACAAGCATCCTATTTATAGCACGTACTACACGGAGTACGAAGTCAAAGTATTAACATATAAGCTTGAAAAAGTTCTCACGTACAGTAGCCCGCTCATGCGGCAGGAACTTAATGCAGTTATTTCATAGCATTAAGAGCGATATTCATAATGTAACTATCATATATGCCGGCTAGGCTACTGTACATAGAAAAATGTCTATAAGATATTATTAATTTATATACAAGTTGACATCTAATGAAAATTACACATAATATTATTTTAACCAAAAGCCCTTTTCCACCGGTCTTCTATTATTACCAGAGAGGCTGAGATGGGGCGTTTCGTACTCTCGAATGCCACACTAGTGCTACCTTGGTTTCATATTAGGCGGATATTGAGTGGACTAAATGAAATCGGACATTTGAAAGAGTAGAGTAGAATTGAGTTCAAGAGTAGCGGTCCAAAATTTACATTGGCATTGCATTGGGTTGAAATCGGCATCGATACTCGTATTGATTTTAAGACCACCAGATGTTTGGTACACGTTGGATATCACTCACAACACTTCAGTAGAGGGCGAGGTGACGGGCACGTCGTAGCGGTGTGCGGTGACGTCACGCGGCGGCGCCACGGGCTCGGGCCGCGCCGGGGCGCTGCATGTTTGGTACACGTTGGATATCACTCACAACACTTCAGTAGAGGGCGAGGTGACGGGCACGTCGTAGCGGTGTGCGGTGACGTCACGCGGCGGCGCCACGGGCTCGGGCCGCGCCGGGGCGCTGCATGTTTGGTACACGTTGGATATCACTCACAACACTTCAGTAGAGGGCGAGGTGACGGGCACGTCGTAGCGGTGTGCGGTGACGTCACGCGGCGGCGCCACGGGCTCGGGCCGCGCCGGGGCGCTGCATGTTTGGTACACGTTAGATATCACTCACAACACTTCAGTAGAGGGCGAGGTGACGGGCACGTCGTAGCGGTGTGCGGTGACGTCACGCGGCGGCGCCACGGGCTCGGGCCGCGCCGGGGCGCTGCATGTTTGGTACACGTTGGATATCACTCACAACACTTCAGTAGAGGGCGAGGTGACGGGCACGTCGTAGCGGTGTGCGGTGACGTCACGCGGCGGCGCCACGGGCTCGGGCCGCGCCGGGGCGCTGCATGTTTGGTACACGTTGGATATCACTCACAACACTTCAGTAGAGGGCGAGGTGACGGGCACGTCGTAGCGGTGTGCGGTGACGTCACGCGGCGGCGCCACGGGCTCGGGCCGCGCCGGGGCGCTGCATGTTTGGTACACGTTGGATATCACTCACAACACTTCAGTAGAGGGCGAGGTGACGGGCACGTCGTAGCGGTGTGCGGTGACGTCACGCGGCGGCGCCACGGGCTCGGGCCGCGCCGGGGCGCTGCATGTTTGGTACACGTTGGATATCACTCACAACACTTCAGTAGAGGGCGAGGTGACGGGCACGTCGTAGCGGTGTGCGGTGACGTCACGCGGCGGCGCCACGGGCTCGGGCCGCGCCGGGGCGCTGCATGTTTGGTACACGTTGGATATCACTCACAACACTTCAGTAGAGGGCGAGGTGACGGGCACGTCGTAGCGGTGTGCGGTGACGTCACGCGGCGGCGCCACGGGCTCGGGCCGCGCCGGGGCGCTGCATGTTTGGTACACGTTGGATATCACTCACAACACTTCAGTAGAGGGCGAGGTGACGGGCACGTCGTAGCGGTGTGCGGTGACGTCACGCGGCGGCGCCACGGGCTCGGGCCGCGCCGGGGCGCTGCATGTTTGGTACACGTTGGATATCACTCACAACACTTCAGTAGAGGGCGAGGTGACGGGCACGTCGTAGCGGTGTGCGGTGACGTCACGCGGCGGCGCCACGGGCTCGGGCCGCGCCGGGGCGCTGCATGTTTGGTACACGTTGGATATCACTCACAACACTTCAGTAGAGGGCGAGGTGACGGGCACGTCGTAGCGGTGTGCGGTGACGTCACGCGGCGGCGCCACGGGCTCGGGCCGCGCCGGGGCGCTGCATGTTTGGTACACGTTGGATATCACTCACAACACTTCAGTAGAGGGCGAGGTGACGGGCACGTCGTAGCGGTGTGCGGTGACGTCACGCGGCGGCGCCACGGGCTCGGGCCGCGCCGGGGCGCTGCATGTTTGGTACACGTTGGACTCCACGCGCGTCGGCGGGGGCACCACCACCGGCGCCGCTGCTGTTACTGGCGCGTTCACCTGGGTGTTGGAAACAAAAATCGTTATTTACGTTCAAGTGTGACAGATAAGGAATGAGATCCAGTGGAGTCATCATAATAATATAATATTTATAGCAGTACACCAAAAATTAAAATTTAACTTATTATCATCGGTCGAAAGACCGAAGTTCATATGAAACGTTGAATAGAGATTTCAACTTACTGTGTTTCAACCTATGTTGCTTAGGAAAAGTTGTTCAGTTTCATGAGTACTACCACTAGGTTGCGGTTAACAAGTTTTTCACGATTTAGTAACGATTATTGCAACAAAGACAACAGAACACATAACATAACTAAGGCGGATCAACCACTGCCCCATATAATAGCATCCCTAAAATCTGCGCGGGGCAGCGGAGCCAGTGTGTTATGCTAAACGTTTTCCACTGACCAAATTGAGTTATTTGCATACAATGTTAAAATCTGCGACCGCACGTTACGCGGGGCAGTGGCTGATCCGCTTAACTAAAGGAACGCTGCTAAACTCTCGACCTGCCAGCTGTGTGGTTTAACTATAAAAAGAACATGTGTCATCACTCACGTATGTAGCGGGCGCGGGGCTGGCTACAGTGGCGGCGGGCGCGGCTTGCGCGGCGGGTGGTTTGGCGGGCGCGGTGACGTCACCGATGTCGGGCGCGTCCCGCCGCCGCTCCGACTTGTCCACTTTAGCGTACTCGTCCTCCACGGGAGATATGTCTGACAGGTCGCTGTCTGAACTCCACGGGTCTGGTATAAAACAAAACAAAATGTTACAACTTCGCGAGCGATTTGTGTCGCAGTAAACCGAGGTTATCATCAGTTATCATCAGTTCTTGTGTGATGCGGCGAGAGGTAATTAGTTTTTACCTGTTTGTTTTTCTTATATTTGCTTGGTTATGTGTTACCTTTGGTGAACTGCAGTTGTAAAATTTTGTTAAGCGTTTTTATAATATTATTTATATTTATAATTAAGCAGACTATAGGTCCATCTGTTATAATATAATAAGTTCTGTATCATGTAATGACTGTTTGTCTGTTATATAAATAAATAAAAAAAAAAAAAAAAAAAAAAAATTCAGTTTAGATGCGAGTCCACCATATTTCCATAGGTTTTCCGAGTCTATACTTGGATTAACTATTACATAATATAGATGTGGATGGAATGCTGGAATGAGCCTCGTACCTTCTGTTTAGTGTAATTTATAAAGCCCAATCAGAAAAATAAAAAATATTGTAATGATAAATTATAAGAGAAAAGAACAAAAGATTCGAAATGCGAAAGATAGATCCTGTGGAGTTTCTTCGACGGGTTCTTCTCCACACAGCGCACGCCCACATTGCGCGAACCTACCAGTTCCGTTCAAACTAATATCACATTCATTGCCTCTTTAAATTTTAAGAGCTTTTTCTTCATTGCGAGACGGGAGCCCGCCTTGGTTTGAGCAAAGCTTAATAACTTCATTAGTTTGACGTCGAAAAGTGATTTGTAAAATCATACTTCGAATAAAACTTTTTGACTTTGACTTTGTATCAGTTTAGATGCGAGTCCACCACATTTCTATAGATTTTCCGAGTCTATACTTGGATTATTAGTTAGTTTATTCGACGCTCTTACGATGAAGGAAAACATCGTGCGGAAACCTGCAAACACTTGCGAAGAAATTCAAAGGTTGTGTGTGAAGTTGACCAACCCGCACTGGGCCAGCGTGGTCGACTAAGGCCTATTCACCCTGGTATCAGGGTAGGCTCGAACCCCTCGGTGGGGACGTATATGAGCTGTTAACGACTTGGATTAAGTATCATATCTGGATGGAATGCTGGTGGTAATAAGGTATGTGTTGATGGCTGACCGTTGATGAGGAGCGGGTCGGGGTCGGGGCGGCGCGGCAGGGGGGGCGTCTCGCGGCGCGCGGACGGCTCGTGCGGCAGCATCACCGGCAGACCGGCCTTCTTCTGCGTCTCCTGTACCACACACACACATACACAATCTTATTGTACTGCCGTCATTACATAACAAAAAATTTAAATATTTCCTCTTTATAATATATTAATAATAATAATAACTTTATTGCTTCAGAAAATTTACAAAAGTGTTCTTAAAAGTATAACTTAACAAAAAGTACAAATTTTGTGCTAACATAAATTGAAACTCTACCACCCGAACTAGGAAAAATCCTGTATCTCAGGATGCTTCGCCGTCAATCAAACTTATGTAGGGGCGATTTTTGCCAATTTTATGATTTGTTGTTGCAAATCAAAATAAAAATCGTACAAAAACGACCAATTAAGGTTGTGACGTCATAAGAAAGTAATCCTTTTAAGTTTTCATATAAAATTTTCATCCAACTTCCAATGTTGTAAACAATTAGTGTTACCGGAAACTATTCTCATTTGCCCTAAGTATGACCACACATTTTCTGCCAAGATTGGTTGTGCCAGCCATCAGTACCCCTACCATGAGTTGCTAACGTAACTTACGCGCTCGATATCGACTACGTAAACGTGCATTTAGTATGGAGAAATTTTACTTCAGATAACTGTCAATAGATGGCGTAGTTTTAATTCCATACTAAATGCACGTTTACGTAGTCGATATCGAGCGCGTAAGTTACGTTAGCAACTCATGGTAGGGGTACAGCAGTCCCGGAAATCGGTCAGGATGCATGATGATGATGTGTACTCTTTATGCGCCTCCCTCCACCACTCCTCGCTATACTCTAGTGTACTGACCAGCAGCAGCACCTCGAGGCGCGCGACCCGGTCGTGCAGCGCGGACAGTGCGGACGCGTACTCTCTATGCGCCTCCCGCAGCGCGCTGCTCCACCACTCCTCGCGCGCGCGCACCATGGCGCGGGTCCGCCGCCACTCGCGGAGGGCGCGCCGAGCCTCCACAAACAATACAACACCGTTTAGTTAATAACGTTTACGTACGTAGTCTATTTCACTAACAGAGTCCCTATAATGTACACAAACCCAAACAACATAAAAATAACAAAAACCAATTCATTTTAAGTTGAGTTCTTTGAACTATGAAGTGACTATAATTGAGTTAGCTTACCCACTACAAGGTTATAGTCGCAATGCTGCAACAGTATATTTAAATTCTAAGTATTCTGACAGCTTAAACTCAATCTACGTCTGTTTATGTCACAAAATAGGCAAATCGTCCTGTAGCTGGTCTCGTCATATTGGTGTTAGTGAGTGGTCTCACCTTCTCGTACTTGCGCGAGGCGCGCTGCGCGGTGTCGGCGGCTCGCTGTAGTTCCTCCGGCACTCGCACG
Organism: Teleiodes luculella; assembly: GCA_948473455.1. NCBI lineage: Eukaryota > Metazoa > Arthropoda > Insecta > Lepidoptera > Gelechiidae > Teleiodes > Teleiodes luculella. The sequence goes on from OX419593.1 coordinate 9,598,645, forward strand.
GTGCACCACTCGCGCAGGCGAGTGCTGATCTCGTCACTACTGCCGCCGCCTGATTCCATGCCCACCAGCTGGGAACAATATTCATATTACTACCCGATTCCTGAATAAAACCTCTCTTCTTGGAAATTGGGAAAATAAATATAAACACATCAACCAGTAGGCTTACTACGTAAGAAGCGACAAGCTCGAGAAGCTGTCAAACGCAACATAGTGACATTAGAGCCATAGTAGTTCTGTCAATATGTCGCGTTTGACAGCTTCTCGAGCTTGTCGCTTCTTTCTTACGTAGTAAGCCTACAGCTTCAGTCCGTAGCCGCACCTCATTAACCACACTTTGCCCTTCGCGCTGTCGCGAATATTGCCGCGCACGCTTCTACTTGCGTTATACTGCTCCTAGTCTATGGCGCTCTTTGATGTCCACAAAAATCACGGAGGAACGCAAGCTGCAAGATGTGCCTTCCCACTACCCAATTCCCTTGCCATTTGACAAGTGTGTGGCCGCGTGTACTACTATTACCCTATATAATAAGCCACAAAATTATAATACAATGCAAAAATAACCCAGTTTGATTGCTAAGATTTCTATAAAAATTGACCTCAGATACACCACCACCGCACCGTTGTGCCTCGGCTTTAAAAGTAAAAAAAAAATGCCACCACAAAGAAAGACTTGGCAAAGTTTTCGTTAGAAAAATACCTCATTTACTACTAGCTGGCGCTTTAATGAATACTTCTCCCCCGTCCACCGTTTTGGTATACCGAATACGTACCTCTTGTAGCAAGGCTCGTAATTCGTTGATGTCGGGGTGTCGTGTGTTGGCGCCTGCGTCCAGAGGCTCTTCCTCTGAGCTTTGCTGGCGACGCTGCCGCTCGCGAACAGCCCTATAACGACAAACAATTCATTTGTTATAAATGAACACTAAAAGGAATGTACTGTAAGAGGTGAGGAATTTCACTGGTTCAAATAATTGTCTGCTCGCCTGTAGCAAGAAAATATTATAATGAAACGTATACAAGGTAAATCTAACTGAAACGCATTCCCTTGCGCACTTAAAATTGCGTGGGCAGCGTGGGTTCCTAATCTTACAGATGTATGCATATAAATTTTGGCTACGATTTGTGGTACACAATGGCCCAGATATTCAAACCAAGTTGGTCACATACAATATAGAATTCCTCAATTAATAGTTCTTGTTATTAATGTGTAAGATACATTAAACAAATTAGATTTTGACATAGAAAAGAAAAAAGGTGAGAAACTGCACAGTTCCGCTAGTGTACGGTCGTATCCGTGTTGTGTTGTGTTGTGTTGGTATAAGTAGAGTGTGTACTAACGCAGACCTCTCCTCGCGCTCCCTGTCTGCTGCGAGCGACTGTCGTATGAGGTGCGCCACTTCGCTGTTGTCGGGGTCCTTCTCGCGCCCGATCAGGAACTTCACCGGCCCACTAGTGTACGGTCGTATCCGTGTTGTGTTGTGTTGTGTTGGTATAAGTAGAGTGTGTACTAACGCAGACCTCTCCTCGCGCTCCCTGTCTGCTGCGAGCGACTGTCGTATGAGGTGCGCCACTTCGCTGTTGTCGGGGTCCTTCTCGCGCCCGATCAGGAACTTCACCGGCCCACTAGTGTACGGTCGTATCCGTGTTGTGTTGTGTTGTGTTGTGTTGGTATAAGTAGAGTGTGTACTAACGCAGACCTCTCCTCGCGCTCCCTGTCTGCTGCGAGCGACTGTCGTATGAGGTGCGCCACTTCGCTGTTGTCGGGGTCCTTCTCGCGCCCGATCAGGAACTTCACCGGCCCACTAGTGTACGGTCGTATCCGTGTTGTGTTGTGTTGGTATAAGTAGAGTGTGTACTAACGCAGACCTCTCCTCGCGCTCCCTGTCTGCTGCGAGCGACTGTCGTATGAGGTGCGCCACTTCGCTGTTGTCGGGGTCCTTCTCGCGCCCGATCAGGAACTTCACCGGCCCACTAGTGTACGGTCGTATCCGTGTTGTGTTGTGTTGTGTTGGTATAAGTAGAGTGTGTACTAACGCAGACCTCTCCTCGCGCTCCCTGTCTGCTGCGAGCGACTGTCGTATGAGGTGCGCCACTTCGCTGTTGTCGGGGTCCTTCTCGCGCCCGATCAGGAACTTCACCGGCCCACTAGTGTACGGTCGTATCCGTGTTGTGTTGTGTTGTGTTGTGTTGGTATAAGTAGAGTGTGTACTAACGCAGACCTCTCCTCGCGCTCCCTGTCTGCTGCGAGCGACTGTCGTATGAGGTGCGCCACTTCGCTGTTGTCGGGGTCCTTCTCGCGCCCGATCAGGAACTTCACCGGCCCACTAGTGTACGGTCGTATCCGTGTTGTGTTGTGTTGGTATAAGTAGAGTGTGTACTAACGCAGACCTCTCCTCGCGCTCCCTGTCTGCTGCGAGCGACTGTCGTATGAGGTGCGCCACTTCGCTGTTGTCGGGGTCCTTCTCGCGCCCGATCAGGAACTTCACCGGCCCACTAGTGTACGGTCGTATCCGTGTTGTGTTGTGTTGTGTTGGTATAAGTAGAGTGTGTACTAACGCAGACCTCTCCTCGCGCTCCCTGTCTGCTGCGAGCGACTGTCGTATGAGGTGCGCCACTTCGCTGTTGTCGGGGTCCTTCTCGCGCCCGATCAGGAACTTCACCGGCCCACTAGTGTACGGTCGTATCCGTGTTGTGTTGTGTTGTGTTGTGTTGGTATAAGTAGAGTGTGTACTAACGCAGACCTCTCCTCGCGCTCCCTGTCTGCTGCGAGCGACTGTCGTATGAGGTGCGCCACTTCGCTGTTGTCGGGGTCCTTCTCGCGCCCGATCAGGAACTTCACCGGCCCACTAGTGTACGGTCGTATCCGTGTTGTGTTGTGTTGTGTTGTGTTGGTATAAGTAGAGTGTGTACTAACGCAGACCTCTCCTCGCGCTCCCTGTCTGCTGCGAGCGACTGTCGTATGAGGTGCGCCACTTCGCTGTTGTCGGGGTCCTTCTCGCGCCCGATCAGGAACTTCACCGGCCCACTAGTGTACGGTCGTATCCGTGTTGTGTTGTGTTGTGTTGTGTTGGTATAAGTAGAGTGTGTACTAACGCAGACCTCTCCTCGCGCTCCCTGTCTGCTGCGAGCGACTGTCGTATGAGGTGCGCCACTTCGCTGTTGTCGGGGTCCTTCTCGCGCCCGATCAGGAACTTCACCGGCCCACTAGTGTACGGTCGTATCCGTGTTGTGTTGTGTTGTGTTGTGTTGGTATAAGTAGAGTGTGTACTAACGCAGACCTCTCCTCGCGCTCCCTGTCTGCTGCGAGCGACTGTCGTATGAGGTGCGCCACTTCGCTGTTGTCGGGGTCCTTCTCGCGCCCGATCAGGAACTTCACCGGCCCACTAGTGTACGGTCGTATCCGTGTTGTGTTGTGTTGTGTTGTGTTGGTATAAGTAGAGTGTGTACTAACACAGACCTCTCCTCGCGCTCCCTGTCTGCTGCGAGCGACTGTCGTATGAGGTGCGCCACTTCGCTGTTGTCGGGGTCCTTCTCGCGCCCGATCAGGAACTTCACCGGCCCACTAGTGTACGGTCGTATCCGTGTTGTGTTGTGTTGTGTTGTGTTGGTATAAGTAGAGTGTGTACTAACGCAGACCTCTCCTCGCGCTCCCTGTCTGCTGCGAGCGACTGTCGTATGAGGTGCGCCACTTCGCTGTTGTCGGGGTCCTTCTCGCGCCCGATCAGGAACTTCACCGGCCCACTAGTGTACGGTCGTATCCGTGTTGTGTTGTGTTGTGTTGTGTTGGTATAAGTAGAGTGTGTACTAACGCAGACCTCTCCTCGCGCTCCCTGTCTGCTGCGAGCGACTGTCGTATGAGGTGCGCCACTTCGCTGTTGTCGGGGTCCTTCTCGCGCCCGATCAGGAACTTCACCGGCCCACTCGTGTTGCGGAGCACGCTCGCCGCATAAGCTTGGGTTACGCCCACCTGGACCAAACAAAGTTATTCACTTTCACATTTTTTACAACATTCCAGGAAGTTGAACAAGTCTCTTCCCATCTGGACATAACTAGCCTAACTAGAAATTACTTCAAAAGGGATCAAACTCAAATTAGTCAGAGTCAGAGTACGAATAGGGATACATAGGAAAATTTGGAAGTGTGAGTATTAAGATGCTAAGATCTAAAGTTGGCAGGTTATTGTCCTTTCACTTACAAATCTTGACAATGCTGAATTTGTTGTTGACATAAAAAAATAAATAAAGAGACATTATCTCTATTTAGGTAGGTATATGAATTGGAGAATATCGTGTTACTAACCAAGCTCTTGCCGTCAACTTCAATGATTTGGTCGTTGACGTGTATGCGTCCGTCGCGCGCCGCCGCGCCGCTCTCGGTGATCGTCTTCACAAATATACCCAACTTCTCCAACCCGGCGTCCGCTCCCACGCCCATTCCTGGGAAAGCAAAATTCAGCTACTCAACTCTGAATATGAAACCAATAGTGGTGTGGTCAGATAAATGGTTTTCTTTTTTTTTCATATTTGAGCCTACTACGTCCCTTGGGGAAAACTATCCAGACTAAACTATCAATTGACTATGCCGCCAACCCGCCATACACTATCTGTTTAGACGTTTTCTTAAACGAAGGTAGCCTGGTAGAGTCGGCTGGTAGAGGCGGCTTTATTGCTAAGGTAGCAACCTTAGCAATAAAGCCGCCTGTTGACTCAAGTTTGTCTATGTACCTATTGTAATATTTATGTGTTCTCTTTTGGTGACAATAAAGAATATTTGTATTGGATTGTAAAGCCTGATCAAAGAAATAAGAAACCTGCTCTGAGGGCGCCGGGCGCCACGTGTATATTTTTACGAATATGGCAACAATTTCCCTTATAAAATTAGTTCCATTGAAATTCCGCAATATGGCGAGGTTTCTTATTTCTTTGGTCGGGCTTTATGTGACCGAGGCTCAAAAGAAGAAGTTAGTGTACCTATGATGGAGAGGCCGAGTCCGTCGGCGCCCTTGACCAGGTCGACGGGGAACACGTGCATCTTCTCGACGCGCTTCTCGAGCTCGTACTCGGCGCTCGCGGCCACGGGGTCCACGTCCTCGTTGCGCCGGTCGTACTCGCGCACCGAGTGCGTCGAAAACACCCGCATTGGATTCGTACTGGAACAACACCTCTTATTAGTTTTCGAAGGCGGCCTAAGGCGTATCAACAATTCCGATATAGGTAGTTCGCGTAAAAAGAACGCTGGCAGTCGCGCGCGTAGTAGGCGATTTGCATTCCCCCACCACTTTCTCCAGCGTTCTTTTTACATGACGCGAACTATACCAGCATTTGTGTGGTTGGTAAACCTCGAAACCCACTCGATAAGCAAGCATTATTTTTCGATGAAGAGGTAAAGTTAGAATGTCAAACTAAAGAGCACAAAAAAATTGATGTTTTTAGACTTATTGGCAACACTATTGTGGCTCTACAACCAGTTAGTGTTGATTTATAGTGTATTGGAAATGTTATTATAAAACAAATTAAAATACATAAATCGTTTTAGTGGAATGTGTATAATTTAAGATCAGTTCGATAGGTTATAGTTAAGTATATAACTTTGTTTAAAGTTTGCCCAGAAATAAGAGTTCTAAGAACGAAAACTCTCAGGTCAGCAATTCATAACAAAGATAGCAAAGCCAAAAACGTACGCACTTACCTAAATTTAACTTTGGAATTTTTCTTAATAAATACTGGCGGGTAGTAATCGTCGTCTTCGTCTTCTTCGATAGGTGGGAGACCGGCCACCTGAAACACATTTTCATATTAGTAAAAAAAAACGCTCTAAGTTTGATTTGTTAATTTTTATTGATTCGCAATAAATTAGACAACACCTCTATATCAGCTGTTGATAGCAGCAATTTTGCCTATTTTTAACCCCCGACGTATCTCCTTAACGGATGCGCCGATTTTGATCTAGTTTTATTTGTTTGCAAGGTGTCACAATCGAGAGTGTTCTTAGCTATGATCCAAGAAAATATCTTCAGCCATTTGAAGATTATCAGCTCTTTTCTAGTTGTTGAAAGGATCAAGTAACGGTTTTGTGTCGGGGGTTATTAATTTAGTGTTACAGCTTTTATTAAGAGGTTATGAGAAGACTGCATTCCAGTTCACGTTTCCCATAGTTATGATGACATACCTCAGTATAGAAGTGTCCGTCCTCGAAGTAGTGTATGCCGTTGTCCTCGCCGAGTTCTCTGAGCGGCATGGGCGGGTATTGTTCGAAGACCGACTCGTCTTTCCCCTCCCCGCCCTGCCCGCCCGCCTCGGCCGCCTCCCCCGCGGCGCCCGTGACGGCGGGAGGCTCGAGGGGGGCGGGGTCGGCGTCTTGCGCCGGCGGCTCGAACGCTTGCTTGCGATCGCCGCCCGCCATGGTCGCCTCTGTTTCCAGCGATACAAACTCGTAGCTTTCGTCCACTGACTGCATGCTGTTGAATATTTTGTTTGAAATGTTATCACAAGAAGGTATATTATTGGGTTCAAAACTAACGCCCGTAGTTTTTTTTTTTTGCATGATTTTAATGGTTTTATTTTTAATTTATTTAATTATACATCCTCTTTTCTGTAACAAGAACTTACAGAAACTTCATGAACAAATGAAACAAAACCTATGTGTAAAGAAGCGTATGCAATTAGCAAATCACATTCTCAATCTTCATTTTAATTAAGATAATGGCGTGTGCATTGCAACATTGCAAGCGATAAATCATTAGCGCTCCAACTAATCGGAATGGAATTTAAATAGCAAGAATATTTTAAAAAGCAAGTGACCGATATAACTGTTTTGCCATTGGTTGAATTTATAATATAATAGTAGACAGAGTAATATGTATTATTGTGTCATATAAGTATGAAAATAAAATACATCAACCGGGACATTAACATTAGGTTTTAAGACAACAACTTCTGGATAAGCCCCTGTAGTACGACCACTGCGACAAACTATATATTCCTTACCAAGCTGACAAAATACCATGAGAAACCCGGAATATTGAAATATCCTCCAATATGTTAAGATATACGCACGACATTATTGGGCCCGATTCTACCTACATATTACGCTCTAACTTGAATTTAAAAACCATTCGTCCCGTTTTGTTCTTAAGAACGTGAAAGGGACAAGGGAGTGAAGGTGATTGTCAACTTAAATTTAGAGACGTCAAACATCGATTTTAAGCGTAGTTCGCACTAGTTTAGCGGATAAAACATCCCACTTAAATTAAGCTGAATTTGACAGATGCACTGCTTATTTTAAATATCATTCATTAAAAATTAAATTCTCCCATCCTTTTCGATTCCCATATGAATGAAAGAGACCAACAGCTTAAATGTAGAGATTTTAGCGGTCACGCCGAAAATGAGCCCATTATCTGTCACGCATAAACGGTCATGCTAAGGGGGCAGGTACTATAAATAATCCTTAAGTTATGATATAAGCAACGTGAAACAAGCGTTTATTTTTTATAGTTGGGTTGTTATACGCCAACACCAATATTTTTAAAACTTCACCCCCTCCCCCTACCCGCCAATCGGAGTGTAATCCGCTGACTCTCGGGCGTATTCCACACTAGTCCACCTAAGGAACAAGTGTGCCAAGGCTCATCCCTTGATCCGAAAAATATTGGTTCCCATACATTGAATGCGTATAACGACTCCACTATTATAATTGACGGAGACTCTATGACATAAATTAGGGTTGCGACTCACCTCTCGTAAGAGAGCACGGACTGGTAGCTGTCGTTGAGCGAGACGCCGTTGTGCGGGGAGAGCATCGCCACTATCTCCTGCGCTTGCTCGTCCGACAACAGAGCCTCTTGTCTGCACACACATACCACCACACCATTACACACCATACAATCGATATTCACCGCAACTTAGGTACAAATTATATCATTCTAATAAGGATTAACTATTGTCACAGAAGAAAATAATAGTACTAACCCGTACAGAAAGGACACTCACTCACGCCCCCGCGCCAAAATTAGTGTCCCGCCCGATTTAGCGCCCCACGCCCCGCACCCCGCAGGTGCCGCGGGACTCCGCAGGTGGTGTTCGGGGGTGTTTTACATAGCGCCTAGCGCCATTGACTTGTAGTTGATATTCAGTTGTTATTAAAAAAGCAGTAGGTTGTCAAAATGCGTTTTCTGTATGTAGTGACCAGTGCTATTGTTAGACATGGCCCTAACCAAATGTAAAGCTTATTTTCTCCTAGCTCCGCGCGCTAGACTCCCAGCGCTAAAAAAACATCATACCAGAAGAATTATCCCCCCCCACCTTCTCTCCCTCTTTCCAACACTTTGTTTACAGTAGTTTCATAAAATTGAAATCCCGGAAAGCGACAGAATATTGTTCAACTTTAAGCAACGTTCTTTTATAAGGGGGTTATGCAAATTAACCTAAAAACCACGGATGGACAGGTGTCTAATAAAATACTATGATATGTTATTACATTTTCAAAGAACTTAGTATAACAATTAAAGATGCGCCTTACTTGCTGGAGGTCATTTGAGACTAAACTAACAGTTACAGACAATTTCGAGACAATTATTATTACAATCGCATGCACCCTTTCTCATATTATTTATCGATGGGTACATTAAGTAAATGTTTGCAGTAGTTTGATACTTATTAAGAAATACGTACAAAAACTATTAATAGTTTCATTCCATATTAGCTTACCCGTCCGGAAAAGCAATATCTTTTTTACTAGATATTACTTTTTGTAGGAAATACTTGGTTTTGCAACTGATAGCAATACATACTTGGAAGGTTACACTTATAGCCTATGCTTACGAGTATAGTACATAAATAATTGTAATGAAACTAACTACTTTGATAGACGTGAAGAAACTATACTGCTCGAAAGTTTCTAGGATTTCAAGTACATTTTAGAGTATTGTTTGTAAGCCCATTTGCGATAAATTTTTGGTACGAGGACGGATACAAGCTATACCCGATTTTAGAGGACATCGATAATGATTGAGATTTTGTTAGGTAATCGATGGGATGGGGGAACAATTAATTATATGGGCCAGTAAAATTTACTTAATCCCTAGATACTATAAAGTTGTATATTTTACAGAAGAATTATTATAGAAAAGTAGGTAAAGAAGGACAGATTTCTTACATGAATAGAACAAATAATACAAATGAAGCTAGCTTACCTAAGCTTTTTCTCCAGAATACTGCAAGTGTGATGCAAGAATGAAGCGTAGTGCGAACAGGCGGCATGCAAATGATAAAAATACAACATTTAGTTAAAACAAGCTTGACGGTCAAATTAACCAAAATATTTTAATTAAATCTATACAATAATAAATAGGTGAAAGTACAGAATAATAGACTAATAGTGAAGTGCAACAGTAGGCTACCAAAAATAAATAATGTGAAAAAAAAAACAATGAAGAAGTTCGTCATTATTCTTCTTAAATACACGTTTAACGATAAACAATAATTAAATAGCTAAGAAGAAATTATGAAATGAGGATCATATAGAGGAAATAGAAGAAAATCATGCAAAATATATAAACCGCCATCATTATTAGTCGGCACATTCGTCACACTATGAAATGACCTTGAAATACCCGTGTTCACTTTATCAGCTGATACAGTCGGCTAAATGGTTGCCTTACCGAATTATGATTTTTATGTATACTAAAATACTAAACCATTGACATGCCTGGCTTCAAAAACCTAGCAGCGACAACTGGAAACCTAATAAAATGCCGACGAAGTGGCCAAGAAAAGTATAGTATCGTCTTGCTTTGTCTGTCTTTTGGGCATTTATTGAAATTAAACACTTTACTTCAAAAATAACATTAACAAAGTTTGGTTCAGTTTAGAAAATAATCTGATAATTATTCAAGTCTGGACTCGTTTATCCATAATGTATATAAGACTGGTACCTAAGAAAGATACGTAATTGACCGATATACTTCCTTCTTTTATATTAGAACTGTATGAACATGTCACCTGGAGCTTACCTACATCATCAGACACGCCCCGAGCTGATTTGGACTAAGCTGTTCAAATCAGTCAAATCATCCCTAACCTAACTAAGATAGCCTCGTCACACGTTATGTTCTTGTCGTTAGGCTGTTTGTCAGGGTCGTGTACCCAACAATAGTTTCTATTCTCCCCTCTCCTGTCCCATTGATACTATGACGATTTGTACATCTTAACCCCTCGTAAGGCACTTATTTTACGGGAGACAGAAGACAGAAGACGAAAGGGACGCAGGTCTGCGTTATAATAATAATTAGGTAAAGAAAAGAAAAGATGCAACGCCTGGAGTTACTTCCGGAGAGTTCTTCTCCACAGAAGACAGCTAAATCATGAACTCTCCTCGACGTCGAAAAGTGATTTGTAAAATCTTACTTCGAATAAACACATTTTGAACTTTTGAATGACATACAAATACACCGCGCTCACTCTTGCGCATAACTGCGTCCTTTTCGTCTTCTGTCTTTGACTACCGTGAAATACCTGCCCATGGTCTAAGAAAACAAGGTCTCACAATCGGACTGTCAAACTTGACACAAGCCTACGTCATCTGCTGTTCATCCTTGTCGAATGAGTATTATTCGACAAGGATGAACAGCAGATGACGTAGGCTTGTGTCAAATAACGTGGTCTTCTTGTTAGACCTTGTTGCCTTACGGGAAACAGAAGGCCACGTTACCTAGAGCTAAGCAGGATCTCGGCCTCGTCGGGCGTCATGCTGTCGGGCTGCTTGTCAGCGTCGGGCTCCCAGCGGGTGTCCGCCCCCTCCCCCTCGCCCGCGTCCGCCCCGCGCTCCCCGCCCACCTCCTCCGACACGCTCCATTGGCTGGTGGTCGACTTATCGAGCACCTCAATCGAGCCCTGGCTCGCCTCGCTCACCACCACGCCAGAATCCTGCAATTACAACGGACAACTTGTTAAATGTAAGTTTTAGACAAGTAATTACTACCACTTAAAGTATAACAATACAGATTTTTATTACATTTAACTTGGCAAAAATATCCATTAGGTATAGAAGCTGGCACCCACCCAAGTCAAAGTAAAGAAATCATGCTTAGGTTAGGTTAGGTTAGGGATACAGCTCAGGTATCTCTTCAAAAACAATGACCAATCTACTTTCTTGACCAGCGTGTCATACACGAGAGACCATTACAATGCCAGGGATAATGCTGGATCTGTCGCAGTTTTCAAAAATGTTGTCACCAAATTGACACGATAAGAAAATGAAGGATAACTGTTGACTTAACTTGTTTTGTAGTGACTGTTGTAAGATTTGTGTGTTTTATATTTTACTAGCGACCCGCCCCGGCTCCGCACGTATGCATGTATTATATAAACCTTCCTCTTGAATCACTCTATCTATTAAAAAAATCTAGATCGCCAACCCGCATGCCAAGCGTGGCGATTATGGCAATATCCCCCCTATGGATTACACAACTAAGAAAAGGCCCCTAGTCCCCGGCAGCCCCGCTGTTCCCAGCCCTGGTAACAGCTGCGGTAACGGTGGGGCATGGGGTGCTAAGAATCCCCGGGCGGCTCGTTGTTACCAACACCGACGACCTTTGGCCCTGGCAACATACAATAATCGCACACTGCGGACCGATGAAAAGATTCTCGAACTGGAGGAAGAATTGAGCAGGATTAAGTGGGACATCCTAGGATTATCTGAAGTCCGAAGAGAGGGAGAGGACTCGATAATCCTTAAATCCGGCAACCTGCTCTTTTTCCGGGAGGGCGAAGATCTGTCCCAAGGTGGTGTCGGGTTTTTGGTCCACAAGTCCCTTGTGAACAACGTGATCAAGGTCGAGAGTGTGTCGGCAAGAGTAGTATACCTTATACTCAGAATTACCAAAAGGTATTCGTTGAAGGTCATACAGGTATACGCGCCTACTTCGGCACACCCCGATATTGAGGTCGAGGAAATGTATGAGGACATCTCAACAGCCATACATACTTCCGAGTCTCACTTCACTGTTGTCATGGGGGACTTCAACGCGAAGCTGGGCAAACGAATCGGGAATGAGCTGAGAGTGGGGTTATTTGGAGTCGGAGACCGAAATCCCCGGGGCCAGTTGCTGGTGGACTTCATGGAGAAGGAAGGACTCTACATGATGAATTCCTTCTTCAAGAAGTCGGAACACCGCAAATGGACCTGGGTTAGTCCCGACGGCAAGACCAAAAATGAGATAGACTTCATCTTGTCGACGAGGAGACAAATATTCAATGATGTCTCTGTGATCAACTCAGTAAAAACTGGGAGCGATCACCGACTGGTTAGAGGCTCGTTGAATATCAATGTCAGACTCGAAAGAGCTCGCTTGATGAAGTCTACGCTCCGTCCATTGCCAATCCAAATTCAGAACCCCGAACACTTTCAGCTCGAACTGCAAAACCGGTTCGAAGGCCTAGCAGATTGCGAGGGAGTGGACGAATACAATGACAGGTTCGTGGAAGCTGTCCGTACAGCGGGGTCCAAGTTCTTTAAGACCCGCCGCTCAAATAGAACCAAAAAGATTTCAGATTCCACGCTCAGGCTCATGGAAGAAAGACGGAAAATGGTTCTGCAGTCTGCAGATGATGCTTCCTGCTACCGGCGGCTCAATAGACAGATCTCAAAGTCTCTGACTCGTGACATTCGCCAATTTAATACAGATCGTATTAAGGAGGCCATTGAGCGTAACAAGGGCTCTAAAGTGTTCGCAAGAGATCTGTCTATGGGGCAAAGCCAACTGACGAAGCTGAAGACTTCGGACGGTAGAACCGTGTCTTCTAAGCCTGAGCTATTGGAGGAAATCGAGAGGTTCTATGGACAGCTGTACACGACAACACGGACACCTGTCAGCCAAGCTGCAACTGACCCCAGAGCTAGGCTAACCCGACACTACACCGAAGACATCCCGGACGTCAGCCTGTACGAGATTAGGATGGCTCTCAAACAGTTAAGGAACAATAAGGCGCCGGGTGATGACGGAATAACTGCTGAGCTTCTGAAGGCAGGTGGTACACCGGTCTTGAAAGCCCTTCAGAAACTGTTCAATTCCGTCATCCTCGAAGGTAAAACGCCGCAGGCGTGGCTTAGAAGCGTGGTGGTCCTCTTCTTAAAAAAGGGTGATAAAACCCTTTTGAAGAACTACAGACCCATCTCGCTTCTGAGCCATATCTACAAATTGTTTTCGAGAGTCATCACGAATCGTCTCGCGCGCAGGTTCGACGACTTCCAGCCTCCCGAACAAGCCGGTTTCCGAAAGGGCTTTAGTACCATAGACCACATCCACACGCTGCGGCAGGTTATACAGAAGACCGAAGAGTATAACCAGCCACTATGCTTAGCGTTTGTGGACTATGAGAAAGCCTTCGATTCGATCGAGACTTGGGCAGTGCTGCAGTCTCTCCAGAGGTGCCAAATTGACTACCGGTATATCGAGGTGCTGAAGTGTTTGTACGATAATGCCACTATGTCTGTCCGGCTCCAGGATCAGAACTCCAGACCAATCCAACTGCAGCGGGGTGTGAGACAGGGAGACGTTATTTCTCCGAAACTGTTCACCGCTGCAATGGAGGATGTCTTTAAGCTTCTGAACTGGAAAGGACATGGCATCAATATCAACGGCGAGTGCATTTCTCACCTTCGGTTTGCCGACGATATCGTAGTCATGGCTGAGACCTTGGAGGACCTCGGCACAATGCTCGATGACCTCAATAGAGTTTCCCAACAAGTGGGTCTGAAGATGAACATGGAGAAGACAAAAGTCATGTCAAACGCCCATGTAGTACCCACTCCAATAAAAGTTGGGGACTCCACTCTCGAAGTTGTAGACCATTACGTCTACCTGGGACAAACAGTCCAGCTAGGTAGATCTAACTTCGAGAAGGAGGTCAATCGTCGAATCCAACTTGGATGGGCAGCGTTCGGGAAGCTGCGCAATATCTTTTCGTCCCAAATACCGCAGTGTCTTAAGTCAAAAGTCTTTGACCAATGTGTGTTGCCAGTGATGACTTACGGATCTGAGCAGTGGTCGCTAACGATGGGCCTCATAAGAAAGCTCAAAGTTACCCAAAGAGCGATGGAGAGGGCTATGCTTGGAGTTTCCTTGCGTGATCGAATCAGAAATGATGAGATCCGCAGGCGAACCAGAGTCACCGACATAGCCCGAAGAATCGCTAAACTTAAGTGGCAATGGGCTGGGCACATTGCACGTAGAACCGACGGCCGTTGGGGCAGAAAGGTTCTTGAATGGCGACCGCGCGCCGGAAGACGTAGTGTGGGCAGGCCCCCCACGAGGTGGACCGACGATCTGGTGAGGGTCGCGGGAAGCCGCTGGATGCGGGCAGCGCAGGACCGATCATTGTGGAGATCCTTGGGGGAGGCCTTTGTCCAGCAGTGGACGTCTTTCGGCTGAGATGATGATGATGATGATTAAAAAAGCAGCATCGAAATCCGCTACGTAGTTTTAAAGATTTAAGCATACATAGGGATATAGGAACATAGGGAGGGACAGAGAAAGCGACTTTTTTTATACTATGTAGTGATAATGAATATTTGTATGTATTGTATTTGTAAGTAAGGAATATCATGTGACCTGGTGCGCGGCGGAGAGAGTATCAGGGTCGGAGCTGGCGCGTTCGCCGTTCCGGTGTTCCCGCGTGAGCGGCGCGGCCGTGTCGCGGTACTCCGCAGGCTTCAGGCGGGCCACCACTTCGGGAGACGGCTCGTTGAAGCCGCCCTCGTCAGACACGCTGGACGCGCGGGACCCCCCCGACCGCCGCGGCACGCTCTCCTCTGCCTCTGATGACTTGCGCCCTCCGCCGACTGTAATGTCAAAAGTAAGTAAAAACACTTTATTGCACACAAAAGAAAACAATAACAATATCAACACAAGTAGATAGAGTGCGCAAAGGCGGCCTTATCGCTTGTAGCGATCTCTACCAGGCAACCTTAGGTTAGAGGATACACAAAAAATACAGACTGTAGTAGTGCAGTGCTGTGTCTACGTATTGATATATAGATAGATATAGATACCTACACTAAAATTAAATAAAAAAAGTATAATTAGGCATTTTAACACGGACGAAAGTAGAGTTTTTAACTATATTTTTTATTGCATTTTGTAGACGACTAAAACAGGATCAGTTTATTGCGGCGGCTCTGCGACAACATCGCGTAATGTAAAAAGATGCGGTCTCATCAATATATCTTGCAGGCCATGGAGCAACAATCATCAAAGAAAGTTATAGAACTTAACACAAAAAAAAAAAAACAAAATCCAAAATGTGTTTATTCGAAGTAAGATTTTACAAATCACTTTTCGACGTCGAGCCTTTTAACTATATTTTATATAAGCTTTCCGCCGCGGCTCTACCCGCGTTAATAAATTTTTCCCACGGTCTATTCTATCATTGTGCCAAATTTTACCATAATCGGATAGGTACGTAGTTTCGGAGTCCATTCAATTATGTATTAGGAATATTTTAAAGGTTTTAGGTATTTTTTTACACTTAGTAAGGATTTTTTTGAAAATAATATCTAGCATTTTTTATTGTTTGGCTATAACTGGATTTCTAGTTTATCCCCGATATGGCAACAAAAGTAAAAAAGCAATAAAAAAAAATCAAAATGACAATATATCCACAACGTGCTTTTACTGTAAATTATGATTACTAAACTAAACGAGTGCGGAACTTGACATTATCGGACATTGTGGTAACATTTTTAATTCTCCCAAATTAATAACATTTATAATATGCACCACCACCATTATTATTATTTCGCTCAGTAAACTTTTGCTTAGTACAAGATACCAGAGAAATCATAGTTCATATCTACATTGCCTGCTTGCGCCAGTAAATTACTTCTGGTTAATATTCATTATTACATGCTAGTATTACCACTGTGATAATGTTGTATCGTTCTATGCTATCAATCGTGCGATAGGCTACTAACTAAATACATCAAATCTAATAGGAAATAAACACCATCCTGATTTGATGTTTGAAATAAAAGCTAGCTGAATTATCTGATAAATAACTTAATAAGATAAAAAAAAATATTTGACAAACAAAAAGCTTTATTTTTTTCGACACACGATTCTTATTCTAAACATTGACCTAAAACAAATTGCAATCTAATAAAATAATGGAATACGATTTTCTAATTGTATTTTATGAAACAGAACACTTAATGGAAGTAGGATGCATACATTAACGGGATGAACCACGCGGGATTCAAGCGGAATACATTTTGTTTTGTAAATTATCTAGAAAATATGTTGAACTATTTCGCACCCGTTTTGAAAGAATGTGTAGAACTGAGTGATCAAAAACAAAACAACTGCGATTCACAACCTGTCTGCCAAGCGAGGGGATATTAGGTATGCTGTCAAATGGGCGATCGAGGCCTTTTTAGGTTGATATGAGCTGTTATCGGTATAGATGACCACGAACCTCACGCCAAATGTTTACAAGACCAGAAAGAAGGAGTTTGACGTTTTTCCTCATAAATATTTATAATTAAAATAAAACTAGCTCTAGTGAGGACCTATTTTTTGGTCATCCCGTGCAAATATATTTTTTCTGCATCAATCAATAATTATATATATTAATACTAGCTTTCCGCCCCGGCTCCGCCCGCGTTAACAGTTTTCCCCGTGGGAATGAGGCATTTTCCCGCGTTAAATTGTAAACTATGTTCTTTCTTTCCTAAGGTCTATTCTAACTTTATGCCAAGTTTCACCAAAATCGGTTCAGTACTTTCGGAGCATTTCCAATTATTAGGAATATTTTACGTATTTTTTTTACACCTTGGGTTACATTATTGAAGTTTTATTAAGGATCCCTAAATTTTTTGAAAATAAAATATAGCCTATGTTACTCAGGGTTCAGGGATCATGCATGTAGCTTTCCAATAGTGAAAGAATTTTTGAAATCGGTTCAGTAGTTTCGGAGCCTATTCGATGCAAACAAACAAACAATCAAACCTTTCCTCTTTATAATATTAGTATAGATTTAAAGGTATATATTTTCTTTGTAGAGTCGGTAAGACCGGATATAATAGTGAACTAATTTAGGTTAATGAGACTATTTTTACAGCCTTCCTGGCGCAGTTTGCAGGTGTGCCAAAATAAATAAACAACATAGCGTTTTCGCATCGACTTCACGACGCGGAGGTTTATAGTAGAGCTATCAGTAAAAACTATTATTGGGTGAATGGGGTGAACGCACTAATAAAATTTCTTTCTCAATATACGAAATATACGAAGAAGCGAAATGTAACGAATTCTGATAATTGTCAGAAATACTAATTGACGCAAGCGTCAGAGTCGCAATACGAAGCATGCGTGAATACCATCGTGAATACACACACATTCTGTTTACCTGTCTACATTCTTACGACTTTTTACTATACAGGTATGTAGGTATATATCCATTTGTACTTAAAATATGTACATCAAAATTAACAAAATGCTTAATTTCAAATAAATTTCATGTCTACCTTGCAGGAAAGTATAATTAAAATTACGGTATAACCATGGTCCAAGAAAACAAGGTCTAAAAATTAGACCACGTGACTGACATAAGCCTACGTCATTTTGCGCTGTTCATCCTTGTCTATTACACGCATTCGCAAAGGATGAACAGGCAAAATGACGTAGGCTTGTGTCAGTCACGTGGTCTAATTGTTAGACCTTGTATTCTTGGACCATGGGTATAACAAAGGTTTACACGATGCACCATGCACATAATATAGTAGGTAGTGGGCCTATTTAAATAGAAGTTATGATGGCTGGAATTAAAACTCAATATGCCATCCGGCAAAACTCAGCGTTCAATAGAGCGACCAGTCAGTAGAATACCAAAGTATTGAAAGGTTGCAAGAGCGGCATCGATCAATAGCTATAAAAACGCAAAGATATCCAAGCTTTTATACTGCCTCTTCCAAGTACACTATAGGTACCGATAGGTCTCTATAGTGTCTGTGATCTATAGCGTATCATATCTACGTACCTACGTGGTGGTCTAGCTTGGGAAAACAGTTCTGTACAAACGAGACTCTATCTAACAGCTACAATACTGTAATTTTATTGAAATGAAAGTTATTAACATTCTAACTGTTCAGTATGTTATGGCGGCAGCAAAACTTAATTTGCAAGCGCCGGTCCGTCGGCGTTCAATGGAACGTCTGACCATCCGCGAGTTAAAAGTATGAATTCACTATTAGGGCGATTGTGCACTACAAGGAATTTTACTGTCCGAACATCCGATTTTTTACTGTCCGAAGTGGCATGAAAAAAACGGATGATTGGCTTGTGCACTTGTCCGTCTTTACTCGGATGATACGCCTCAGTTTAGGGTAGCTCTGTCTTTGAAACTATACGCCACCCACGCGAAATTACTCCGGAAATTATTCCGGTTCCGGAATGGGGGAAAGTAAGATGTCGGACGGTAAAATTACGTATAGTGCACAAACTAGTATATACATTATATGGCGTGCCATATCGGACCGCAAAAAATCGGACTGCCGGACAGTAAAATTCCTTGTAGTGCACAATCGCCCTTAGCCGCTGGATCACGCGATACTCTGCCGGCTGGCGATATGGCAATGGGCTCAATTCTGCCAAATTACAATCTAAACTCAAATTTAACTTAGTCTTTCTCGTTCATATGGGAATCGAACAGGATGGGAGATGAATGAATCCAATTTTAAATGAATGATATTTAAAATAAGAGCGCAGCAAATTTGGCTTAATTTTAAGTGGGATGTTTTTGCATGTTTTCTAAACTAGTCGAACTACGCGTAAAATCGTTGTTTGACGTCTCTAAATTTAAATTAACAATCATCTGTTTCTTTTTGTTGCGTGAAAAGGGCATAATATGGTTTTGAAATTTAAGATAGAGCGTCATACGTAGAATCGTGCCCAATGCCATGTCAGGCGCCACGAGAGCGAATCAAGTCCAATTTACTAATTAATACTCAACTACTTCTAAAGAGCTTTAACGGGGATATCGCATGAAATATTTTACAGGGATAAAATTGACAATTTCAGTGAATTCGCTGAGATGACACACTTCAGTGAATCAGTGAAGATGTCATTTCAGCGATTTCAGTGGTGGTGTGTGTGGATAGATGTTTGAATTTTTGAATTGTGTTCAGCCACAGGCTTCAAATCCAAATTATTGTCATCAAAAATTTAATATATTCTCAGATTTAAACATCAATCTGAATCAGAAGTCCTACTATCTTCCTAAATAGGTAAGAGGCCACTAGATGCTCCGACAGGTTGTACCATAAATTATTTTGAGCGGATCTCCCCACGCTAATAACTCGTTACAAGACCACTTTGCTGTGCCAAGTACCTAATATGATTTTTAGGGTTCCGTACCTCAAAAACAAAAAACTGAACCCTTATAGGAATCACTCGGGTGTCTGTCCGTCCGATGTCAGCGCCTATTCAATACAACCCAAGACAATTTTTAAAGGTGGTGCCGAATTTCCAAACCTTCCTCTTTCCACGTTGTGAGTCATGTCATGAAGTAGTACAATAATGAAACAGATATTAAAAGAAAGCCAAAGTACAAGAAAGCTTCAAAATAAAATTACCGAGTCATACTACAGTCGCAATATAGATATAAGCAACATTACAGCGTGTAGTACTACCGCACATAAATGCGGGGGTTCAATGAATGGGCTTGTATAATATTGTATATGCCAGTCGCTTACACTCCGCACCGCTAGCTTTCCGCAAAAACAACATTCATTCATAGTGATACCCGCGAGGCCGTTACTTGCAAACACATCTCGCATCTGTCTGCTCGACGCCAGTCCGTCATTTCCAATTTCACTGATGACTTGTGTACGTTTTATTACAGAAAGCAAATAACTGTTATTTGTAGTGTTAATGGTGCAAAAGCACAGAATGCAAGAGAGATCGTGTTATTATAACAGAAGCTCATTCATGCAAAAAGATGCATTTACATTGTAGAACTGTTTGTTGTATTTACAAGAACAAATTAAACTCATGTTGAAATTATAACTGACCCTGTAAAGAAAATATTGCACACAGTAGATATTCTACCTGCAATATTTCTTGACTATATTCAATATTGTTCTATAATGATGTTGTTAAACCAAAGGAGTCTAAAACATATTGCGAACATCCTGGCCACTAAGGCCACCCTTTTAACGTTAGCAGTTGCTAGGACAACTTATCAATAATAAAAAGTGCAATGCCATACCACTGTACCTCTGCATTTTAATTTATTAAATACCAGCAGGAACAATGATATTATGATAGTCTTGATCTTGACATTGCATAGAATACGATCTGTAAACGAAATGTGACAACAGTACCTATTCCAATTTAATCATCATTATTCAACCGAAAGACGTCTGCTGCTGGACAGAGGCCTCCCCCGAAGGTCTCCACAATGGTCGGCGCGATGACATAGATATGTACTCCACTTTATGCTTTAGAAAATTAATACACTTACAGTAACTAAGCTCAGTGTTATAAAAAAGCGCAGTGATCCAGAACTAACCAAGGCAACAGCCGCAGAGGCGCATATCGAGGGCACGCATGGGCCGCGCCCGCGGCGCATCACCGCGCCATTGTCCGCGCCCGCGCCCGCTCGCGCCCCCGCCGCCGCGCACGCTCACGTGAACCACAAACTCTAACCGCTGTATCTTGCCGGCACCACACTCACTTCACAAGAAACACCCGACGATGGCACGTGTTCTTTGTCACTCACTGATAATCATAACACGACCACTTTATTTACATTGAAAGTTCGTGGAAAGAGTTCGACAAGGGTGCACCAAAAATCAACGTTAGAAAAGACCAGCGACAGTAAAAGGGTAAAAGTTTACGATCGGGCGAGTTAGATACCGCGCCAATGATACCACGCCGCCGCCGCTCTAGTGCAAATTGTAAACAAACACGGCGAGATAAACTGGTTGGCAACACCGCCAGACGAACCGATTTATATGTCTCCAGAAATACAACAGAAATGCTCGTAATAAGGAGGAGAGTGCATGTTTTGGCACAAATATAAAGGTCAAACGATTTTAAAACGCAGACACGACGGCGGAATGAAAACACTGCGGCAGCCAATCTGAAATGGCCCTCAAAAGTTAGATTGACAACCAGTAAATAACTAAACATTCGTCAGCTTCATTGAGTCTAGGTAATGAGTAGTTATGGCTGAAAAGTTTGCTCTTTACCCTACACATAGTGTAGGAATGCGAAGACGAAGACTTAACACAAGTTTAAAGATATGGGAATGCACGTGAAGATAGTTCTAGCAAGAGAAACTGATATTAAGTTGAAAAGAGCCACTTGGGACTTTCTATGTACGACGCGAGGAACACAATAAGACAAAGCCTTGATTTGCATAGACTCACAGACTAACTACATTAACCATAACAAACCGTTTATACTGATGTTTTATTAACGTACCAAAGAAAGCAATCGTTAAGCAAAATCGTTGTATGCACACTTGTGTAAAATAGAAATAACACAGCCACAAATGTTTTAGACTAGCTATTAACTACGTAAAACAGTAATAGTATTGATATAATAGTGCAAATAGACGCGAAGACGGGAGTTAATTAAAGGGAGCGTTCTGAGCAGGACGACGTCGCTCGGGTTACTGCGTCTGCGTCGCGGCGGCGGAGGCGGCGACGGCGCCGGCGCATCTAAATCGGGATCGACTCGCAACTCTCGCAACGACTCAAATACCTTGACTTCCTCAATATTACATTGAACCCACCGCGCACGAGACCGCCAAACGTACGTCAATCGACGCCCACTGGACTGATGCTTACTTCCCATAGTAAAGTATACACGGGATGTTGTTACGACCTAATATCTATTAATTTGTACCTACGCTATAACAACAGAACCCTGTCAAAAAAAAATTTACTCTGCATTTTCTGCAGCGCGGCAGAAGCATTGATGAGTATGATAACACAAATGAGCTCAGATTGTATAAAATTGAGAAATCTAACTCATGAATATAGTGCGACAAAAGATTTCCTCTATAAAATCGCTGACGACCAGCAGATCCAACATGCGGCGCCGAGTGCTGCCCGATTAAAGAACAACCAGAGGATAATCAGTCATAGATTACAATATGTCATTTGTTGCGCTGATCATCACGATTCTCGGAAAGCGTTTCTAGACCTATTCAAGTAAAACCTACATAAAAGTTAATGGTAGTCCGTCAGATGATGTTGATGATCTCAGATTCGTTTTTGAGGTCAGTGACCTTTTGAGGTCAGTGTTATTTTTGAGGTCAATGTCGTTTTTTGAGGTCGATGACCATTTGTAGGTCAATGACCTTTTAGGAGCCTCCCCTTAGGACCCCCCGGGAGGACAGGTCCCGGCCTCTTTTCCGACACATCTGAAAATTTTACAAATCCAGCTTTCATACTAATTTCGTCGAAAATTCGGCTAAGTCGATAGCCCATACTTTTGTATGAATCAAAATCAAAATTTTTTTAAGTCCTGGGAGCTGCTTTGCGATAACCCAGTTAAATATTCACATTCTACATGTGCTTGCAATTTATCTATCTTTCTCAGGATCGTTACCTTGCGACAATAAAAACGAAGAAACGTCTTCAAACAGATAAGATTTAGATAAACCAACATAGAATAACAGATAATGTTTATGTATGATAAAATAATAATGTATTCCTATTAAAAAAAAATATTTTGTATTTTTATGAGTCGACCTCAATTCACCAAATTAAGCAAGATACAAAACAAATAAAAGTTTAGTTTATACATTTCTTACCCGCAATGGATTTCGGGACGATTAGTCTTGAAATCATTCTTATCCTAATAAAGATCATTTTGGAGATTTTTATATAATGGACTTACCGGAGGGTGATGGTGAGGCATCAGGCGGCGGCGAAGCAGTTTGATGTACAGGCGACACCGGCAAAGAGGCGACGGAAGCGCGGGGAGCGTCCGTCGCATCATCTCCTGCTACCGTCGAAGACTCCGGCGTCGTCGGCCTATCAACACTCTTATCTTCCCAATCACCACTGAACTGCACCGGTTCATAATCATCGTCTTCTACACATTTAGACACTATCTTCGGAGAACACACCACATTATCATAAGGTAACGGACTTTCCGGAGCAGGAGAGCGATGATCACACCCGTTTGAATCAGCAGACACTGGCTCACTCAGTGGAGAGGCAGAACGAACAACAGCACTTTCTTTAAGTTTTCCCGAAATGGGAGCACTATCTTCTGGTAAAGGAGACACCGTTTGTTCACGTTCGGAGGCAGATACTGGGATTTCTTCGTGTGGTAATGGTGGGAGAGGAGATTTAGGCGATCTTGCCGTTGGAGTCGGGGGAGACTTTTGGTATCGCGGCATCAATACCGGCTCAGTCATAGGAGGAGTTACTGGTGAAGGTGAGACACGTTCCATAGGTTTAGTTTTTGAACTAGATGAATGTGAATATTCAGTCTTTTTTGTCATAGGTAAGTCCTCTTTTTCTGTTACTTCCGACGATTCTATTCTCGGAGAAGGTGCAGATCTTGCTCTAGGCGATATTCTTTCATTGGAACCTATTTGTTGAGAATACGGTCCTACAATCGCTTTAGTCGGTGAACTATAAGATTCAGCTCTTGCAGTACTTGGCCTGGACGAAGGTGAAACAGTAGCAACGTTTTTGATCGGACTAGGAGATTTGGCAGTTGGTAATCCTCTATTAACCAAAGTCGACGGCAATGTATTAGGACGTTCAACTTGGGAATCACCGGCACTTGGCGAAAGCGGTGGAGAATAAACGCGCGAAGGAAAAGCATATCTATCAACAGTTTCTGGCGATTTCCTGTCTGAATATCCAGTGGAATATCTAGTATCTACTCTCTGTTCATGATCTGGACGCGTAGTTCTTGTTTTATTAAAATGAGCTGTCCAATTTTTTTGTTTTTCGATGAGTTCCTTGTTGAATCTCCTGTCTGGTTTTTCAGGCTTCGGCAAAACGCTCGGTTTTGCAGGTTTTGGAGGCGGCTGGGCGCCATTAGCGATGCGGTCGCCATTGAGGGTGTGAACCTTGGGGGGTGTGACGCTGCAGCGCGGCGGACTCACAGAGCCCGCGGAGCTAGACCGCGACCGCGTCGGAGCTGCCGGCGGGAAGCCACGCGTTCCCGCGAAACTGGAGGCTGCCGATGGCGATTTCTCAATACGAAATCCTCGATTCTCTTCGCCCAATTTTTCAAAGAGAGCTCTTGCGTTATTGAACCGCGTAAGGTGGCTCTCAGTGCGCACGACAGTAACGTCTGCTCCACGCATGTCGTCTTCGTCCCTCGACGGCATTCCTTGAAAAATATTTGCAATTTTCGAAACTTTGCTGCCTGGTTGAGTGCGCTTCTTGCACTCCTCCATACTAGCCGGGTATGCCCGCTTCAATCCGATCTGAAAAAAAAAGGAAACGTTTGTATGAGTTCAATATACAAAGTCCACGAAGTTGCACAGTATTTGTAAAGATAATATACGCGTGGTAGTAAATTTCGCGGTACATACTAGCGCAGGTGTTTGCGCTCGGGCCGGCAACCGGCGGGCACTGGCTGCGCGCGCGCTGCGACTAGTCTGTTTATTCTCCGCGTAATTTAGCTTGAGATAGCGATAGAGCTGATAACGAGAATTCTTATTTAAACACCTTAATAGGAATAACAGGTAACATTGCATGCAGTGCAAGGATGTAACATTACTGCAGGCAGGGGTACTACAGAAATGCGAGAGGCTAGAGAAGGTGTCAAAATGCGACAGTGACATTTCGCGCATTACGTAGTATAACACGAAGTGAGCTTACAGGTTACGAAAATAATTTATATTATTTTGTTTAACACTAGACATTTGGAGCATTGTTAGTTACTCTAGAACCCGTGCATGTCTCACAATAAAACAACCAATACTTAAACCTAACGACTGTAACATGAGATAAGAGTATCTAATGTCACGTCAGAATATAAATATTATTCATCGTATATGTATCATAATATCACAGATAAGAGAAGTTAATATAACAGCGGAAAACTTAGATTAAAAGAATGCTATCTTCATATAATAAAATAAAAGTAATTCTAAAATTTATAGGTATTCCTAAAATTTATGAAATTGGTATTTTCTCTCTCTTTCAGGCACAGCTGAATTTCGCATACATAATATAAATTAGAACCTG
Organism: Teleiodes luculella; assembly: GCA_948473455.1. Classification (NCBI taxonomy): domain Eukaryota; kingdom Metazoa; phylum Arthropoda; class Insecta; order Lepidoptera; family Gelechiidae; genus Teleiodes; species Teleiodes luculella. The sequence continues at coordinate 9,623,869 of OX419593.1, forward strand.
TAATACATTTTTAGTTTAACAAGTGCTTTCAGTGCGCAAATAGATCGATTTTACAATTTCATAACTTTTTAGAACTTACAAAAATTTTCTAATGGCATTTTCCTTGGCCTCAAATATACTCGAAAACAGAATGACTGAATAACAGGTTTCTGTCAAGTACATACTTATATTGCACATCAACACATTATTGGCAAAGCATTATTATTATTACTGACAAAACGCTATCGCCGTCCACTAGATTTGATGGACAGATAACAATGATAACATTCAATCAGTTCCATTTAATTACCGCTTATTGTTTGAGCAACGTTCGCGGTAACGCCTCGTTTCAATTTGTTTTCTCTTTTGTTAGTCTATAAGAATGTTCGATTTGCAAATAATTCTTCTATTGTTAGGATGTTGTTTCGTTTTAAAAAGTGAAGCCGAATGCGACCTCGCAGTTATGTGTGTAGCGGCCCTTACATGTGACGCAGGGTTTGTGTTAGTGCCTAATTCATCCGTGGAGGGATGCTGCCCTAGCTGTCAACCTGCTTCTGGTAAAAATAAAACCATTTTCCAATTATATGATCGGCAACGTGTTCTTTACGTACATGGCCTGAGCTGATAAAAAAAATATCAACGATCAATCAACTTGTGTTTTGAAGAGTTCTTACTTACCTATTAAAAGTTGAGAGATTTTACTATCTTTTGGGTATAAAATAAAGGATTGTATTATTATACAAAAACTTGAACGAAGAACGATCTACTTTTAACAAGTAAATTGTTTACCTTTCGTGAATATTCATCTTGGACATGGTGTAATTTCGGTATATCTATAGCATTCTTAGAAGCGCATAAGGATTTCATATTTCGCTCCATCTGTATAAATAAATTAGAAAATATAAATAGCGAGTTTTTGCTATCTATAATAACACAGTTTTAATTATTTTGCAATAGCGAAGGCGTATTTTAGTTGCCTAGTACGTGACCTAGGCTCTGACATCAGTGTCTTATCGAAATGCTTCATTGAGTAGGAATGTTTATAGCGCGATATTTATAGATTTATATCTGTTTTGCCCATTCTCAAACATTCCAATAAATATAAAACTACATATAAACAAACTTGTATATTCAAATGATGTATTTTACTTCGCAGGATAATGAATTAACAATATTGTTTCGTAAGAATTACGATGAAATATATCAGTACTCTTTACCTCGGGAAAAAACTTACAACTCGGACTGCTAATAGTACGTTGGATAGGTACCTACAATAATTTCACACGCTTCCACCGACAGCAGTCGGAAATAAAGCGATGTGGTCATATCGCCTATTACAAGACCGCAGTATCCGGGAAAATAGCCATTACTTGGAGAAAATCCGTCCGAGTGCCCTTGATTTGTGCAAGTGGTCAATACTATTTGTAATAATAATATTATGATTGTTAAATGATAGACACAAGTGCGTTTATTAGTTGCACTTGCTGTCCGCATTTCCGTAGCAATAAGATCTTTTTTTATATAATAAATAAGTAGCCAGTGTTCGAAATAAATAACTTTCCGCATCATCAGCCATTTATGGCATAGGCATAAAGCGGAATGATCAAACAAACAAACATCCACACTATGTTGAAGTGAAAGTGATAAAATCCTTAAGATATTTCACGTTAACATTAGTTAACGTTCAGTTCTTTTTATTGTTCCTCCAATTTGTACAAAAATACAAAATAATGCAAATTTTGGGAATCGAACATCGCTAGAACATACCGTCATACATGATAGCCAAACCGCTTTCTTCTTATTGATAGCACTAGTTCCGGTTGCGAGATTTGCATTACACTAACATGTGAAGTTATGCATGGTTATAGCGTTTCACATTCGCACTGCACATAATATTGGCGAAATCCGATTTAATCTTTCGTAAGCTAGTCTAGCCAGAGAGTTATAAAAACTTAGCACATTTCACTACTTTACATTTTACTGTTTCACATAGATGGGTTTTTTGCACTATCACGCTTATACACTACTTATTTAATTCAAGACTATTATAATTTATTATTTATGTTATGCCGCCGAGTCAATGGACAGTCTATTACGCATGGGAGGTGAAGTTATATTGCCTTGCAGTGACTGGTTTCAGTCACTTGGAAAGTTGATAAGCGAGATCTTGAAAAACAGAAAGTATCCAGTTAGGATTTTAACACAATTAAATAGTTAAAATTATACACTACATAATTTTAATATTACAGGAATCATTCCAGATACAGGATGTCAGAGTCCATCTTCTTGTCTTGCAAATGGAAAATATGGGCCAGTGCAGTGCAAAGGAGACATGTTTGTTGGCCGGTAAGAAACAAGATACATATATTAAAAATGCAAAAGTGTGTCTGTTACAGTTCGGCTGTGAACTACATACGAAGTTTGTGAAAGAATATGTTTAGTATTCGAGGCCGGATATAGGTTACTTTACTCTTTATCTCGGCAAAGATATCTACGTCGCTGAAAAAACGTGTACGACGCACGTATACTAGCCGCGGGGGTACAGCTATTACGGTAAAGTAAAACACGAAGGAAAACAGTTTTTCGGTGCCTTTCGCATGCTTGCTTGCCTATCGTGTAGGTTTCAAGGTTAATCTACCGCACAAACCCTGGTGTCAGAATTATTGAACCGCCTGTTTCGAGCATCAAGACTTGGACGAACTGAAAAATGTAGCAGCAAGCATTCCGCTTATTCTAACAAAGACTATTAAAGAAGGATATTGTGACTATACTGCATTATTTACATTACTCATGTTGAAATGTACTCATTGCACAGATGTTTTTGCTCCGATGAGGATGGAAACAGAATATTTGGACAAATGTGGCGACACCAGGCGAGTGAAATGACCTGTGGTAAGAATTTACGGCTCCGAAATACTCAAGTATAGGACGTGTTAAGTACCTGGCTTATCCTCTTTGGCGGCATGATTTCTATTATTCTATATAATAATATATCAAGGACAGCACAAAATTACATAAATTGTATACAGACAAATCAATCAATCCATAATTAGATTAATCAGCTAGTATCCATCAAATCGTCTTAGTGTAAGGTATTGGAGAAAAGATTCAGTTTTCGGATAGGCAAGTTTAAAGAATTAACATTGAGTCCATTAATTTATTTGCACAAAAAGACAATAATTTGTACACAAAACACTATCAAATGTCAAAATTCAGACGAAACTCTGACAATGTTACAAATTATGTCATTAAAACTGTCAACGTAGGTTTTCTAGACTACTAAACGTACATTTAAAAGAGGATTTTATGTGTGACCAAGCAATGCTAAATACCAACCGGCTACGTAAGCAATAATTAATACTTATAATAATAATTAACAGCATCACTAGGCTAGCAAAACGTTGGTCTAGCTAAGTCCTAGGATGACAAAGGTACAATTTCAATACTTTTCTTTAATAGTTTTTTTTATATTATTTAATGAAATAAAAGCCAAAGTACCTACAGCATACAGCACGTAACATTACTGTACAAAACCCAGATCGAGCGCGATCGCCTAGATATTGAATACGATATATGATATTCCAGCATGTAGCCGACGAAGATTCGAGCTGGAGAAAGAAGGCAGGAGTGATGTATCGTTACACTGCACGGCCAGTGGCGACTACGAACCGCTTCAGTGCGATGACGGGCTGTGCTGGTGTGCTGATCCCAAGACCGGCCAGCCTACTGTCAGCCCGCTGCCAGAACAAGACATGACACATCTGCCGTGTTGTAAGTATTAGAGTGGGCAAAAATCTCTGAATTGTGACTGTCAGAGGCAAATCTTGTAACAAGTAGCTAACAGTGCTTTTCGTGGGTTTTGGACATCGCTGAATCCGAAAATCGCTATTAGCAGTTCGAAAAATTACTCCTTGTACCTTAAATCCAAAATGGCGGCCAAAAAAAAATTAAAAAAAATAAACATGTCATGTGGGGTATCAAATGAAAGGGAATCATGAGTAGATTACAAATATATAACATGTTGCTATATCCGCCCTCCCTGGTTAAAATAATTTAAAAAAGAATTTTTCGAATGTAGCGTTTCGAGCCTACTTTGCATAGCTGTAGATTCAATACTTAGGAATCAATATCTGTAAATTATTATTTTTATCATCAGAAATATCCCGAAATATGCGCGAAAAATAAATTTAGTCAAAAAGATTCATAAACAAGCAACTTAACGCATGTAAGCAGTGTTATTTTATCTCACCTAGTAAAAAGTATAGAGAAAAAAATAACACTGCTTACATGCGTTAAGTTGCTTGTTTATGAATCTTTTTGACTAAATTTATTTTTCGCGCATATTTCGGGATATTTCTGATGATAAAAATAATAATTTACAGATATTGATTCCTAAGTATTGAATCTACAGCTATGCAAAGTAGGCTCGAAACGCTACATTCGAAAAATTCTTTTTTAAATTATTTTAACCAGGGAGGGCCGGATATAGCAACATGTTATATATTTGTAATCTACTCATGATTCCCTTTCATTTGATACCCCACATGGCATGTTAATTTTTTTTATTTTTTTTTTGGCCGCCATTTTGGATTTAAGGTACAAGGAGTAATTTTTCGAACTGCTAATAGCGATTTTCGGATTCAGCGATGTCCAAAACCCCTGAAAAGTACTATTAGCAACTTGTTACAAGATTTGCCTCTCACCTCAAAAACTAGAGCGATATTTCAATTTCTAGCCCAGTCTATATTGAGGAATGGGAGATTTTCCTACAGTTGTATGTTTATTATGTATGTGTATGTGTTTCTCTAAGAATATTTTATAGTTTGGGGTCAGAATCAGATGGCCATGTAAGAGATGTCCCTACCATATTTACTCAATTTAAATATTAATTGCACTTTCCGAAGTATCGGATGTTGACTACCGAACCGAGCACTGGTCTTACAAGTGTTACCTTCATTTGAAGATCTATAAGTGAAAGAGTATTGAAATATGCCTGAAACTTATTTTATCTTCCGACGATTTCTTAGGACGTAATATAGCGGATTTTAGAGAACAACTCACATAAATTTCTGAGAAATAAGAATATATGTCTGAGGCTAATCTATCAGGATCATAATTAAGTAACTAATTGACGCAATCGGAAACACCGATTAGTTTAGTTCTCCAAGGGAGGGCGTCGAGCTCGTCCCGCCGAAACTAGGTCAATGCATTTTCATCTCTTTCTAACGCAGTTATGACGTATTTTGCAAACTTGCAGAAACACTAAGTTTAATGATTTCGACTTTTATTACTTTACTAGAGGCTTCAGTTTGAATCTCGCCAAACGCTACATATTTCGTAATTTTGTTATGTGTGGTGTTTTGGCACATATAGAAATATGCCAGTCTTAATGTAAACTAAAACAATATATAGAAGACTCATTCAGATTTTAGATGAAGAAAATTACACTGTATTATTAAGATTTAACGAACTATAGGTACTTTATTTATTAGATTAGAAATATAAAGCACCAGAATCATCCTATGTGACTAAAGTGAGTGATTCTTGATTTTGACAAATTATCTCTTAGCCTGTTTACTTATATTGTTTTTTAGATATTCAATGATGAACGAACATACCAAACAACACTAAACTGAACTCTGTTATATTATAAGCAATGTCCTATTGTTGTGTCATAGCTGTTGTAGTTGGTTAGTTGGATACCTGTATATTGTTAATGCAATGCAAGGCATGTAAACGTTCCATAATTTAGTGCGATAGTTAATTACGTCGAGAATGGCGACAGACAAGGGTTAAGGTCAATATCTCCTGCTTTCAGCACCGCCGCCGGTGAAGCTTGATTCGACGTACATTTTCGACTCAAGCATAGGTCAATCAAAAGAAATCGTCGTCGTTGACCCACTATGTTATTTTTATATTATATTTTCATTTATATTATAAAACCAACAATGAAAATAATAGTCCATCTTCAACATCCACAACTTGAAAAGTAATACTTTGCACTTTAACTTCAATACTTCTGGGCATTGGTAGTTAGGTGTAAGTAAATAGGTCAAAGGGGTGTGTAATATATGATATAAATTTAGATAAACTAACGTTCAAGTGCTATAATTTTATATGATCTAAAAACATTTAGTATAACGCTTCAAATGATATAATGTACCATTAATATAATTTTATTTAGTATAATTTCACTTGGTATAACAGTTATTTCATATAATATTCATATTAACTAATAATCATTTGTCATAACGGACAATTTATATAAAATTTAGAAGACATAATAAACTTTTCGTATAATGCCTGATTTGTACTCAAAAGTAAACGACCGCAGATACTTTGTATTTTTTGACACATGCAAGCATCCAGGCATGCAAACGTGCGAACAAGCAAGCTTGCAAGCAATCATGCAAGCAAGCATGCAAGCAAGCAAGCAAGAAAGCACGCAAGTAAGCAAGCATGCAAGAAAGCATGCAGGGATGCATACATGTCAACCTAACCCGAAGGGTATGGCGGAATCGAGTGGGCTCGCTACGCTCGCCTCACTCGTTTTCGCCATACCCTTCAAACCTAACCTATCCAAGTCCGTGTGCCCCGGATTTCCGTGCTCGCTACGCTCGCACCCGCCCTGAATTACGGTGCCCTAATTTAAATTGTACTTTAATATAATAATTATGTTTTTTTTTTCAATAAAAATAATCTGGCATTTTATATCAAATGATCATTATATCTTATGATTATTAGTTGAAATAAAGGTTATGTAACACGAATGTTATATGAAATGAGTGTTATACTAAATGTTTTTATAAAAACTGAACTTTATACCAAATGAACTTTATATGAATTAAAATTATAGCTTATAAACGTTATCCCAAATGAGTGTTATATGAAAATAACGTTATGTCTTTTGAAATTATATTATCTGTTTTTATACGAAATGAACCGCACCCAGGTCAAAGTGCTAAGCCGCCAACATATTTGAAATATAATAATTTTCTGCATTACAATTTAAACATATTATGTCAAATTATACTATTTCATTTCCATATTGAAAAATTATTTTATTGCTAGATCCTGCAAGCGTTTGATTATTTTCAAAATAGCTTTCATTATTCTCAATAAAAAAAGTCTCTGAACCCATCTAATATTACCTTTACAGACAGCGCATCAGTAGTCGGCGAACAGTATTTAAGAAGATGTGAAAGCGTCGTGCAGGCTCTAGCTAAGATACACAGAGAGCAATCGGAGCACGGCACTTCATTCCTGGGCAATCCTACCACATTCTGCGACTACGACGGAACCTATGGCCCTTATCAAATACAGAACGGCATGTAAGTTAATACCATTACCATAAATCATTCTATAATTAGTATTTTCGAAAAGCCAGTCCCCTCTTGTTTTTTCCATATTGATTTCTTTTTTCTTAATTGTTTCTAAATCGAAACTATTTATTTGACTGTTGGCTTTGTAAAAAGTACATAAAAGGAACTTTTAAAGTTCCAAGGAGAAGAGATCTAGTCCTTCAGGAAACATTTTAGAAAAGGGACATTTTGGTAACAGATGGTCTAAGTTAGTTCAACGGCAGTCTTTTAATGCACGCGATTTTAACATGAAATGAATATTATATTATGTCCTTCAGTAAACGAAATATTTCCACCATTCGTGACGAAGAATTAATTTGCTCGTAAGCAAAAATTTTATTTGCATTTTCAGCGCTTACTGCACGGGCCGAGACGGCGAAATTCTAGGTTCGTGGCAAGCCCTTTCCAGCGAAATGTCGGGCATGAATTGCAGTAAGTATTTGCATATCATTCTATGTAAGCTTACACAGCAATATTCAAAATGTGTGTAGAGCTGTAGAGTATAGAGCAATTTCTTTTCAATAACTCACATAATTGATTTAGTTACCGACACCGTCACGTCCACGTGACGCATTGAACGAAAATTTTAGAGAAATGTTAAATAAGTTATGTATGAATACGAAGCGGTCGCGACACGTATTAAAACGAGATACCGGGAGGGCATTGGAGTACCGTTAGCATAGCAAATTCGCATTGTGGAGCGGTCCACGGCGACCGGTCGGCGGCCGTGACCCTCTTCCTGATAAGTAGCACAGCGTGGCCCGGCCCGCAGACTCCCATCCTACCCACCGATGGAATGCGGAGACCAACTACCACTCACACATTTGATAAGGACATTTTTGTCAAGACATTCGGAGAGAAGAATGCTAAATATTATCTTGTTCTGGCATAATCCTTTTTATTTAAGTAAATTAAACCTTGACCAGAGCAAATAAAATTGGAAATTTTGGAAATACACTTGTTTTGTGCTTAGACTGGATTATTGAAAAATTACAGATGAATACTTTAAAAACTGTCTGCTCTCCCGCAAGTCTGGTAAAGTACCTACCTATGTCGATTCAGGACATCGTAGGCCAATATAATAAAATAAAAATGAAGTATTTTTAAGCCAACCCTTTTTGGCCTGGTGATTTGCGAAACAAAAATTTTATACGAAACTTTTATAGCTGACTTTGAAATTCCTGAATTCAATTGATATGATTATGATATAATTTGCTCATTTCAGTCAAACAAAGTCGTTAATTTATACAGTTAGTTCAATTCCACTCTAAGAACATCAATTACTACTCTTGTTATTTGCAGCACCTCAGGCGTCACCGAATAGCAGAACGGCGCGTGAGAACGCATCATAATTTCAGTTATAGTGGTCACAATGACCCATCCTCTGTTAATAACATATTCCGTGGCTAGGCTTGCCAACTCCAAAAATGGTATTTCCGGGATTTTCCAGCTCGACATCCGGGACATGGGTGTATTACGCGGGACACAATATACATTTAAAAAATGACATAGTTAGATAAATAGAAGTATATCTTTTTTAGACATTTAATGTAATGTGTGTAGGTAAATAAAAAGTGGAGTTTCTTCGGCGAGCTCTTCTCCACAGAAGACAGCCAAATTTTTGAACTCGCCAGAAAAGATAATTTAAATAACTTAACTAAGTGATGTAACATCCAAAAGTTAAAAAATAAATTCTTTGAACTCTTTGAACTAATAATGGAGAAGAATGTAGGACAAACAATTTATATACTTAATAAGAATCTACTTTTTACAATACTTATTTTGCGACTTTGCGCACTTTAGCAATGTTTTGTTTTGCAGCATATAATTACAAAATTCCTTGCATTTTTGGTGAAAATTAATTTTAATTTGCAGTTCAGCCTTGACGTTGTCGACAGATTGTTTTTTACTGTCTGTCAATGCATTTCCACAAAGAGAAAACACTCTCTCTGCTGGTACATTTGAAGATGGTATCGAAGCTGCCTTCTGAAAGATATTTAAAAAGCTAGGTGCATCTTTCATAGACATAAATAATTTATGCCATTGTTCATAAGCTCACATTATTTTGGGGCAGATTTTTGTTTTTCTTCTAGTCTTCAGTATATCCTTAATAACACAATATTCATCGTAAAGTTTATCCATATCCAATTGATCAATCAGTTTTAACTTATTTGCAGCTTACGAGAGTTCCGAAAAACTAAATGACAGGTAATTACTGTCAGAGATCGGTGTTCTTTCATTCACTGCGTGTTGATACGAGCGAGATAGATACTAATAATTTAATCTTTGATTTCCGGGACAAAATGCGTCCCGCAAGGGGTCACGGCGGGACGGCCCAAAATTTAACCAGAAGCGGGACGTCCCGGAAAATCCGGGACGGTTGGCAAGCCTATCCGTGGCCCCTATTACGTAGGCGGCCATTGCCATGGCTTTATGTCCAAATTTGGTTACGTGGGACTCGGTCCGATTCACACATATTCATCATCACATTGTTTTCCAAGATATGGAAAGATTTCTTGTTGACGCCATTATATAACAATTTTTTTCCTGAGTGGGCTGAGCGACCCTGAACCTGCGATAATTTAACTTCACATAAGGTGATAAGAAATAAAACACTATATTGGTTTGGTTATCGTACCTAATATCACCTTGGTAGAAACCGACTTGTAATTATAACTACTAATACTATTCGTGCAAGCACGTACCTACGAGTATGTACTCATGAAAAGGGATAAGGGTGCACTGAAATCGCTATTAAGAAAATTTATTATTAATTACTATAAAGTTTCTACTTGCAGTTGCATCGCGTTTCCTACATCATCAGTAACTTCTTAGAAAAATGCAAAATTAATAAGTGACAAGGAAGGATCTAGTTTGTCTCAGACAAATCGAACATGAATCGCGTAAAAATTATGAGGCTAGCCGCTTTTCATGGTTTTCTTAAAATATAATTCTACGTTTTTTTAACCTTGTCTTCAGATTGTGCCCGCGACACCACTGTCTACTTCCCACAGCAAGGAATGTCTGTGACGGAGGTGTGCCAGGGGAATGGCAACTACCGACCGAACCAAAACGTCGGTAACGTATTCTACTGCGTGGACACAGATGGTTACCTTGTTGGAGACATGGCAGATGCCTGGCCAACCGATAGCTGCGCCAGTTACGCCTAGTGCATGCATACGTAGCTAAATAAAATATTTAATTTGTAAAAGTGTACTATAATTCTAAATTTTACCCCTCGGAACGAACGCCATCCCAATTTTGATCTTATCTGAGTAATGTAATGTTATTGTTAAAATACTGTGACTCTGTGACTAACTTCATTATTTAAACACAAGTAGATATAAGTTTTATTGGCAATATTTTAACTTCAAACATGTTATATAATAAATTCATGCTTAACATAGGTTTTTAATGAGTTATTATTTTATACTGCTAAAATTGGTCATCCATTTTAAAACAACAAGACAATAAATTCACAAATAGAACGACAAGTGTTTTGTGGCAGGTAGCTTCAGTATCCTAACAGTGTTGCAAATCTGGCGAGCTTTCGCCACCTACTATATAACACATACATGAATGCATCTATTATAGTCCAAGTAGTTCGATAAAAATAATATGATAACAAAATAAGACTGATAGATGTGTGAAAGCTAACGTACCGGACAAACGAGAGCTGGTTGGCTGCGTCGCAGGCGCAGCGCCTGTCACCCGACGCCGCCGGCGCGCCGCCCGCTCGCCGCGCGCGCTCGCCCATCTGTAACACGCGGGTAACGTTACACAAGCACTCTCAATTCACTCGTGAACAGGAACGTGTCGGTGGCCCAGTGGCTACAGCTGTTGTCTTCCGTTCAGCAGGGGCGGATTCAAGCCTCGATACGTACCAATGTGATTTCGATTTTCGAATTCATATGTCGACGCTCTTCATACTAGTCATACTAAAAATTCTTTCACCATTAGAAAGCCACATTCACCCTGAGTAACATAGGCTACCTTTTACCGCGGGAAAATGCCTCATTCCCACGGGAAAAACTGTTAACGCGGGGGGAGCCGCGGCGAAAAGCTAGTAGTCGAATAAAGGAAAACATCGAAAGCTGAACATGACTGCGAATAAATTCGGCCTCGTAGCCTAGTTGGTAGTCCGTCTGCCTACAAAGACCAAGGTCGCGGGTTCGAATCTCGCCTAGAGCAAACATTCGTGTGATGAGCACTTGTGTTTGCCTTGTGTCTGGATGTTGTATATTTATATGTATATGTGTATGTATATCAGCTGTCTGACACCCATAGTACAGGCTCTGCCTAGTTTGGGGTCAGATGGCCGTGTGTGAGATGTCTCACATACTCGTATTTATTTATTTACCTAATTCAAAAGTTGTGTGTGGTGTTACTAACCCGCACTAGGCCAACGTGGTCGACTAAGGCCTATGATCACCCGTGATTCAGGTTATGCTCTGATCTCAGTAACATAAGAACCTCATTAATGCGCTTCAAATCGCTCTCAAGCTACGTATATGCTGTGAAACAGTTTACTTCAACATACTACAGGTGCTACAGTTTACACCCGCAGACCTAGGCCTCCAACCTTGCAGCAAGGCCAACTTAGTCCCCGCCAGTACCTTGCACACTTTACTCAGTTTACATTGTCCTATTTAACCATGACATACTTGATCTTGACATTCTTATAGAGAAAATAATATGGATTGCTTAGACTTATATTTTACCGATCGTTGGGGAGACCTATCTTCAGCAGTGGATGTCTGGATGCTGAGGATATTTGGTAACGTGTACTGGTACTTTAGTGCTATTATTATATATCATATACTACTATTATAAAGATGTGTATGTGTTTAGTTAAAGATGTTTGTAATGAATAAACTCTGAACCGAATTTAAAAATTCTTTCACCATTAGAAAGCTACATTCACCCTGAGTAACATAGACTACCTTTTACCGCGGGAAATTGCCTCATTCCCACGGGAAAAACTGCAAACGCGGGCGGAGCGGCGCGGCGGAAAGCTACTATGCGTGCCAAATAAGAATAGGAATAGGACTGTCAAGGCGCCATCTTCTTATTTGGCACGCATAGTAGTATTGTATATTGGGGGAAAGGATTAATTTCTATTTGGGTATAGGTACCGGTGTTATTAAGTTGTATTGTTTTTCTACTATCATATTATTTTCATAACACAATATGACTTTCCCCACCCAGTAGTTTAATTAAGTTATGAGAATAGTTTACTTACAGTATAAATTGGCGTGAAAGAGGTCACTGGGTTTGGTAATTTGGTGCGCGTGTGCTAACCAGGACATGCAATCCTAATATATTAGCAATATTATTATTACTGTTTTTTCGTATCCGTTTCGGTAAAGTATACGATTAATCTAAATTGAACACGATTTTTTTAAACCGATTTGTAAGTATCTCATTCACTATCTCTAAGTCTATCTTCTGTTTGTTGCACTTTCACACCAAAACCACTGAACCGATTTGATTAAACTTGGTACCGACATAGAACAGACCTTGGGGAAGGACATAGGCTTCTTTTAGCGGCGCGAAATTGCCTCATTCCCATAGGAAAAACTTTTAACGCGTGCGGATCCACGGGGCGGAAAGCTAGTATTTGCACCTCATTCATATACATCTCCACAGCGCACAACAAAATTTAATTTATCTAGATTAGATCTAACTTAAGCTACGTGTCATATGCAATATTTCGTTCGTGTTTATGTAGACGTAAAGTGAACCGACGCATTATCGCAACACAGCGAACGTCTTGTTTCATCAATTCGAGTTGAATCGTCGAGTGGCGGTACAGTGGCGGCAAGGGTGTATCGCCCGCTTCCCCTCAACTCTGGGCCTCAACTTGAACACGTCACACCCCTCTCGATAGAAACGCGCGGCACGAGACGAGACGAGACACGTGACATGCTAACCATTGACGTTATTTATATCTCTAACAGGATTCTTCAATACAGAAATTGTATACAGATTTTGTTTGTTGCAAGAAGCTTAAATAGATGTCAAACTATGTAGTGTCCCAGTAGCATTAATCGACAAAATAAAAAAATAAAATCTGTTATCAAAGATTTAGCATACTTAGCATCTATTTGTAATTTTTATGTTTATTTGTAAACTTAATTTAACCCTTATCTCGGTCAGCTTTACATCCTCGGTAGGGATGTAAAGCTGATAATTTTAAACTTGGCTTATCCTGTCACACTCATTAAGTCTGTACTAAAAATCTTGGAAACTAAGAATGTTAAATGTGAAACTATAGTTGTGTTCAAATGTCCAGTTTATAACTTTTAAAAGTCTATTAAACCCTAATTTATTTCAGTAAGCTAACATTTTTAATTTTCTACATTTATTTTTTTTGTGTGACCCTTACTCATTGATATTAGTAAAAGTCTCTGCTTGACACTGGTAAGGCTTATTGCATCAGTTTTCTGTATTATTGAACATATTGTATTATACCTTCCTCCTGAATAAATAATAATCAAATTAATGACCTCACTACCTATTTTAGAAAGAAAAAACATCAAAATGTAGCTGAGCACATCAATTCATAATGGCTGCACCTCAAACCCCAGCTCACTGTATTGTATACATCTTCTTTGGTGTGCTTGTTATTATCAAGCCATGCTTTGACTAATGCATGTGAACAACTCTGTTTAATAAATTTACTCATTAATCTGTTAATTTTATTTGACTTATTAGTGCTTTTATTCATGTTACTGGCATATTTTGAATAGATCTTAGAAGATAAAAAATATGTATTGTCAATTGTTTTTTATTAATTAATTTAAGTACAGATTGATTCATAAAGGAAAAATATAAGCTATGTTCGACTATGTTTTGAGTAAAATCCAACAGTTTTCTACTATGCCTACGTTAATTTTATTTTTTTTGTGGGAATAACATATTTTCTAGCTTATTTTTGTATTATGTTAAGCTGTTTATGCATGAAAGCGTAACAGAATAAGAGGCAGAGTTACTCTTAAATTTATAACTAAGCATTTCAGAGCAAGCATTTTTCACTATATTTTGTAGATTTTTTACTTTAGTGTGCAGATGAATCTGAACCATGAATGTAAAATTTATATTTATTTGCAATTTTTTATTTGACAGTTTTTCTACAAATTATTATTAACACTAGAAAGTTGATTTCATGCTTTGGTAGGGTTCCATTACTATCTCCAGATTTAGTTGTTGCTTTGCATGCACCACATCAGAAGCTATCAGAAGACAATAAATAATTCATGCCATAATGCAAAAGGGGGCATCTGACTTTTTATTTCAAAATTAGTTAAATATGAAAATTAATTTCTCAGTTGTGTTACAAATTTTGAAACAAAATTACAGTTACACCCTTTTTCCTTGTGACAGCAGAATTCTCTACAGCAAAGTTAATGAGGTTTATTTAATGAACTTACAATACAACATGCCACACAAAAAAGAAAGAAAGGGGAAGATTACCAGAACAATATTCATTTCTGCTGCTGCTTATACTGACCAACTTCCAGAACAAAAATGTATTCTCACTGACCAAATTTAGTTATAAGGGTGATGGATGACTTGTAGACTATATTATATATATCGACGCTGGAAAGGAAAAATTATCCAAGCGACATCAGACTAACTTTACAGTAGAGCTGTTTAAAGTTTGAATTTTCAGAAAAAAAATCGTGTAAATTCTTGTAATGGTCCAAAATGCCTAGTTCTTAGAAATTTATTTGTTTATTTTTTAATCTACATTATAGTATATGTAACTATTAAAAATAATGCTTAGTTTTAAAGTTAGTGTCGCTTAGTAAAATTTTCCTTAAACGTAGAGACGGGAAAAATTGACTAACCGACAAGCTTTGATTAAAAAAGGTACGATAAAAATGTAGTATATACCTTTTTTTAGAATTCACGTCAGAGTAAAAGTTGCCATACCAAAATAAAAAACATGTGGAAGTTGAGGCAAAACAACCTAAATATAAATTTAATAAATTTTGTTTCCGTAATTTTGACATATGGGTCATTCCATTTGAAACGCTACCTGAACCAATTTTCTAAAGTTAACTAATTTTACATCAATTATTGTTTAAATCCATCATAACATACTAAATCATTCGAATTTATTATCATATTTTACATAAAATTAACTTTTATTTACTTTTTTTAATGTTGAACCCGAGTGAACTCTCATACCTTACTGGTAGTATATTGAGACCTACAATGGAAACACTAAATAACTGTCAACGAGTCTATTTTTGACAGTTCCTTTTGCGCCATTTCAACGGTATAATGATTAATAACCTACAGAAACAATAAAAACTTGGATATTTTACGATTTTCATAGCTTTTCTGGACGACAATAGAAGCAAATTCACTGGTAACGACCGTTACAAGAATAAGGTAATTGTTTGTTTTATATCTAATACAATAAATGTATATTTAAATGGTTCTAGGAAAGTAAGGTTGGGACTGGAGGCAAATGATTTATGTGCAATTTTTAATGCTAAGATTTGCTTATTATTAATTATTCGCGGGGAAAAATATGTAACGACCGTTACGTAACGGCCGTTACATAGCTTTTTTGAATATTTTGGAGTACAAAGATTTTACTTTATAGACTTATAATGTGCGTTTTCGTGGTTTAATGTATTCATTTTTACTATGGGATAGATTTCTAGTGTGTATTGCATGTTAATAGTAACGAAACTCAAATTATGGTACTTTTCATCTAACAATGCATAGTTTGTGTATGGTTTTAAGTTTTGGTGTGGTATTTCAGGTCGGTATAAGGTGCCTTGCAAAAGAGAGGATGAAGAAGTATAGAGAAAGGTTGAAAAATGATAATAAAAAATCTGAATATAGATATGCCGCCGTTTGCCAAAGTTCTATGTGTGAAGATGAGGGTGAAGTTCGCGTTATGTTTTTAAAAATGGTTGGGGTAGACGCAAAGGTGTTCAGTGCCGATGAAAATGATATTTCTGATATCAATTTTAACAATATTATTACCATCTTGCCAGATCCCATCCTAAAAAATAAGGGTGATCGCACCTACTTTAATTTTACCATTTCCATTGATGTTTTCGAGAAATAAGTGCATACAATTATTAAAAAATGTTTTTAAATAAAGATACTCTAATGTTTTGTTTTTAAATATTTAATAAAGACTTAGTTTTCTTTGAGTTTTTGTTTGAATTTCGTACGTGTAACGACCGTTACAAATGACTTGTAACGACCGTTACAGATATTAATTTACATAAAATATTAAATGAACCCTAACCAGTTATTAAATCACCTTGTGGCTATTGACCATTTAGATTAATATCACCTTAAGTTATAAAATTAATGTAATCTAAGCAAAATTCGCAGAATTTTGCAATTCTGTCAGACCACTAGAGAGTTGAGGCAAAATAGCGTAACGACCGTTACACCCCTTTGGAGCAAAATTTCTTTAATTTAGTAAAGTGCACTTAAAATCTATTGACAATTATAAGAAGTATACGATAATAAGGTATTGTTTTATTGATTAAATAATATATGTGTCGGAAGATGGAGACAAAACGGTGGTGAGGAAAACAAATAAATAAAGGAAACCCGCAAAGGGCTACACGCGGAAACACACTAAGCGTGGGCGTATGCTACAATGACTTTTCAGAACCACCGTACACTATTTTTGTCAGGACTATACCAATTGTCGTTACAATTGGAACACACTATACCAACATAGACTCAGTTGCTTGTTATCATGAGCGATCGGGACCTAATCAATCCCTAAAAGGGGTTTAGGTAGGTCCGAGCACCATCAATATGCCATAAGGGGAAACTGGCATGAAAACACAACATTTACGAACTGGCCAACCAAGGGGCCTCCCCGCCCGGACCTTATGTAACTCGACCAATTACAGTTACTCTACCCGCGGTCATGATAACAACAGTATTCGGAGACACTACTCAAATATCACACAGTCTAGCTAACCCATAGCAACACAAGATCACTTTACTCACGTGGACTCCACTTAACTGTGGTAACACCATGAACACTTTGAGAACACTCACTCACTTATTTACACACAACCACACATGGACTCTAACGTCCATCCGGACACTCAATCACTCAGACAAACGACCTCTCGCTACGACCGCTCGAGACCCACTGAGCGCGCGCCGGCTGGGTGACGCTATTTAAGCGTACGTCAAACGTCACCGCGCCCACTTCACTCCGGTCGATTATAACAATTCTACCCTCTGATAATCGAGAACGTTAAAATAACAACTGTCAATCGATGTTTACAATCGATTTAAACGATCAATCTGACTTTAATCTCCGACACGGCCATCCTGCGCTGACACACGTCCTCGTGTGTCGTGTGCCCGACTCAAAACTAATTGAAAGCAACAATTTACACCGCTCGGCTATTCCTGACCATAAACATTACCAGACCGAACAATTTTTTATACCCTGCCAGATAAATTCAGTTACAGTAAAAGCGATCAAGTACCATTACATTACAGTCACAATCACCGTGACATCATCACTAGTCGTAAACAGTAAACAGCTTCAAAGTCAAACATTAGGTATCTTATTCGCGGTCTACGGCTATCACATAGCCCCATACAATGTCCTTTTCTCCAGGACCCACCAAGCCAATTGCATGACTCCATGGCCTCTCCAAGACCTAAACCGCACCACACCGGTTCTTCGGTACCGTCATCAATCACACTGATGATGCGCCAGTCAGTCCATCAGCTTGTTAGAACCTAGCAACCCATCAGAAATTAACCATCTCAGCCGCGTAAGTGCTACTCTTCGCAAAGAGTATACTGCGCATAAAAAGCAGTCAACGTGCACCTATTACATGCTCCGGAACCTCTGATGCGGTTACTAGACCTGAATGCTCTGTCTCTGTCGCGAGAGTATCGTACTGTTTAACGCTTTCAACGTAAAAAGAATTTTTATGAACTTTGTACAAAGAAATCAAACCATTGAATTGACCAGTATTCAATTGACCAGTATTCACACTACTCAAATAATAGCAATTACTTTACATAGTTGCAGAATCCCGCACACTACTGCTGTCATCACCTAAATCGAGTGACAACGAGCGCGTACGGTCGCTACTATCACCTAAACAAGTGATAATAGCTCATGCCATCTCCCTTGAGTGACGATAACCTTGCCAGCTCCCTCGAGTGACGATGTCGCAAGTTGCCTCCACCAGTGACACGAAATGTCACACATATGACACGAAATGTCATAACAAAACAAGTGACACGAAATGTCATAGCAAAATAAGTGACACGAGATGTCACACACAAATGACACGTAATGTCATCACACAAATGACACGAAATGTCATAACACAACAAGTGACACGAGATGTCACACAAATGACACGAAATGTCATAACAAAACAAGTGACACGAAATGTCACACACAAATGACACGAAATGTCATCACACAACAAGTGACACGAGATGTCACACAAATGACACGAAATGTCATAACAAAACAAGTGACACGAAATGTCACACACAAATGACACGAAATGTCATCACACAACAAGTGACACGAGATGTCACACAAATGACACGAAATGTCATAACAAAACAAGTGACACGAAATGTCACACACAAATGACACGAAATGTCATAACACAACAAGTGACACGAGATGTCACACAAATGACACGAAATGTCATAACAAAACAAGTGACACGAAATGTCAAAACACAAATGACACAAAATGTCATAACACAACAACTGACACGAGATGTCAATAACGTTCAATAGTGGTCAATAGGTATCTATACGCTTCACATCATATCACCATCATTATTAATCTAAAGTTTCTAACTCCGTTTTATTTTTATCACCGCATCATTGTCTTCAAACACAAAACAAACTAACCGTTGACACTTAATCGCACAAAAGAAAACATTCACCAAAGTAACGTTTCTGAACTACCACGCCAAACGAACAATAACTCACAAAACAATTTTTATAAATTACGCATGGTCTAATATGTTACACTGCTAAACATTTCAACCGATAATCTCCAAAAATAAATTCAAAATACAATCGCAAAGACCTATTGGTGCAACGGGCTGTTTTCCGTGACTCGACGTCAAACTAGGCGCGCATTATTTGGCGTACAACATCATGACTACTTTAACGATAGCGATTGGTACACAAACACAACAAAACTTGACGCACTCACATCTTACTAAAATGAAACAGAAATACTACCGCACCTAGTAATTGGCGTGTACGTTACCCCAGAATACCGTTAAGAAAGCACACTGATTGATTCTGATTCTAACTACCACGAGTAAAACCTATTTTACTTCACACTTTACAATCAGAAAAATCTCAATTAATCCATCCGATTAATCACTTCGAATATTTGCCACTCAAAAATCTGTTTTATTTTAGCAATTTTTACCCAACATTAACTTTTTACCCTCTATAAAAATGTTCTACACGCATGAAAAATTAACATCTAACTGTTGTAAGAAATCTACAAACTGCTGATCCTTAATCCTGTAGGCTGGCGATCTTCATCCCAAAAATTATTCAAAATACAGGGTCCTTTATCGCACTTCTGATGTCGGAAGATGGAGACAAAACGGTGGTGAGGAAAACAAATAAATAAAGGAAACCCGCAAAGGGCTACACGCGGAAACACACTAAGCGTGGGCGTATGCTACAATGACTTTTCAGAACCACCGTACACTATTTTTGTCAGGACTATACCAATTGTCGTTACAATTGGAACACACTATACCAACATAGACTCAGTTGCTTGTTATCATGAGCGATCGGGACCTAATCAATCCCTAAAAGGGGTTTAGGTAGGTCCGAGCACCATCAATATGCCATAAGGGGAAACTGGCATGAAAACACAACATTTACGAACTGGCCAACCAAGGGGCCTCCCCGCCCGGACCTTATGTAACTCGACCAATTACAGTTACTCTACCCGCGGTCATGATAACAACAGTATTCGGAGACACTACTCAAATATCACACAGTCTAGCTAACCCATAGCAACACAAGATCACTTTACTCACGTGGACTCCACTTAACTGTGGTAACACCATGAACACTTTGAGAACACTCACTCACTTATTTACACACAACCACACATGGACTCTAACGTCCATCCGGACACTCAATCACTCAGACAAACGACCTCTCGCTACGACCGCTCGAGACCCACTGAGCGCGCGCCGGCTGGGTGACGCTATTTAAGCGTACGTCAAACGTCACCGCGCCCACTTCACTCCGGTCGATTATAACAATTCTACCCTCTGATAATCGAGAACGTTAAAATAACAACTGTCAATCGATGTTTACAATCGATTTAAACGATCAATCTGACTTTAATCTCCGACATATGTATCTTGTGATTATTGAGAAATTATCAGCGAAAGGTGTACGAACTGTAACGACCGTTACATGGAATTACCCATATGACATTTTTACAGAAATTTGGATTAATATTTTATTAAAAAATGTAAATAAAATGCACTTAATCTGTCTTGAGTTTTATAAATTTTAACAAAGCAACACTTAGGTACACATTATTAGCATTAGTTAGGTATTATAAATCTACTAGTATATCACAATAATAATACTATGTGTTTTAAGAACATTGAGATCACAAATTTAAGTATTTAGTCGTATTAATTATTATAATCAATAAGAAGTATTAAAAAAAAGAAAACTGGCAATTTTAACTAAGCGCCATGTAAGAAAAAAAACCAAATAAGTCAAAATTACTTAAGTGTTAAAAGAACAAATCTTTTCTAAGGAAAAAATTGACTATGCGCCCAACAGTATATTGCCAGATACTGGAAAAATTTACTAAGTGAAGTAATTACCGTACGAACAGAAATGTCAAACTTGACCAAAGGCAAATTTAGCATTTCACAATAACGACAACCACCAAATTTTCAAAAATGGTCGAAAATTTTGTCGGTTAGTAAGGAAAAACAACCTAAAAAAGCTACAAGTCTGCCAACACAGTATGGAAAGAAGCATTTTACACTTGAAATTAAAAAACAAAGTAAAACTATCAACAATAAGGAAAAAAACTAATGTAATAGACATCACAAGCTCAGTAAAAAAATTGAAATGGAAATGGATAGGACATATGATTAGGGAAGGCAAAGATAAATGGACTGAAAGAATAACACCTTGGTACCCAAGAGAGGGAAAAAGAAAAAGGGGAAGACAGTTTAGAAGATGGGAAGACGACATAAAAGAGATAGCTGGAAAGATGTGGACAAGAGAGGCAAAGGACAGAGAGAGATGGAAACACCTGGAGGAGGTTTTTGTCAAGAAGACAAGCTAGGGGAGAAAAGTGAAGAAAATGAAATTACTATAATACACCATGCATTTTTAAGCGTCTTACAAACGAAGCCCAATGTATATACCCGTGATGTAGAATATCTTGGCAATGTTATTTTTTTTATATCACTAAAATAATAAAACCGTGACGTAAAATAAAATAATACAAAATAATTTTGAATCAACCTGTACATAATGTTTACAATTTAGAAACAAAGTGCGCATGCGTGAGAATCTGCGCCATGCGCGCGCAGCAATTATTGTATTCCGCATTGGTCAAGATAAATGTCTCACGCCAATCAATAGTAGTCCACGTGGACTCATGACCAATCACGCGCAAGCTTACATCCCTTTCGCTCCCCCGTCGAAAAAAGTTCTCCTTTCAATCAATGAATCAGTCGTCACAGGAATGCGGAAGTGCGCACACCACGCTCGCTGTTGTAATTTTTCGCGACCGCGACAGTGATGAATGTTTACCAAAATGTTTACTCCAACTGACTCTCTGACCGGTACGCGTACGCAGTGAATAACAAAGTGAAACTAAAAGATAACATTACAAAACGTGCTCGTGCCGTGTATTTAGTGAACAAAATGACTTGTTCGTGAATGAAATAACTTCAGAACCTACAGGTAAAGCTCCAAAACATGTTCATTTGATTTGATAATAGGTAATTTATGTAAATAACAGTTGATTCCCATTTTTTAAATACGCCTGAAACAATTTATTTTGTTACTTTGCTAAAACCTAATTTACGCGAATAATAATTAATTAAAAATGTTTCCGACGGTCCTAAGCCCGTAAAAGTATGAAGGGAAAATGGGATTAATTTGTTTGTACCTAGATGGTACTCGTAAGTAGGTAGATAACATTATTATTGTCTCACAACTACAACCCAGCTGATAGTCGCAGCCACGTGACCACCGGTCATTGACCCATTCGAGCCTACGTCATCGGAGTCCGTGCGCGATATAGCGTGTTTCAAAATGGATTGTGAATAATTATTTATTAAAACAAATCCTAGACTATTTTTCTTAATAAAAAAAAATAACATTGCCAAGATATTCTATATGACGGGCATAAACATTAGGGTTCGTTTGTAAGACGCTTAAAAGTGCACGGTATTTGTACCCTAGAATAAAGCTATAAATAAATAAATAAAAAAGGAAAAAAAAGTGAAATATCGCGAACTCCAAAATGTCGAAGCGACATCAAAAGTCGTCGTAGAAGGACGTGAGTAAGACCAAACGACGCAGAAAAATCAGGCGATTCCAACAATGTATATAACTCAGTTTGGCCAAAAATGGCGCTTGGATAATTTTTCCTTTCCAGCGTCGATATATATAATATTTTCACAGTGTATTTTCTTGTAGCATCAGGTGGGTGAGTAGGTACCTAATATACATGTAGGTATATTTGTCGTGGCAGTCTGCTGTCAAGTGCGTATGGAGAACCTACATTCAAGAAACGTGTATTCTAATTAGAGAAAAAATATACTCTCACCTACTTACTAACCAAAATTTTGATTACACTAATATTCGGCGAGTGTACAAGTATAGTAGTAGTTAGTTTTTTTTATACGTATATGCGTATTCCAAATCAACTATAATGAAGGCTTGAAAATTAAAGAGAAAGGATACTTACTTTACGAGAACTCCAGGTTGTCTGCGCCTCCTCGCAATCCAGTTAGGTACACTTGTGCCAATTTGCCACACATGTTTAACTAAACAAACATAGACTTATCACAATACTCAATTGCTTTTGCGAGTACTCTCAACACAACACGCCCACGAGTCAGCGAAATACACGGAATGAACTAAAGGAAGCTTTTTCCACCTCCAGCACTGCCTACCATACCTACTTGAAACGTCAATAACCCGGCCAAGTACTTCGTAAGAATGGCTCTACACTTCAAATACCCAGTCGCCGGTATTACGTATAATGCCGTCAGAATTTTGTACTCATTATGTTTTCGTTTTACACCGATAATGGAGCAAATAGTCCTAATAAATTATAAAAAACTGATTAACAAGTACGCACAACACGCACGGCAAGGTCGGCAAGCAAACAGACAGACAGCACGATCAGTTTTTTTTATTGTGTTGCCATTATTGGGAAAAAAATATGGTAGATAGGAGGAAAGCATAACATGTGTGTGACTTGACATGATGAAGCGATCTTCAGCCGGGCGAGTCCGTGTCCGTACGCGCTCACTGGACGGACAGTAATTGCACTGGACTTGCTTGCTTGCTTGCGTAGTTGCGTTGCGTTGCGTGCGTGACTTGCGGGGGAACGGAAGGCTCCTCCCACGCTCCTCCACCCCTCCGCAGCTGAAGTAAAGTCGCTTTCTCTGTTCCTATGTATGCTTAAATCTTTAAAACTACGCAACGGATTTTGATGTGGTTTTTTTAATAGATAGACTGATTCAAGAGAAAGGTTTATTATGTATAATACATGCATAATATACTTAAGGATAACCCACAATAACCATTTTCCCGTGCGGAGCCGGGGCGGGTCGCTATTAATTATATAAAGCATTGATCTATAGCTGCAGATATAAACTATTTTCTGTAGGCCTAGCGTAAAGCTCGAGAAGCTGTCAAACGCGACATAGTGACGTTAGAGCCATAGTTATGTCACTGTCTCGTTTGACAGCTTCTCGAGCCTGTCGCTTCTTACGTAGTAAGTAAGCCCACTGAGCGCTGCTTGCTGCCTGCCACCGCCGCGCCGCCGCCGCCATCCCGAGGTGTTGTGAACGAGGTAAGAAATCCCCATTATTTGACAGCTGTCTGTACTGAGCGACCAGCGGCAAACTATCAATAAAAGCCTGACTTAAAAAATAAAAATCCTGACCCTGGAGGCGCGCCGCCACGTGTATATTTTGTAAGTTAAATTAGTCCTATTGAATCCGCACCTGCCTGACATCTTTGTTTGTTAAATGAAAAAACATTCTGCAATATGGCGAGGTTTTTAATTATTTTCCTGGCCGGGCTTTATATTAAACAAATTCAGCCAAACGAAATCAAATTTTTACTAATGGCAAGACCGACTGAACCGGCAGGCAAGCACGCCAACTTCAATCTGTAGATAGATCTACATAATATTTCTAGATGGCGCTGCCTGAATAAAAATAGTACCTATGTAAAGCCCCATCAAGAAAATAAACTCGCCATGCTGATGAATTTGTTGCCTTAAATTTTAATTACAATAAAGGACATCATTCACGTTTCATACAATGTTGGACCAAAAAAGTGGAAATGCCGGCCAAGAAAAAAAAGTGTAATTTTCGGATAGAACACGTCGTAGTTTCTATATTATTTCTTTACTTTTTTTTTTACATTTTCTTAATTTTTTGGTAACTTTTTTTTCTAAATTATAAACAGAAAAATGTTGATGAATGATTATATTATGCATCATAATAATACTTTCATAAAATATTTTTTAATTATACCTACATACTTAATAATATACATACTTAATACAAGTGGGCCCCTATTATAAATAACAAATACATACTTAATCCAAGTGGGCCCCTATTATAATAAAAAAAAAAGTTAAACTGCATATAATAAATAAATATAATTCAATACAATAGGACTACATGCGCTGTGACATGCGTCAAAATAATATATTTATAATAACATTTTACTTATTTAATTTATACTTTTGTCTGCTGGCCGGCACTTTTACTTTTTTGGTCCAAAATTAATGATAATAATATCCTTTAGACATCTTGTTTGGGTGGGGGATCTTAGTTTATTGTAAGTAAACTAGCTTTCCGCCGCGGCTCCCTCCGGTTGCTCAGGGAGAGAGAATGTAACTTTCTAAATGGTGAAAGAATTTTTGAAAATGGCACAGTAATTTTTGAGTTTACCTACTTGATTACAAACATACCCACACTCAAAAATACAAGTATTTTATCTATAAAATATTAGTGTAGAGTAGATGATAGTAGCAGTTGCCCCGTGTGAATGAGGAATTTTACCACGGTAAAAGGTAGCCTATGTAGTAACAGGAGTAGGTACCCGAAGGTCGTTATCTTCATACCGATTTTCATTAAAATTGGTTCAGTATTTTCGCCCTACCCTACTAGCCTAGTTTTAGCGCCTTTCAAAAATTACTACACGCCATGGTTCAAGAAAACCGTTTTTTCTCAGTAGTTCCTTTAGCAGTTCCTCTGAAGGAACTACTGAGCATTTTTTGTCCTTGTAGTTCCTTCAAAGGAACTAAAGGAACTACTGAGACTACCAAGTTCCTTTATTTCTGTATCAAGTGTCAGGAAAGAGATTATATGCGGTTTATGCACACAAACTCATTAGAAAGGTTATCATCTTTTGCTTGTCATTAGCTGTCATTGACCCGGCTCCAAAAGTATTCTATAAACATGTGCAAAAAAAAAAAAAAAAAAAAAAAAAAAATATATATATATATATAATATAATAAAAAAAATAAAAAAATAAAAAAAAAAATAAAAAATAAAAAAATAAAAAAATAATAAAAAATAATAAAAAAAAAATAAAAAAAAAATAAAAAAAAATAAAAAAAAATAAAATAAAATAAAAAAAAATAAAAAAAAATAAAAAAAAAAAAATAAAAAAAATAAAAAAATAAAATAAAAAAAAAATATTAAAAAAAAAAATAATAAAAAAAATAAAAAAAAAATAATAAAAAAAAAAATAATAAAAAAAATAAAAATAAAAAAAATAAAAAAAAATAAAAAAATAAAAAAAAAAATAAATAAATAAATAAATAAATAAATAATAAAAATATTCTATAAACATATTTAGCCAATTTTAGGAGCGAGTATAATATGCAGTTGCAGTTGGCAGGAACTGCTAAAGTGACTACTGAAAAACAGAGGCAATACTTTATGGTTTGGTAGTCTCAGTAGTTCCTTTAGCTCCTTTGAAGGAACCTACAAGGACAAAAAATGCTCAGTAGTTCCTTCAGAGGAACTGCTAAAGGAACTACTGAGAAAAAACGAAGAAAACAAGGTCTTGCAATTAGACCACGTGACTGACACGAGCCTACGTCATTTTGCACATTCATCCTTGTCGAATGCTTGTAATAGACAAGGATGAACAGCGCAAAATGACGTAGCTCGTGTCACGTCACGTGGTCTAATTGCAAGACCTTGTTTTCTTGGACCATGCTACACGCCAAGACGCCTAAGGAAACTCCGTGGGAAAGACCTTGTTCATGTTCAATGTGAACTTTTGCCAAGAACGTTTAGCTCAGAGGACCTTCAGATCCGGAACGCAATGGGAAGAGCTTTAAAGCTCCTGGGTCCAGAGTCTGTAGAGGGATTTTTAAATGACTTTGTAATTGAAAACGCAGCAGTTAAATTCATTCATCTCAATTTGTTCTTATTATTATCATCACTACATAGTATAAAACAAAGTCGCTTTCTCTGTCCCTATGTATGCTTAAACTTTTAAAACTTTTAATAGATAGAGTTTATATGTATAATACATGCATAATATACTTAAGGATAACCCACAATAACCATTTTCCCGTGCGGAGCCGGGGCGGGTCGCTAGTAATTAATAAATAGTACCTACTATTTCGTTGAAAAAAATCGCTACTTCTCTTGAGCGCACGGTCCACGCGTGACAGACATAATTTTGTCGTGCGTATTCTCTTATCCTATTGGAGGATATTTCAATATGGCGGGTTTCTCGCGCGATAAACTTTTGTCATAGCACTGCATGTTACGGGGGCAGGTTCGCCAAAAGAAACAGAAAATCGATATTCACGGTTGCCATTTAGTGCACAGGTTCTTTAGGCCCAAAAGATCATTTTGACCGGCAGTTTCCAAAAATATTCCCATGGGCCATTATATAATATATTCTGTGCCATGGGGTAGATGTTATGTTTTTTTATTAATTGGGTTTTTTTTAAACCTATTGTGTTTGGTATCAAATGAAAGGGCTTCTTAAGCCGGTTCTAAAAACATACTACTACTTATTATATTACTTTTCGGTCAACAGTCTGTCGGTCATCTTTTATAATACCTAATCCATAACATGTTTTCGAAACATACCAAGTTTGGACTTCTCCAGGTACCTAATATGCGCCAAATGTTTCTTAATAATATGGATAATATTATGCTCATATCTGACGTCAAAAAGGCGAATTATTTACTT
The DNA here is from genome assembly GCA_948473455.1 of Teleiodes luculella. Classification (NCBI taxonomy): domain Eukaryota; kingdom Metazoa; phylum Arthropoda; class Insecta; order Lepidoptera; family Gelechiidae; genus Teleiodes; species Teleiodes luculella. Next base: position 9,651,705 of record OX419593.1, read on the forward strand.
TTTTTTCGGTATGGCGTTTAATGGGAAAAATAGTGAAAAAAAAACTAATCTGTTTCACGATTTCATAGCCGTTTCCTACCTGGAGAAGCCCGGTATGTTTCAAAAACATTTCATGAATTATTATAAAACTGTTGACCGAAAAGTAAAGATCTGCTATATTTTTAGCACCAGCTAAAGAAGCCCTTTCATTTGATACCACACACGATAGGTTTACTAAAAAACATTGCAAATCCCATATAAAAAAAATATGCTATGAACTGCCCCGGTCAAAATGATTGTTGGGACCGAAAGTAACTGTGTGTGTACCAAACGGCTATCCTGTTTAATGATCTGCGGTTTTTGTCGATTAAGCCCGGCCACTAACCAATAGGTTACTTAGTTGGTTAGTTAGTTTAGTATTCATGTAGGTAAATGTTAAATTCATATCCTAAAATTACTACTTACTTCGTAACAAATTAAAGATTAGATTCACTCAAACAAATTTATTAGGTAGTTTATGTAATTTCTTTGGGTAGGTATTTATTTCACTAAGTACAGCTTATAAGAGAAACAAATCTATATTTTAACGCAGTTTAGTTTAGCGCGTTAACGCTCTGTATATGCGCATAAACTTTAATTTATCTCTAATTCGTAACATCGTGAAATTTATTATACACTTATTTTTTTTTTTTTCTTCGTCGTATGTACTTTTTATACGTGTAGTTCGTTTATTATGGTAGAATTTCGTCAGCAATATAATCACGAATGGCGACTAGGTATAGAACACGTTCTTTTTTTATAAAATAACACATCTTCGTTTTTTCTTTTGCTCAGGTGGCCATCTTGATACCGTTGATCGTGTATTGTATATCTTCTGGAGGCGCAACTTATGTTTCTTTATGGATGGTCTACACAAGCAAGAACCTTTCTTAAGGTGTTTATTCTTTTCACCAGTGTTAACGGGGCATATCCTTAGTACCGTATCTATCTTTTTCAAACGTGATTTATCATTTTTTCCTTTTTTCAGTTTATTTTTGAAATTTACTGTGATCTTTTTCAAGCGGCAATCTTTTTTCTCTTTAACTTTTGATGTTTCCGGTGATGATGGTAATTTTGTTTTTGACATCTTATAATTCTATAATATTTAATATTTATTTATGTAACAATAAGTACCTTTGTTTGTTTAGACCTAGGTGCTGGTTTACTTTTCAGAACGTAAAAACAGTAATTATTAATATAATTAATTAATAGTATTGAATAGTTTTGTATTTTGTTAAATAAATTGGTAATAACCGCAAGTGACCGCAACGTCTTAGTATAAAAATTGTATCGACCGTAAATTTTACAAAACAACACATTTAGTTTTCTTTTTCTTCTGTTCTGTTTGAGATGCCACATCATTTTGTTTTTCTTGGTTTTCCTCTATTTTCACAGGCATCTCTTTTTCTTTCACATTGTAGTTTGGAATTACCTCCTTTTGGCGTTGTTGCTTCTCTTTACTTTTTTGTTTTCCTAATTTTTCATTTTGTTTTCCTGATTTTTCTTTTTCTTTTTCTTTCATTTTATTTAATATCATTTTTTCTTCAGGAGTTAATCTCCACCGCGATATTGACGATCGCACGGAATATATTTCTCGGAGACGCCTTCTGTGCGCGATCATTGACGATCTGCAAACGCATGGCGGTATTTTTCTCTGTATGTGTACCGTCGATGCGGGACATTTTGGATTTCTCATAAAATCCCTACGGTAACAAACGTCGGGGCCCCAACAGGTTCTCGAATAATCTTTCCCTTTCTGCGATGCCGGTTTATTATTCTCTAATGATTTATATTTATTAATGTTTTGTACTGTCTTCTTTTCTGCTTCATCAGATTGCTGTTCACTTTTTACAGTCACAGCCTTTGGTGTCTGTTTATCCTGGTCAGCCTTTTGTGCCTGTTTGCTTTGTTCGGTCGTTTGCTCCGGTTTGCTCTTGTCAGCTTTTTGCTCCGGTTTGCTCTTGTCAGCTTTTTGCTCCGGTTTGCTCTTGTCAGCTTTTTGCTCCGTTTTGCTCTTGTCAGCTTTTTGCTCCGTTTTGCTCTTGTCAGTTTTTTGGTCTGGTTTGCTCTTGTCAGCTTTTTGTTCCGGTTTGCCCTGGCCTGTTTTCTGTTCCGGTTTACTCTGGTCTGCCTGAGATTTACTCTCATCGTTTTTAGTCTGTGCAGCACCTTCAGATTTTTCTTTTGTTTTACTCCCTTTCTTTGATATACCATCTTGACCTTCTTTCTTTTTTCCAGAGTCTGGTGTTTCAGGAGGTTTCTGTCCTTGTGCCACTTGCGCCTTGTTCTTTTTGCTACCCTGTTTATCTTCCTGAGCTGGTCCTTGTTGTTTACTTTGCGCGCTCTCTTCTTTTTGTGGAGATTTTGTGTCTTTAGAAGCTGAATCAGGTTTTTTCTGTTTTTTTGACGGTTTACCTTTACCACCCTCGCCCTGGGACACCGGAGGCTGTTTGTCTTTTTCCGGGTCTGGCTTGTCCATTTTGAAGTCAATATGTAGATATAAGAAGCAGGACGCAGGGCCACAAAATGGTGTGGAATTTATCTTTCAGCCATTCAGGAATTCCAAGCTGAAACAGTGCCGATGATGACAGATAATAGTAACGCCACGAGAGCAACATTTTCTTTACGTTATGCACGTCTCCCTATTATGTTAAATAAAATTGTACTTGTTCGAGTGTGCTTATAATAAGGACCAGACATTTTTTCTTCAATTTGATCATGTTCGAAATTATTATATTCGTTTATGTTCACAATGTTCACATCACAAATATGCGTATAATGTCTGAGAAACAAAAGTGGTTTAATTTAAAGATATAAAGTATTTAAGATAAAATATTTAGCAAAAGGTCTTATTGTTAATATTAAAAATGAATATGAAGTTAGCTACATACACAAGTCCTAATGATCATGAAAATGTATGCTTACAAATAAATAAATATGTGGGGATATTACTTCACACACGGCTATCTGATCCCAAACTAGGCAGATCCTGTACTATGGGGGATCTGATATACATACATACATATATAAATAGACAACATCCAGACACTAGGCAAACACAAGTGCTCATCACACGAATGTTTGTTCTGGGCGGGATTCGAACCCGCGACCCTGTGCTTATTTATTCATGACGATGAAATGATCCGCGGTCATAGTGCGATCAAGTGCGTGCAGGGTAACATCGCTATTCTCTCTGCCCTTATTCAACGGACATAAGAACTGTGCAACTTCCAAAGTTCAGCTTGGCGTGCTCTTGACTCCCAGACTTTGACATCGATTAATTATTGAAACCTTAAAGGTTGAAATCCACAGACGTGGTAAGCTGCACGATCCGAAATTATATGATTTCGGCGATGTTTGCCAACTTTCCGCGTTTGCATACTTTTCGAACACTTAGTAGAAACATTTCCATTTTGCCTATATGGTAGAGCTACTTTATTTTATATCCTGTCTGTCTCATAGCAATGTTACCCAATAATGGTACCTACTGACGAAAAGATGGTTGAATTTGAGGAATGAGCCGAATGAGAGAATGCTGAAGAATGAAGCGTTTGGACCCGAAAATTAACTGACGACAGGATGAGAGGATCTGACGTTCTCACCTAGCAGAAGTAGCTACCTATATAATTCCCAAGTACTCTTATATTAGCTTGTACATTCTTAATGTCAACTTGGTTCGCGCTTTCTGCAAAGTTTGATAAGTTTTTCTATTATAAATTACAAGGATACAATGTAATACACAAAGCGCATCGTATTTAAATTATAATTATATTTAAGGACCGATTACGATTAATATTTGATAAAAGTTTTGCTTATTATTCTTATACTCTTTTCCGTGTGGTTGGCAAGGATCTCGGTATTACTTATAAGATCCTTGGTGGTTGGTTGCATTCCATCCTAAGATTCCATCTATACACGGACAACTTTAAGAAAAAAGTCGAAACCATGGAGTCATGATAAAAACTTTTTTAAGAATAATGCCTATAAAGCATTTATTATACTTATTAAGAACAAATATTTATCTTACTATCCTGCCAGATAATTTTGTTTTCGAAGACGGTCATAAAAAGTTAACGTCTGGATGAACTTAGAAAATAGTTACAAAATAAAATAAAATCCACACTACTTGTTTTGGAAAAGATATGTTAATCCGCTCGGTATACTATTGTCTTAATGAAATTATCACTAGATGTTTCCGGTCCAAAAACTGTTACGAAGTTGAATAGTCCGATGATACGACCTTAGGTAGATACTTCTTTTAAGTTATTCACATAGCTGGGCACCACCGTTAATCAAACAGTTAACTTCGTTAATCGTTAATCCGCCGGAAGAATAAACTCAAGTTAACGTTAATCGTTAAATCGTTAAAATGTGATAAAAATTGCAATTTTTTATAGAGTTGCGTCAGTAAACTTATAAAACATGTTGGTTTCGGTTCTGGTAGTTAGGGGACAGTTTAGGGACAAAAAAGACGTAAGGTGCATATTCCCCTTCATGAATATTAACATGTTGAAGTTCTCGTCTGAAATGTCTTTACTCGTGGAAAAAAGACAACTGCAGCATTTGAGGGTATAGCACTATTGTATATAATGAATAGATAATAATGAAAATCTGTAAAATAAAATGTGTTAACTTAATATAAAATGTTAACTTCGTTAGGTAACGATTAACGGATTAACGAGTTAATGCCCTGCTATGGTTATTCAAGGCACCGCCGCGCCGCCGCCGACCCGGCTGAGGCATATGCTAAACAAAGGAAACGAACTAGACGTCCTTTGTGGAACAAATACTACATTGTTGGTATTCTGGAAAAACATTTTCTTGGAAATAATTTGTCAACTTTTTGTATCTTCAGAATGTCTGAATTCGATTCCTCTGTTTAGATAGGGGGAGGAGTAATGGATGATGATTTGCAATGAACAATAATGTCTACCCACAGATTATGGCAAATGCTGTTATTGGAAACGATATATTTTTCTTTTATTTAATTAGTGTTTGTATTCTCCGGACAAAATGTCTAATTAAATATTGTATGTGCAGTTTACGTTTTTCGTGACTAAGAATAATGAAGGAACTAAAACAATGAGAATGATTAGTCATTTATTTCTATTTTTACCTGTATCTGTGCAACTTAAAAATTGAAAATACAGCAAAACTGTTTTGGTTTGTTAGCTTGAATCTATGTGGGTAATCCAAATTAAAAGTTCTTATAAAATAATACAGCCACCACGCTTCTTCTTGGGTGGTCCAAAAAGAAGATTCCTGTGATCAGGGCCTCTAACGGTAGCCTTTTCTGACTGAGGCCCTTTCATTTCCTTCATAGCTCTCTTCCTTTCTTTTTTCAGTCTTTTTCTTCTTTGTACATCCGTTTCTGGGATGACCCATCTGGATATGGTGGAGCGCGTCATGTAGGCCCGTCGCAGGCGCGCCCTGTGCGAGTCGTTGGTCACGAAGTTGTCGCGCCTGGAGTACTTGGACTGCTCCTTGGCGCAGTGGCAGGGCGTGCCGGCGCGCCGCACCGTGGCCAGGGCGCTCGCGCACTTCTGCTTCATCGCGATACCTCGCTTGTAGCACTCGTCGGGATCCGCGCAAGGCGGCCCCCGCGGCCTGTGCTTGTGAGCGCTGCATACTGGCGCTGACAAGCACGGCCTTAGGCTTGCGTCTCGGTATGCATCTGAAACAGTATCGTTTGACGCGACAATACTTCTCCCATTGTTTTATGCTCTACTTCATTGCTTTATGCACCTGCTGCTGTAGCGCCCGTAGCCTCTATGCCGCCGCGCACTGCTACGGTTGCTACGCCGTAGCAGGGACGGACAGACAGGCAGTGAATAAAAAAAACTTATTTGAAAACTATAAGAAAACAAATTACTTATACTTGAACGCGGAAAAATGTTACTTACACACCCATTTAAATAAAAATAAAAAGCAATATTTTTTTGAGTTCCTAAACCATTGATCAGATTAGAAAGAAAGTTAAGTAGGGTGTGAAGACGCCCGAAGGTAAAAATTGAAAAATAGTTTTAGACTCGGTATATTTTAAGAACTTCAACAGAGAAGAATAGTGGTATGATGACGAAAAAAAAAGAATGATAGAAGCTGGTACAGCTTCAACTCAACAAAGGATGATGCTAACTAGTTATTTTTTGGTGGAAAAATGGAAAGCTTCAAAGGATCAATAACAGTAGAGTTTAAAAATGAAATTTAATGAGTGGTTTTAAGGATAAACAATCTATCTACAGATTACGGCACCTTTATATTTGAATATATTTTGAAATCGGCTTATAAGGATATTACTTATTTCAATACGGTCTGTCGCTGATTTAATAGAAAACCCGAGCTTTTTTTATTTAATTATATTTCTAGACAAATGTCTAGTTGAATTACGAGTATAACGGGGATTTTACAATCATCAAAATAAATTTGCTCTTGGAAAAGTAGAGATAAACTTTGCAATGAGTGCATGAGCAACGGAAATTCCCTGCCCTGCCCCATTGGCAAATGTCTCATTCATTACCTAGAAAAATACGGTAAGAAAGATTTCTTTTGTAGTATAGAGAAGTAATACATGTTAACTTAAGGGAAAAATCTGTCAACTAGCTGAGGTGCTGGGGTTGTGACTGCTCTGAATGGCATGCAGCTTTTTATTGGTCGAAACTGACGGAAACAAAATTGTCTCAGTACCAAATCACTGAGGTGTTGACCTTATATTACGTCTCTATAATGTTAGATACTCTTTGCCTGGAAATTGACAAAATTAATACTTTCAAAAAAAAAAAAATACAACGAATATAATCGGCAGAGGTCATTTATTTGATACAAAAATCACCTTACTTGAATATTGTTGTGATTTAAGAATTATAGTTTAGCCCTCTTCAAACTGAATTATACTTATTTACAATTCATCAACGATGACAATTTTCCTACCAGCAACCTACACCTGCCGTGTCAGAAGCGTTAGGCGGCTCAATAAATCTGACACCAGGATTTTTGAGAAAACCCACACGATTAGTAAACCTATTTATTATGATCAGATCCTCTGAGCTCCTCGTGGTCAAATCTTCTTCCTACACAAACAAAACTCAAGACAACTTTTTGAACTCATAGTTCTCCCGTCAATCACAAGCATTCTACTTGCACCAGCATATCGCGCTAACGAAGATAGATATGAAATAGATATTATAATTATTTTTCCATCGCAAATTGGGATCTGTATCTAATAATTTGATCTATTTCGCTTGACTTTTGAGCGCGGACAGAGAGGATATTAGTACGTGACGTCGAGTAGAAAGCTAGTTACAAGAACACGCATTGCCGGGTGTGACTCACTCTGTCCCCATAAGCCTCTCGTCTCTCTTTAATACGACTTCTTTTTCTTATATACTGCTCATAGTAATTGGTATTATTTGCAGCATCTATCGCCAGAAGTTTCTCCTTTCTCTTCTGAAAATTTTCACTTATTTTGTGCCTTTTTAGTTGATATCTTTTAATTCTTTTCGCAACTTCTTGCAGAGTCTCGAAGCTTGACAAACTTGGACATACGCGATTTTCTTGAACTCGACGAACATTGTTCCTGATAAAAATATTGCATCATGATAAATGTTATATATCCTACACAACAAAACGAAGAAGAATTTAATTTGGTATAATATGAAGCTTTAGATAATTTTTCAATTTTTCAAATGATATTTATATTATAAACTAACTAGCTTCCCGCCGCGGCTCCGCCCGCGTTAATAGTTTTTCCCGTTGGAATGAGGTGTTTTCTCGCGGTAAAAGTTAGCCTATATTCTTCCGCAAGGTCTATTCTTTCTTTGTGACAACTCCGCCCGCTTTAACATTTTTTCCCATGGGAATGAGAAATTTTCCCGCGGTAAATCGTAGCCTATGTTCTTTCCTGAGGTCTATTCTATCTTTGAGCCAAGTTTTACCAAAATCAGTTCAGTAGTTTCGGAGCCTATTCAATTATTAGGAATATATTAGGTATTTTTTTACACCTTGGGTTTCATTATTGAAGATTTAGTAATCCCTAATTAAAAAAAAATTAAATATAGCCTATGTTACTCAGGGTGAATGTAGCTTGCTAATGGTGAAAGAATTTTTGAAATCGGTTCAGTAGTTTTTGAGTTTATTCATTACAAACATACACACACACAAAAATACAAATCTTTCCTCTTTATAATATTATTATAGTAAAATAGTAAATTTTTTACAGGTATCATAACTTGTTATTTCAGATAACTTGTCATTTACTAAATCATAATAATTATTAATTTATTACTTATATCAATCAAATACATTTACAATATTTAATACAGAAACAAATTTACATTGACATTATTTACATATTATACATAATAATATTTACAAATGGTCGCTCCTGGTTGCCCTGGGCGCAAAGGTGCCCAGCACGCTGGCCGCGTTCCCGCGCTGTATCGCAATGGACAACCTTTGCGCCAAGAACAACCCGGAACGAGGATCGCCCTCACTCTCCCTTAGCCGACGCATAGTATTATATAGTATATTTAGTATAGATATAGATGTTATTGGAAACTGTAGAATTTAATATTCTCTTACTCATGATGTTAATTAAAATTGATTCATTGGACGGAAGTTCTGTCAGATATAATTTTTATTAATACAGTTTTTTTTTTCGAACACAACTTTCTTTTGTTTCACTCGCTTCCTGCCAGCCAGCGCTGGTGAAGCGTAGACGCAGGAGTGACGACGACGCTTGAAAGACGCAAGTGTGGCCCCACAAGGGGTCTGTAAGGCTCGAATTGTGTTTTAAATAAAATACCCATTACGCATTTTTGTGCTACTAAAATTGCTTAATCATACCTATGACTATTGGCTGCATCATCCATTTCCTGATGTGAACGACACTTTTTTAGCCAAACGCCGGGAGGAACTTTATTGTTCTTTTTTTGCAACGTTTGTTGAATTGTTTTCATTTTAATAAACGACATTTTTACTGCATAACTGAAATAGTTAAAACACAATTGATTGATGCTATAATTTTTTTTATTTTTTTTATTTATAATATAGATAACAAAGTAGCATAGCAAATTATAAGAAGCCAGCCAGCGTATATACTAAAATAATATAATAAGCCATATTTTTTTATAAAGTATAAGAATAAATACCTATACAACGCAAAGCCTAAAAAAACTAACGCGTACTAATTTATTATTACATAATATAGGTGATAAATTATTTACCATTCTTTGATATACATTTCATTGCGTAAACTGTTTCAATCTTTCTATAAAACAAAGATGCGCACTTATGACAACACCTATTGTATCTTCAGACTTTTTGAGAATCTGCCTCGCGACAACGACGACGACACAACGATAAAAAGTAGACTATGTATGTCCTTTCGTGGTTTTTGGCATATTCACTCGCCTTCAGTGGGAGTGAGCTTGATTCTCTTAGTAAAAAGAGTTTTTCCTTCCACAAGACTTCTTTCCCATAATGTCATCAAAAACCCTCTCTCAAATTTTGTGGCAATCATGCAGTACAAGCGTAACAGACATGGACGTATACAAGCCTTGGTCACACACAGCGATTAGTCGCTGCGAATTGGCACTCGCAGAAAGAACTCGCTTAGTGTGACAGGGCTATTCGCTGCGAATTCCATACTGACTGTGTTCATTTTCAGTCGCAGCGATTGCAATCGCAGCGACTATTCGCTAAAATGTGAGCGTGGCTCACAGACAATCATTTTCTTTTTCAGAGATAGCTTTTTACAAACTGCTCCAAATTAATATAGGAGATTTTCACAAAAAATGGTTGAAAGTTCGAATATATTTAATTTAAATTACTTAGACCATAGAAAATCATCTTACAAGTGTGACAAGTACCATAGGTACAGTAGGCAGCACATGCGACTGGACTTGTTACACGCGATACTTGATACAAGCGATGCATGACGCCACGGGCAACAGCTAGTACTCATATACGCGTACCAGTATATTTAGCAGATAATAAAAATAAAGTCTGCGTCATGTCGGGAAGTGGTCGTCTTAGGAAATAGGTCAAATTAGGAAGTGGTCAATTACCGGGTCCTTTTGCCATTTTATTTTTTTAATTTTAACAGGGGGCTACGGGAGGGAAAAGGAAAATTTAATGAAAAGGACTGATTCGTCCACGGGTGAAAGTATCTCACAGCAAGTGTGCTAGTTATGTATCTAGTGAGATACATACCTAATCAGAGGAACGGCCAAATAATTAAATACAACTTTTTTAAATGAACTGCGTTTATTAGGAATGGCTAAAATATATTACATTTCAGATTTATGATAGATCACTAGTTCATTTCATTATAGTATAGTACAACCACCTCCACCACCGCTCTTATCAGGAGCTTTTGGATTCGGGTAGGGATCGTCCATTTTTAGCATATTTTTTTGAGCTTGTTTTTCTTGCTTTTTTAATCTCTTTTTTTCGTTTTTCTTATCCTTATTCTGTTTGCCAAACACTCTTTTCTTCATCCGACCTCTATGTCCGTGGCCCGCGCAGCAGTCCTCGAACGCTCGAATCCTGCCACGAGACCTAAGATAATCATTAAACAAGTGTTCTCCGGTAAGCTCGTCGTGCCTTTGTAGAGCTATTTCGTGATCTTTTCGTTTTAGGTAATTGTTGATATATTGTACTCTTCTCGGGTCGTTGACGTTGTTTCCGATCGGTCGCTGGTTTCCGAACTTGCCACACGCTATGCACCGAGTGCGGGAGCGCGTGGCCATTATAGAGGCGGCGCTCTTGCATGGCGGGATATTCAGGAGGGTGGTGTTCCTGAGACATTCCTCCGGGAACTGGCAGATCGGAGGCGTCGGGTGGCAGCGCGGCTCCGGCTGGCAGGTGGAGGTAGGCGTGCATGGTGGGTGTACTCCGGGGGCCATTGCGATTTAGTAAAGCTAATAGGTTATTGATCTGTAATTAAACGAATTGTTCTTTATTTCAAAATACTTCGCACTGTTATTTTAAGAAGCCAGCTTCAAAATAAACAAATACTGCCACTCACTCACCCTTTGCGTTACAGTTACGAAGGCATGTGTTCACAACGATCACTTAAGCACAAATTGAACGTAGGTAGTTATTTAATATTGTTAGAATTATTATCGAAATAAATGCAACATAAGGTATTCACCTACTTATAATAAAACAAATAGGTGGATATAATTGTGCCGAATCTGTAGGTAGACAACTAATGAATGTCGATGTGCAATGCAATATTATATTAGTACACTTAACCGTTACTTACAGATCTTTTCGTTCAACGGTTCGGATTTACCTGAGGACATGTAACAGAAAGAAATTTCGCTCAATGTTATTTCCTAATAAGGACACCGTTTAAGAACTACAAATATCCCTAACAGATTCTTGTTCATAAGTACAATTTCGAAGTAATACCTAATATCCAAACACCAAACAAAATGGCCTAAAGTAAATTTCAAACAAGCATTCGTTTGTAAGCAAAATACACATTTTTTTTTAAATATCTTGGTTCCATGGGAACGTCCAAAATGCATGTTTTTAAGAGGTTTGCGCGTAGCTTATTCTTTTCCCATGATTGTTTACTAAAATTTTGTGTGATTACGTTATATTAAATAAGCATGATATTTTATGTCCTACTTCAAATTTTATGTAGACTATTTTGTTACGTAGAGCCAGTTATATTCGAAAAAGTCCAAGAATACAAGGGTTAAAACCAGCCATATTTATTTATGGACGATACCTGAAGCTAATAAATCTCCTGGTTCAAAGGATGAACTATTTTACCATCATTAGGTACCTATTAATTAGTTATCGTTTATTCCAAGTCGTTAGTTACAATGTAAACGTCCACAACTTTGTACAAAAGTTCAATGCACTTTTCATTGCCTTCTCTTCATTCTTCTCCTTGTCTTTCTTATGGATGACTCGACCCACTAATCAACCAAAGAGAATACTCATGGGCTCAGTCGACCACTACCTACCTATGGGTCTACATAGTTCAATAATTTTTTTGTCGATTACATATTATCATGACTTCAGCTATAATAGATTTTTTATTATCGTGAAAAATAAAAATTTCGGATATCGAACCAGTAGTGCAATGGTACCCACATTCGATTTGTCCTAATCTTGGGCCGTGACGAGTAGATAGCGGTCGAATTAGTCCCAGGCTTGGTTGGCCCATTGAAGGGTCAAGTCATCCACAGAATAACAAAGTGATCAACGCGCCATAAAAGCTCGCGGACTACGTGATCAGCGGGCTCAGTTGATTCTATGATAACTTCTTAGGACGGAATTTATGCGAACTCGTAAAAATCAGGCCCAAGTTATATTATAGTGTGATATTCTCATGAACAACAGCGGCTGATACTTGCAAGCAGTGAACTTTTGTAAAAGCGCGCGTCTAAATAGGTTCCTTGTGAATGGCAGTTTATGTTAACGCGAGGCTGGCTCCTTAGTTTGTGCCAAAGTCTACATTTATATGGCTTTTGTACAAAGCTGTCAACGTGACGACTACTGTGTGCCAGGTGAGAAAAGTACCCAGCATCTCCAAAGATCGCTATAAAGCCTTCTTCTCACCCGCTCCATGCGCTACTAGATATAGTATTTAGCTACAACACGACTGATCACTCACCCATTCTATTGTATTTAGACTATTGATTATATGGATGAAACTGGGTTATTGTAGATGGAGTCCATTTTGATTAAGTTGTTAGAAACTGCATAATTTTGGTTATTTTTTTACATGCACACAAATTCTGTTACTCCATCTTGATGTTCTAATTTTTCAATAATGTCATGATATGTCACGCCAATTTTATTCTTCTTTTTTTTGCTTCAAATATTTTGTTCCGGTCAATGATTTATAGAACCTCTACACTACACAACCTCTATTACAGAATATAGGTTAGCGCTTAACTGGAATCAAAGGGCTAGAAAAATCTACTTACTTCGGTGAGACTTGAATTCTTATATTATACCTATACTATAAAAAAACTGAAGAATCGGGGTCTCCGTACATTGATTTGTTTTTCAAAAAACTGATTTTATGTGATAAAGGGAGTGTAGCTGAACACAAAAATACAAGTAGGTATTGAAAAAATAATGTCCGTCTGTCTGTCTGTTTGTACACGCTAATCTCTAGAACTACTGGACGGATTTTAATGAAACTTTACAATTATATAGCTTACCTATACATCACAATAACACATAGGCTACTTTTTCCGTGGGAAAATACTTCTTCCTACGGGAAAACCTGCTAACGCAGGCGGAGCGGAATGCTAGTCATAAATAGAATTATATAGCTATTACTTCGAGTAGATAATACAATACCTTGTAGAAGGTGTTTTGTAAATCTTTCATAATGAAAGTAAGTCGCGTTAATGTCTTTTTCAAAGGATAAGGCAGCCGTAGCCGTCAGCGGCGGTTATTTGCATGAGTCCCAAATAAATCTTGTAGAATAAAAGCCGGACAATTGTATTGCCAAGCCAAGCCAAGCCAAGTCTTAAAGATCTTTTCGAAACGATCACTTGCTATGTCCGGTTTATAAGTTCTACGAGCCACCACACTACTGCTACGAGCTACGAAGTGCTACGCCGCGGCTACAGCTACGTGGTGGCTACGTACTACTGACACTACCAAAACTACTGTGGCTACTGCGTGTTGCGGGATTTTGGGGAGGCTTTTGAAATAGGTAAATCATACTCATACTTAATATTATATTATCTATACTATATTTCATTTTCAAAAAAATTAGGGATCCTTATTAAAACTTCAATAATGTAAACCAAAGTGTAAAAAAAATACCTAAAATATTCCTAATAATTGAATGGGCTCCGAAACTACTGAACCGATTTTGGTGAAACTTGGCACAAAGATAGAATAGACCTTAGGAAAGAACATAGGCTACGAATTACCGGGCGAAAATTTCTCATTCCCATAGGAAATATGTTAAATCGGGCGGAGTTGGCACAAAGATAGAATAGACCTTGCGGAAGAATATAGGCTAACTTTTACAGCGGGAAAATATATCATTCCCACGGGAAAAAACTATCAGTGCGGGTAGAGCCGCGGCGGGAATCTAGTATAATATAAAGAGGAAAGATTTGTATTTTTGTGTGTATGTTTGTAATTAATAAATTCAAAAACTACTGCGCCGATTTAAAAAAAAATTTCACTATTAGAAAACTATATTCACCCTAGGTAACAGGCTACCTTTTACCGCGGGAAAAACTGTTAACGCGAGCGGAGCCGCGGCGGAAAGCTAGTTATTCATAAATTACGGTTTTATTACACCAAAAAATAATGAAAAATTTTATGCCCATTACACACGTAGCTAAATAATTTATTCATACTTATCTATAAATCTATACTAAAATTATAAAGAGGAAAGGTTTGATTCTTAGAGTATAAATAGAAAATTTTCTGGGAGGGATAGAGTACGCCTATCGAGTATGAACTGTAAGCACGGATATGAACAGTCCGAATATCTTCAGCGCGTTCGTTTAGTATCAAATGGTTATCGGAGCTGATTATTTTTCCCGGTGAAAATAAGAAATTTAATAGGAGAACATTTTGAAATGTGCAGTGACAAGTTGCAAACATGACTTGAGGAACAAATCAAAAAAGAAAAATGTTATTGATTTCACCGCCCATACAAAATCTGCCAAAATTTGCTTACGCTTGACATAAAGGCAGCGGAGCGATGCGCGTGCTCTATGTATATTTATTCTCTAAGGGTTTGATTGTTTTTTGTTTGCATTAAATAGGCTCCAAAAGTACTGAACCGATTTCAAAAATTACTTCACTGTTGGGAAGCTACACTATCCACGGGTAACCTAGGCTATAATTTAAAAAATAGGGATCCTCACTAAAACTCCAATAATTTAATCCAAGGTGTAATAACAACATAAAACTATATTTAAAAAATTAATAACCCCCGAATCAAAACTTACTTACGTTACTGGATCTTTTTAACAACTAGAAAAGAGCTGATAATCTTCAAATGGCTAAAGATATTTTCTTGGATCATAGATAAGAACACTCTCGATTGTGACACCTTGCAAACAAAAAAAAACTAAGTAGATCAAAATCGGTGCATCCGCATTCGTTTAGAAGCTACGATGCCACAAACAGACAGACACACACGTCAAACTTATAACACCCCTTTTTTTTGTCGGGGGTTAAAAATAGGCTCCGAAACTATTTTTATGACATGACATACACTTCTTGGTACAAAGATAGAGTAGACCTTGGGAAAGAACATAGGCAACCTTTCCCTTTCCATCATCATTCCCACGGGAAAAATTGTTAACGCCGCAGCGGAAAGCTAATACCTAATATTATAAATGCGAAAGTGTGTTTGTCCTTCTTTCATGACGCAACAGAGCGTCATCTAAGTATCATTGTAAGTAGGTATATATCTTTTTGTATGGAGATAGTTTGGTGGCTGTAGTGTAATATGGCTGCTTTTTACTACGGGAAAATGCCCTATTTCGTCGAAAAAGAATAATTCGGGTGAAATCGCCGGGCGGAAAGCTAGCCAGTAATAACTATTCATCCCTAGCTAGCTATTATATTTTTATCATAGTATTTTTATGTGGTAGACATACAGTGATACTGATGATGACAATGGTTATGGCACGGTTATGGTAATGGAGTCTTCGGTATTGGGCACGCGTGTAAGAACAAAATGACCATAGAAATGTTTTGTTCAAAGCAGTTTATTACGACAACAATTTACAGCAAGTGTAAGACTAATAATAATAGATACATCGAATAATAATAATTGTTTATCGGGTATTAAGTATGTGTAGGGTTACATTTAATACTGGTGCCTAAATGATTTCTAAGAGAATTACTCATTAACTTAAGAATAGGTAGTCTTTGCCAGCAGCGGAGTATAACAAATTGTAACGTAAGTATCTAACCTACTAAAATTATAAATTATGAAAACAACAAACATATTTTTAAACAATTTTTAATAAATATCCACCTTTACTGCATCAAATATTATAATAGCCCACTAAGTTCATCTAATGAATAACATATAATTGTACAGTAGCCAGCGCATGCGGCTGGACATGTTGACCTAGAGAGTGCCCGTATTTCGTAGCGGTAAGGGTGAATTTTGTAGTGCAAAAGTCTAACCGCATGTGCTGGCTTCTGTACCTACATTTTTAAACACAGTCCATAGTTAAATTCACAATTTCTGGAATTTCGTAATTCAAGTAGGTATTTAATACCTAATAATACCTATACAGCGAATATTATTTCCAAAAGATACAGATTAGCTTCCCATGTACCAATAAATTATTTGAAAAGTTGTATATTTACTACCTACATTTACTACACAAGCGATTACATATTGTTCATACAAAAAATATGGGGCTTAAATCTCAGCATTCTCAGGCCCCTATAATACATTTTTAACCCAAACGATCTTCAATATTAAACCTAAATGATCAATAATATTGTACAATTCCTAATATTGAGCAATATTATCGATCGTCTCGGGCCGCCCTAACAAAACAAATTGTCCATTTCCTTGTTCATACGGGAACCGGAAAGGACGAGAAATGAAATAAATGAAAAATGAAGAAGAAGAAGAATTTCATTTCAATTAACTTGTGCGATCAACGCGTCAATTCATTTCAACCATCTCCTCTTTCATCTCCTATTTATTATTATCGTCGTGAAAAGGACGAGACGTAAAGAAATTGCAGAATATATTATCGTGACAACAAGAATTTAACCCTAACGCTTTAAGGTTCAAAATCAATGTTTGAAAGTTTCAAATTATATCACATGTCCCTTTTTTCTTAAAAACGGGACTAGGACCTAAGTTTAGGATTACTTACTTCCAAAAGCAGCGCCTAAGTATGTATTTAAGTTCTATATAACCAATTATATTTTTACATTAATCCTACGCAACATGCTTCTGATTGGATTTAGTCTGTATTTTCAAACCACGTAAATAAAGAATAACTATTTTTGGTTCTACTGTAAAAAATCACATTATAATAAAGGAATGTGCTAATAAATAAATATTTAAATTCATTTCAGTAAATGCCGAGATCACTGGTAAAAGTTTACGTACAAACATTACACTTTCTTTTGGTCGTGAACAAACGAAAAAGCTAAATAGATAATAACTTTTTAGAGTAAAACACAAAAATAGGTTGAAACTCATCTCCAAATTGTTCTAGAAATCTAAAAATAATTCAGTATTTATATATAAAACGTATAATTGTGTAGGTACAGTCCAAACACATTTTAACCTAACGATTACGTTTCGAAATCCGCATTAATTTCATGCAAAAATAAAACCGCTTTTTAAATCAACATGATGTGTTTTTGAGTATACATAAAACAACAATTTATAGCAACAAAACTAATTTATACATTTAATAAAGATAAGAAAACTTAATCGTCAACGTCAACATTCTGATTGTCTGGTTGTTTGTCCTTTGGTGTGGGCATGTGATAGTGTGGACAGTGCATTAGTTCTCTTTTTTCGACGTTGATTCCTGATAGGTCGGGGGCTGGTCCTATAGAAACATAATTTGTATTAGACAAACGTTAATAAGACATAGAATAACAAAACAACTAACTGTGCACACGTGTGTTCAAGAGCATGTAAAGCTGAACACATGTATTGCGATTCTCTCCCTTATTCCACGCATATAAGAACGGTAGAGAAACGGCAAAGCCCGAAGTGTTCAGCGTGCGTTGTTCTAGACTGTATCTAACTAATATCTAACGACAACAAGATGAGACAACTCAATTTACTTACACTACACAAAATAGTACACATAATTGATACTTATGATTAGTAAATTCAATATTTATAATACGCTATGATTGTTGATAATGATAACTTACGTATGGCGGAGGTACGTAGGCCGTCTGAGGCCTGTTGGGATCGTAATACGCGCTACGGGCTGCCTCAGCCGCCTTCGCATCTGAAATGTCATCTATGCTAAACTAAACACGAATCTTTTACACAAATTATCTAAATACAAATTACAAAGGCGACGCTACTGATACCGCTACATACCAATGATACTGAATAATTATCTACAAAACAAAATACTAAAAACAATGAGTGCAATTTTTTTGACAAGTTTGTATATCAAAATTAATGACAAGGCAAAACGAATTGCACTCATTATATAAATAGGTATTGATTGCTACTCACACAGGAGCCTCGGCCTTTATATTCAAATCTTAGAACACAAAAAAGTCGAAAATAAATAGTTAAAAATCGATCAAAACAAATCCCAAAGTGATTTTAAGTCGCAACTTTGACGCTATGAATTAACCAAAATTAAAGTCTGACCACAAAAACGTAAAACACACGTCAAATACTTTAGAAAGTCTTGTATGAAGATAACAAGCCGTCAAAGCGTGGAACACGGAAAGATTTAGAATTTTGATAGTTTTATGTTGTCTCACCCCTAGATGTCATGTGGTTATCGGCCGGGGCCCCTGGGGCGGCGAACCCGCCGGGGTAGCCGGGCGGAGGCGCCGAGGCACCGCCCCCGTTAGGATAGCCCGGGTAGCCCGGCGGCGCGCCCCCGCCCGCGGAGAATCCCGCACCGGAGAATCCTGGCGAGCCCGGGTACACCACGCCCTGCACGCCCGGGTATGGCGGCGGGTTGTTTGACACGAACACTGAGTTCGGCGGCGGTTGGTCGGGGAACGTCTGTTGAAATAATACACAACACCTTTTTATATCAAGAATTTATTGCGTAACGATTGGGTACATAAAGTTACAACGCGTATAAAGATTGTTTAAAAATGGCAATACTAATGTGTATGTCGGAATGTTTACAACTATAGTATTGCTACTTTTTAAATTTCTCTTTATATTAAAGCCGCACTACACTCTCCACAAAACTAGACGAGACATGGCCAATATGAGGGACGCAGTTATGCGCAAGAGTGAGCGCGGTGTATTTGCATCTCATTCTAACACAACCTCGTTTCTTTTGGCTCTCGGGTTTTGTCGAGAGTGTAGTGTAGGCTTTAGACACACAATGTATAGGTAGGTACTACTTATCTGTAAAATATCAATGTATACCACTATCAGCTAACGTGATTATACTGATTAAATATAAGCGACATAATTACAATAAGCATACAAAGAAAACATGAATGGCACAAGTGGCAAATACTGCTACAAAAATATATGAAGAGATTCTTAACTATCACAGTCAATCACAGACAGATACACATGACAAAAACAAAAACAATAACGATTACATAAAATACTTCAATACAGTTAACACAATTCTTCAATTTATTTATGTAAACGGATTAGTAAATATAAAAAAATAAGCTGCCTTAAAATATTATGTTTGTACCCAAATAACCATGAAATGCTATGCAACTTGTATACCCTATTCAATTAATAATCCAGGAATACAAATCATTTCATGTATTGAATTCGGTAACATTTCGTACTTCCGTTTTTTTTTAACCGAAACTTAATTGACCGAAAACGGTTCATAGAATGTTTAGCTCCAATATCTTTCTTTTGACAGATCTTCATTATCACATCATTATCAATTTATTAAACAGGAGTATCATTTTCCATAAAGTCTACAACCATATTGTTTATATGGTTACTTGTTGGGTACACTGATTATTTGGGATAACATTTACAAGGTATTTGATTTATCTGGCTTCCGAATCTGTGGTTTTCCGTTGTTGTGTTCTATCAATACCAAGGTAAAAAAAGTAAAATGAGAAACGAAACTCTGGAAAATGATAATCTGGTAATAATCATTTCGGTAAAACCATAACATGGAAAGTAAAAAAATGCAATCCGTTTTCGGTGAAATCATATTCGGTATTAAAATTTTCGGATTTAAGATAGGTAACCCTAATTACTCTTATATATATCTATATACATAATGTGTATACATATTTAATTAATATATCTTTCTTTATATTTTTATTTTTGATAAGTGTCTAAAAGTAGGAAGGGAAATATTTATCTTCCCTGTAGTAAGGCACAAAAAAGTTTTGTTTTTGAGATTGGTTGGACTTTTTAGTAAGTAATACCATCAAAATATTTTGCATTGCATTTTCAATTGATACTCATCTATAATTACATTATAAAGAGGAAAGATTTGATTGTGTGTTTGCATTAAATAGGCTTCGAATCGAAACTACTAAACTATTTTTAAACATTCTATTCTTTCACAGTTGGCAAGCTACACTGTAACATAAGCTATATCGCATTTTTTTTAAATTTTGGTTACTTACTAAAACTCCAATAATGTAACCCAAGAATAGACCTTGGGAAAGAACATAGGCTACCTATACCGCGGGAAAAATTTTCATTCCCACGGGAAAAACTTAACGCGGACGGAGCTGCGGCGGAAAGCTAGTAAATTATATACTAATTATTTTAATTGAGTAAAATGTCTTCATACTTCGCTCAACCCTGCACAGCACATCTAATCTAAATAGGTAGTCCGATAACAGGGATAGGGTACTTGACAATACATACAGAGTAGGGCGGCACCCATCCGTAGTAGCCGTCGGCGGGAGGCGCATACATCGGCGGAGGCGCGGCGTACCACGGCCCGCTGGGAGGCGTGTACGGCGGCGGCGGAGCGTCCGGAGTCATGTGGCGAGAAGCTGCAACAATTACAATTACATCACACTCTTCCACACAAACGACTAAAGTTTCGCTAAACCAATGGCCAAGACTTCAGGAAGCAGGTTTTCGCCTAGTACAGGAGTCAGGGCTTTAACTAAGTTTATAATTTAAATAAGATATAATAATAATAAGTATTTATTTATGCAAACAAAATGAGAAAGTTCAAACTATTTTAACTTATATAAATCATAGGCACATAATTCACAAAACTTATATAAACCTATTTTTTAGGCAAATAATTTTGAGGAAATAATTTTAGGATTTAAATTGTCTCTGCTTTTTCATTAAAATAGTGTATATTATTATTTAATATTATTTGAAGTTGTTGAAGTATTTCTTGTGCATATGGGCAGTTACACAGTTGAGGAAATCAATATTTACTGTTATCAATTCTTTGGTCATTGTTATCAGCTCAATATATGTCCAAGGGGTGTAAACCTATACAAGATTAGGATTAGGGTGATAATCATGATGCATGAATCCAAGATTTATCACTGTTATAGTTATGAGTCAAGAATTTAACTGGTGCTGGGAACAGTTTGAGACTTAAGTTTTTTTTTGTTCACTCACCCAGATGTGCAGCTTTCAGCATAGATGTTCCAAATTCAATAGCACCACCAGACTTGAAGGTCAGCTTAAACTTGACTTCTCCAATAAAATTGCCATTTGGCTGTGCACGAACTTTGCCCTTTATGTAGTTGGCTGCAAACATTGGCTGCTCCACTGTGACCTGAAAGGTAATTAAATGAATAAAAGAAAAAACTAATACAAATTGTTAAAAATCATTGAATTATCAAGTAATATTTAGTAAAATTAGATTACTGTTTATAGAAAACCTGTATAAAAGATGAGAAAAACTTACATCCTGCAGAGCAATGAATGGAAAGCTGAAAGAGCGCAGCACATCACTATTGTTCTTTGAGTTGAAAATCAAGCGATGAGTGGTAAGGTACATGCGTCCATATTTAGTGCCTTTCAACTCCTGTTTTTCATTGCCGTAGAAGTCTACTGCGACATTGTCAGAGAACAAGATGATACTGCAAACAATAATAGCCTACATAAATAATTTTAACATTAAAAAATATTGCATCTCATGGTTCTAGAAAACAATGTTGACATATTACATGATATTACAAGAAATTGAATTCCGGGCTTATCATAAAAATCAGAATTAGTCATACTCATACATTTTCAATCAGAAAAGGTAAGAAGGAGATTTTGATAGACAAATTATATTTTTCTATAACAGCTAATTCCATGTTAATTATAACCAAGGTTATATAAGACATCAAATAAATTTATTTAGACTAGACTTTCCAGGAATGTTCTAGGCAATGTTTAGGTACAGATAAACGTAATCAGAAGGAACAAATAAAGCGATGACTCACACTTCTCCTGCATGTATCAAAACCCCGTGATCAGCGTGGGCTGTATTCATAGACATTTTGAAACACTTTGATGAATCACTCGAATATTTTAAACTAAATTGGGCTTAAATAAACTTATGAATGGCGAAAATTCAGAATAACAATAACACAGGTGATAAAGACGTAGAAGCAGAAAATACTAATCCGTCGTCCATAGACAAAATCTGACAAATAGAATGTCATATTTTGACAGTTCGTAGCTACGCGATACATAGCTTTTTCAATAGTTATTTAAAATACCACTAGATGGCATGGCGCTAATTAATGAATGGCACTTTCTCTTTCTTTCATTCCTTATGCTACGTTTACACGCTTGCCGCGTGCGTGAGTCTCGTGCTCGTGCGTGGCAGTCGTCGTGTCGTGGCTCGTGCGTGCGTGGCTGGCTTGCCATTCTTCTTGCTTGTCCGATGGCGATTATTTATTGCCGATGAGGACACGCGTGCGTGACGTACCCGACGGACGGACGACAGACAGACAGACAGACAAAGTTAAACGAAAGCAAAGCGAAGCGACAACAAAAACACACGCACGCACGTAAGGCCGCCGCCGCGGCGAAACGCGCGCGGTTTGGATGAAGCTTTAGCATCAGCAGCAGCCATGCATCAGCTGAGATTGACAATTGACTTGACACTTGACAAATGTCAGAGGTATACCGCGAAAAGTGTGTGATGATTTTCCAATGATTTTTGTTTAATTTATGTTTTTATCACATAAATCATGGATCTAGACGACAATATACATTCTAAACCAATCAAGCCTATTAATGTTGATACTGTACACAAAATATGTTCTGGCCAAGTAAGTTATTGTTATTTATATTACGCATTTAAATTGTTTTGTTTTTAATATATTATAGGGATTTGTCAACGTCAGTACAGACCATGGCCCACTTAGTGACCTGTCCTGCCTGCCCTGCCACCTGCTCTCAGCAAGACCTAATGGACGCCTCACACAACGCTGTTGAAGTGGCTGAGTTCTGGGCCGCAAATATTTAGGGTTTGTCATCGACTCGCAAAGAAGAAGAATATATTATAAGCTCCTACCAATTCAATTTGTTATTTTACAGGTGGTTCTAAGTCTGGCGGTTGCAGTAAAGGAACTAGTGGAGAACTCTTTGGATGCGGGAGCGACCAACATTGATGTGAGGTTCAAGAATTATGGAACTGAACTTATAGAAGTGTCGGACAATGGATCTGGTGTTACAGAAGATAATTTTAATGCTTTAAGTAAGTACATACCATTTACTTACTAATGCACGCACAGCCTATACAACTCTGATTGGATTAATCCAATTTCTCCTACTGGTATAGTATATACTTTGGACTTTACACCATCATTATGTCTGTTAAATAATGGACAGACATCAAGATATACATGTTCAGATTACCATACACTTAACTGTACATAGGTATACCTATCCCAACTGTATTGTCAACTGTTAACCTACCCGCCAAGTGCGAACATTATGGTACCTAACCCCTCCATACCAATGGAAAATATTAGTCCAGCATATGGCAGCAGCAGTGATTGTATAATGCAATCTGAAATACTTACTTGCATTTTTATTTATAAAATTATTTCTTTTACATTTCTATTTTATCAAGTATGTATAAATAATAAAATTTTTGTTACTAGCCTTAAAACACCACACCTCCAAGTTGAGTGAGTACTCAGATCTGCTTGGTGTCTCCAGCTTTGGATTCAGAGGGGAGGCTTTAAGTTCCCTCTGTGCTCTGGCAAATCTTATAATCACCACAAGACATCAAAATTCAAGTTTTGGTATGTGAAAATATAGGCTTAATAATCTTCATCCATCATATTGTCTACTATCTTATGTTTAAAGATATCCATTTTGAAATAGACTACATATTGAGATGCAATAAAAAATTTAATTTTATATTTAATATAAAAATATTTACAGCTACCAAAATAGAATATGATTATAAAGGAAATATAATAAAGAAAACTCCTTGTTCCCGGCAAGTGGGGACCACTGTTACCTTGTCCAACCTTTTCCACAGTTTGCCTGTGCGACAAAAGGAGTTTCACAAAAATGTCAAAAGAGAATTCAACAAAATGACCCAACTTCTGTATGCCTACTGTTTGATATCTGTTGGGGTCAGGTAATTCAAATTAGTATTGGCTAGATTAAGATGTGAAGTGCTTTTACATTCAATTGTTTTCCGCTTTTCCAGGATAACTTGTATCAATCAAACAAGTTCCAACTCCAAAAGCACAGTTGTTGCAACTCAAGGGTCCAACTCATACAAAGATAATATTGCATGTATTTTTGGACATAAACAACTACAATCAATAATGGAAATAAAACCTGAATATACTGTTACAAACATCAAAGACAATATATTTAAAGGATTATCTCAAGAAGTAGTAGAATCCCAGGAAAGCATAAATGTAGAAGATGTAGAAATTGATCTTTCTGAGGATTCAAATGATGCAGAATCTAAAGACAACACTGTTACTAGTGCTCATAAATCACAGGGTTACAAAAATGTTGTTAAGCCTATAGAGTTCACTGGATTCATATCATCTTGTGCTCATGGCAGTGGCAGATCTAGCACAGATAGACAATTTTATTATGTAAATTCCAGACCATGTGAACCTGGCAAGATTATGAAACTAGTTAATGAAGTATACAAACAGTATAATTCCAACCAATATCCCTTTGTATTTTTGAATATTAACATGGAAAGAACTTCAGTAGATGTCAATGTAACACCAGATAAAAGAAAAATATTCTTGACTAAAGAAAAACTTGTTTTGGATGTACTGAAAAATTCCTTGCTTAAACTCTTCGAAAATGTTCCAAGAACTTTGAAAGTGGAAAACTGTGAAATTAATAATGATTTTAAACCAGATGTGGATCAGCCTAGAGTTTTTACATCTTTTTTACAAAGGTTTAGCAACAATGTTAATAACTCTTCTACTGGATCTAAAACCAGTGAGAAAATAAATTCAAACAATTTAGAGTTAAAGCGGAAATCTTCCACAATGCTAGATTTTATCTCATCTAAAGTAAAGAAAACTCAAGAGGAAGAAGAAGAATCTCATACAAAGTATAAGATAGCTGAAAATGACGCAAATGAAAACTCAACAATAACAAATAAACAAACACATAACACATCATCTATAGAAAAATCAAATACATCAATGGAAAACAAATCTGTGGATGATAATTTAAGTGAATCTGTTAAACAATTATTTAATGACGACCCCGATAAATATTCAATAAAAGAAGTAATATACTTAGAATCAACAGATAATTTACCTCAGACACAAATAAGAGACTTAAGTGATGTTGTAATAGAGAAGTCACACACTATTTCATGCAGATCAAAACCTAGCACTTCAAGAAATAACTCATCAACAGAACCTTTAGACATGCCTGCTAAGAAGGCCAGAATTGTTACAGATCGAGAAGATTTAGGTAAAACTAACAGAAAAACTATTAGTATGAAGACATCATTAGAACACATCAAATCTTTAATGGAAATACACAATAAACAGAAAATTAAATCTGCCCCTGAAAGAGTTAAATTCAAAAGTGAAATTAATCCAGTCTTCAACAAAAAATGTGAAGAAGAATTAAGCAAAGAGATATCAAAGGACTGTTTTCCGAAAATGTCAGTCATTGGACAGTTTAATTTAGGTTTCATCATAACAAAACTTGAAGACGATCTTTTCATTATAGATCAGCATGCAACTGATGAAATATATAATTTCGAAACATTGCAAAAGAATACTGAATTAACTTCACAGAAATTGGTTATGTAAGTATTATTATCCTCTTCCCCCCGGACCGCCAAACGGTGTAAACGTATTAAATCCGCGCTAATTCTTTTTTAAATTTATTTTAAAATAGTTGGTGAAATTTAATTCAACCCAAATAATAGGATCGCATAGTCAACAGGAGATACTAGTGACCTAGTGACAGTGACGTGCAAGTGTTGCCCCACCGCTACCACCTCCACTTTGCCGGCGCGCCACCACTACACTGCGCTCACGCACACATCTGGACTGCTCGCTGCCGCCGCGCCGCGCCGCCGCGCCGTAGTAGCCCCGACTCCGCCCCTTCGTCACGCACACCACCGCTACCACCTCCGCATTGCCGACGCGCCACCACTACACCACACTGCGCTCACGCACACATCCGGGCTGCTCGCTGCTGCCGCGCCGTAGCCCCGACTCCGCCCCTTCGTCACGCACACCACTGCACTGTGCGGCGTTTCAACTTGTGCGTATACCTCTTCAAGTTTTCTGCTCGCCTGGTACTATTGTGCGACTCAATGATGAATTCTACATTCCTTAACAAATGTCTTTCTGACCCGAACATGTCTGTATGTATGTCTGATGAAAATACATCACCGCTGAATGCTGTATCACATCGTGATCGTCACCGCAGACTTAACCAAAGTATATCACAGCAACAGGAGCATCAGCTAGAAGATTTCAAGATAGAGATGAGAAAATTAATTTCAACTTTTGCAACATCTCAAAAAGAGGAAATTTCTCAGCTCAACCTTACCATGAGGGACATCCAAGACACGAATAGGAACATTGAAGCGCAGTTAGTTCTTGTTACCTCACAAAACGAAGAGCTTAAACAAAAAATTTGCAGGCTAGAAAACCTCGCTCGTGAAGATCGTGAATACATAATGTTTTTGGAGGATAAACTTGAGGATCTACAGCTTGCGCACCGTAAAACGAATTTCGAAATAAAAGGTGTGCCTAAGAGAGACTCCGAGACAAAGCAAGATCTTATAGATATGGTAACAACTTTATCACAGACAATAGACTGTAAAATGAGTAAGGCAGATATCAGGGATATATACAGAGTAAAGGGCAAGAAACCGGAACATAAGAATACACCTATTGTCGTAGAAACTAACTCAGCTCTACTAAAGACAGAGTTTCTGAAAATGACCAAGACGTTTAATATAAAAAACAGAGCAAAATTATGTGCAAAGCACCTGGGCTTCAAAGTACAAGAAGATACCCCGATATTCCTCTCGGAAAATCTGACTCACAAGGCCTCCCGACTGTACTTTTTGGCGCGAGATCTTGCTAAAAGTAAAGCCTATAAATTTGTCTGGACGTCTTTCGGCAAGATCTACGTGCGTAAGACTGAACAATCTCCGATTATTAGAATCACTACAGAACAACAAATTCACAAACTACTCATAGAGCAAAATTGACTATATAATGTGCTTTTTGGTTTACGATTTGTATTTAATTTGATTGTGTTTTGCCCCATGGACCCTCTGATTTATTCTTGCCATGTTATTTATAAACCTAAAACTAAGTATGCTAAAAATATTGCAAATTTCCAATACTTTGTAACTATTAACACTACTCACTATATACAACAGACAAATGATACCATTCACTACACACCCATATACACTGTTACACACACATACACCACCATGCCTACTCACGTCTATACAACAAAAAGACTTATAAAAATATATATCTACAAACTAATTACAGCGCTACATTTCATCACACTCTATATACAGCCTTATAATTTTCAGTTATTAAGCACGTCCCATATATACTACTTAATTAACCTTTTGAATGTTATAATTTATATTAATCTATTATATTCTTTAATTAATGGGTGATACACTAAACACACTGAATGAGATAGATAATCTAGAAATAGCTCAAGTATTTGAATGTACTGACGCTAGTAATCTAAAAAACCATGTACAAGTTAGGAAAAACGACTTTACTTTACTGTCTCAGAATATCAGGAGCATATATAAAAATATCGACGATTTTACACTCACTTTATCCGCAATATCTTTTGAATCAGATATTATTATATTAACGGAGTGCAGATTAAGTCCAAATAAACCGCTACCGCAACTAAGTAACTATATAGCCCATTGCACTACACACCATCTTAATCAAAATGATGGAGTAGTTGCATTTGTAAAGAAAACGCTAAAACACAAGGTTAAGGAAGTGAAACTGGATCATGCTTCATGCCTACAGATAGAAGTATTAAATTATACAATTTTTGGTATCTATAGGTCACCATCACACATTAATGCTGATAACTTTATTAATTCTTTAGATAACCATCTACAAACCCTATCATTACAGGGCAGATATGTAATAGCAGGTGATATAAACATTAATATTCGTCCAAAATTATGTGAACCTACACATGAGTACAAAAACAGAACTCACTATCTTGATATGCTCTCTGGCCACGGTATTTTGGCTGGACATACTTTGCCAACGAGAGAGCAAAACTGCTTGGACCATATTATGATAAAGATAAATAAAGTTAAACACAAAGCCTCGGTCGGTGTGCTACGCACTACTACAACTGACCATGCAACCACCTTCCTTGCAATTTCCAAAATAAAAAACCAACCTAACTCAATTAAAGAGAAAACAACTATAAATTTTGAGGCTGCATTGCTCTACTTGCAAAATAAAAATTTATCGGATCTACTGTTTTGCCAGGATCCAATTGCCGTGACTGTCTCTTTAATTGATAAAATAACAGAAAGCCTAAAGTGTAATACTATAGTGAAAACAGTTCCTTGTCGAAAGCGTATTTTGAAGCCGTGGATAACAGCAGGGCTCCTTCGGTGCATTCGCAATAGGAATAAACTACAGCAAAAATTACGTAATAATCCACATAATGACATCCTCCGTATCACCTACCGAAGATACAGAAACTACTGCAATAACTTAATAAAAACCATAAAAAGAAAGTATGATAGAGATAAAATTTTCAATTCATTGCATAATAATAAACTACTGTGGAACAATATAAAAAACATCACGTATTCAAATAAAAGTCGAGATATAAACTCTGAATTGATTAATATGAAACCTACGCCAGAAGAATCTGCGGACTATATAAATAATTACTTCGCAAATATAGGAATACAGCTTGCCAACAAAATTAAATCCGGCAGCAGCAATGTATCAAGGGCTTACTCTGACAGCATAAAACCACCCTCACATTCCTTTGTAATCTTACACACAGATACTGATGAAGTACAAAGAACCATATTAAATTTGAAAACCGACAGTGCCCCAGGTTGGGACAACATTCCCAACATTTTTCTTAAATTGGCAGTAAAGGATATCGCACCTGTGATCACCCATTTGGTGAATTTATGTTTCGACCAAGGCATCTTCCCCGCAAGCTTGAAACAATCAATAATTACCCCCGTGTATAAGGGTGGGGATAGAGACGAAGTAAGCAATTATAGGCCTATCTCGGTCTTACCTGCTATTTCAAAAATACTAGAAAAGCTATTGAATGTCAGACTTCTAAATTATTTAAATAAATTTGAAATTTTGTCACCTATGCAATTTGGGTTCAGACAAGGAAGATCGACAGAAGACGCAATCTCCGAGCTGAGCTCTTTTGTAGCTAATCAATTAGACCATGGAAAAAAGTGCCTGTCGGTCTTCCTTGATCTGAAAAAAGCATTTGACACAGTCTCTATCCCCATCCTTGAGCACAAACTGGAGCGAATTGGAATCAGAGGAAATGCGCTGTCACTTTTTAAAGATTATCTTAAAGATAGGAAACAGAGAGTTAGGCTTCCGGGGTGCGCTAGTGGGGATGCAGCGGTGTCGTACGGCGTGCCGCAAGGAAGCGTACTAGGTCCTACCTTGTTCCTTATCTATATAAATGACCTATGCAATATGGAACTACCTAACGCCAAAATAATATCATATGCCGACGACACTGCAGTGATCTTCACTGGTGCATCTTGGGAGGAAACCAAAACTAGTGCTGAACTCGGCCTTTCCCGAGTCGCTACGTGGTTGGCACAAAATCTGCTAACTCTAAATATAGCTAAAACAAATTATGTTTGTTTTAGTATATACAATAACTCGCAACCACGGGAGGATTTTTGTTTGAAAATTCACGGTTGTTCTGGAACAATGGATAAATGCAGCTGTATTTGTCAGAACATATCCAAAGTCGCGGTGGTTAAATATTTAGGTGTCTATGTTGACCAGAGACTGTCTTGGTACCCTCAAGTAGACCATGTTATAGGTAGATCTAGGAAACTAATCTGGA
The DNA here is from genome assembly GCA_948473455.1 of Teleiodes luculella. Lineage (NCBI taxonomy): Eukaryota > Metazoa > Arthropoda > Insecta > Lepidoptera > Gelechiidae > Teleiodes > Teleiodes luculella. The sequence goes on from OX419593.1 coordinate 9,681,907, forward strand.
TTTTTAAAACGCTTAGGCATGTAGTACCAAAAAGTTCCACACAAAATGATTCCCCTAATTATTTCCTAAATCTAATATATTTCTCTCTCGTTCAATCTGTTCTGGGTTATTGTATTTCTATTTGGGGTGGTGCAGTGAAGTCACATTTCATAAACCTTGAACGTACCCAACGTACGTTAATCAAGGTAATGTATTTCAAGGAGAGACGATTTCCCACTGAAGAACTATATCATATCAGTGATATACTTTCTGTAAGAAAGCTGTACTTACTGTATGCAATGCTGAGATTCCATAAGCACTTACCTTATGATCCTAGTGTACTGCAAAAACGACGGAAGGATATTGTTGCGCCCGTACCCATTACTAAAACCATGTTTGCCAGGAGGCAGTATAATTCATCTTCTGCTTCTCTTTATAATAAAATAAATAAAGAAATTAATATCCATCAGGAAAATTATCAAGACTGTAAAAAACTATTAGTAAAATGGCTTAAAACTAAAACATACGATGAAATTGAAACTCTATTCTACTAAAACTTGTGACATAGCTGTACTCAATATTGTAACTTAAAATAAACAACACAAATACACACACCCCCCCCCAACCCCCCCCCCACACTCCCCCCCTCACACACACACGCACCCCCCTCCCACACACACACACACACACACACACACACACACACACACAACCAACACATAGCACTCACAAAACTGTCAGTCAAAAAGGAAAAAGACAAAATTTTTAGTCACTTTGGATGTAAAATCATTAGTTTTGTCTACATTTTTTGTTGTGGATTCACTAACATATATTATATAAGTTTTAGCTTACATATGTTTAATTTTTGTCCAATATAAGTATAAGGTATTTGAGTAATTTTTGTAAGGAAGAGCGGAGCCTCCAGACACAGGCTTTTTCCGCTTACTTGGAGGCCCCAATCTACTTACTATTTATAACATGTTGTTAAAGAAATAAACATATTTTATTTTTTATTTTTATTATTATCAAGTAACTTTTGTTTACTTCCCTTCCCGCGTTGTTTTTTTTTTTTTTTTTTTGGGGAAGAAAAATAGATGTTGGCCGATTCTCAGACCTACTGAATACGCTCACAAAATTTCATGAGAATCGGTCTAGCCGTTTCGGAGGAGTATGGAATCGAACACTGTGACACGAGAATTTTATATATAAGATAAATCAAACAATCAATTTGTAGCCCACAGCAACTAGAACTAACAGGAGTAAATGAGCAGATACTTATGGACAATTTAAAAGTCTTCAAGAAAAACGGTTTTACTTTTGAAATAAATGCTGATGCTCTTCCAACTAAAAGGGTCAAACTCCTTACAATACCTATGTCAAAAAATTGGATATTTGGTAAAGACGATATTGAAGAACTGCTTTTTATGTTAAGAGTGAGTAACACTTTCTAATTTTATAAGGATAGGCAGAGAATGTAAGCTTGAGGCGTTGTCCTAATAGAACGCGATTACGCGATCATCGCAAGTTCGCGCGGACGCGCGATTGTCAAATGTATGAAGAAATTGTTCAATCGCGCGATCGTCTATTAGGACACCTATTCGACTTCAATATGTTTGATCGCGCGTTCGTACGAGTAAAATTCGCGCGAACTTGCGAATCGCGTTCTATTAGGACAACGCCTTATAATACTAGTTTTCCCGCGGCAAAAGGTAGCCTATGTAAGGTTTGGTTCAGTAGTCTCAGATAGACTAGGAAACAATCTCTGAATTGTCATTGTCAGAGGTAAATCTTGTATCTAAAAAGTTGCTCATAGTGCCTTTCCGGGGTTTTGGACATCGCTCAATCCGAAAATCGCTATTAGCAGTTCGAAAAATTCTTCCTTGTATCTGAAATCCACTGAAATCCAAGAGCAACTTGTTACAAGATTTGCCTCTTACCTTAAAAACTAGAGCGATATTTTAAATTATTTCCTAGTCTAAGAGTCTTTCAATCCAAATATTCAAACAAAATTTTAATATTTTCTCTTTATATTGTATAATATTATTAATATGTCGTCGGCAAATTGTAGAACTCGTCATTTTATGTGTAATGCATCGTCATTTTACAAACGCTCGCTCATTTGCAACATGCCGTAAGGCAACTTGAGAAAGGCCAAAAGAAGTCGATCGCAATCTGTAAAATGCCGGCGGCAAATTGTATAATTGTTTCCTAATCTGTCCACACGCGGCGCTGTTGTCAGAATAACAACAATGTCGGCGTAATCTACAGATGTTTGCGAAGAAAATGATTAAAACAATTCCAATGCCTCCTACAATTTGCCTTCGGCATATTACAGAATGCCTAATGTTTGTAAAATGCCGAAGCATTATGATGAGTTCTACAATTTACCGTCGACATATAGATTATACTTGACTTGTATGTTTTCTCAGGAGTCACCATCAGAATATTGCAGACCGAGTCGTGTAAGGGCAATGTTTGCATCGAGAGCATGTCGGAAGTCAGTTATGATCGGCACGGCCCTCAGTAAAGCAGATATGAAAAAACTTGTGGAGCATATGGGCGAAATCGACAAGCCTTGGGTAATGGTCTTGCTTATTAATCTTGATGTCCATAACCTGGGACTACCGAAGCTGACCTAAAAGTCGCAATTGAGTTTGAGAGAGACAAGTTTCATAGGGGAGGATTAAAGCTTAAAGCACACGAGATAATAATTTAGATTAAGATCCAAACAGAATGGCAGTAGATTTTCATTATGGGCGCCCAGTTTGACGTTCTTTTGATAATACATCTCGTAGACGCGCCTACGTCAATATAAAATCTTCACTTTTACTTCTACTATTTTTCAGAATTGTCCACATGGAAGACCGACAATAAGACATCTAGTGAATTTAGCAATGATTCATACTAAAGATGATTCTAAGGAAAAAAATAATGCAACAGAGACCTCTACTTGAAATCTAGATCAAGAACTATAAAAAAATATAATAACAATAAAACAATTCTCTTTTAACGTCGTTTATAAAATAATGTGAATCATGAATGTTATTTGCTGTTAAGTTGTGTAACTATGTATTTATTAAATTAAAGATTTTTTTTCTAATATTATTTTTTATTTTATACACTAATTGTTTTGAATATATTAAAGCCCGTATGGGCGGTAGTTACTATGACGCCAGGCATTTGCTTGTGCCAGTGAAGTTCTTTGATGTCGTTTTGTCCTTGGTGGATGAATAATAGCTGGGGTGGCAGGTTCTGCAACAACAATTTTTGCGATATATTTTACAGATTATGGGTCTTATGTCCTAAACGAGCTTTTCGCGCATACGTAGTGTGTGTTCTTACAAAACTTAAAATCTGTAGACCCACTACGTTACGCGCGAGAAATTCGAGATTTCAAACACGACGACATGCGACATAGTAACATAGTAGTTCTGTCATATTATCTAAATATTGGCGATTGGTGTATGTATAGTATAATGTGTGATGAAATAAACTATTTAGATAAATATAACTACCAAAAAAATACTATAGCCCAATGGTTGCATGGAAGAGATCGCTTAGAGCGATAAGGCCCCCACTTGCCCTCTTTCCCACTGTATGAACTGTACCAGTTTGTCTGGTTTTTTGTGCGGTAAAGTAAAATTCGATTTGAAAAAGAAAATGGTTCAAATGTTGCCAGAATCATTTTGGAAAAAAATACAAGTGGCGCGGCGCCGCCCCTAGAGGATGTATTTTTTTGGTAGGCTTTATTACCTTTAACTCGTCGTCTTCGGCGGCGTCGTCGTCGTCCCGCTCGACAGCCAGGTCCCACAGCGCCACCTGGTGGTCCTCGCCGGCGGAGGCCAGCACGCTCGGCTCCGTCCAGTGCCACTGTATCGAGGTCACCGGCGCTGAATGGTGCTTAAACGTGCCAACTGGACTGCTGCTAGTGAACTGACGCAGGTCCCATATGTGGATGAAGCCGTCGTCGCCACCTGAACACAATTTACACATAAATTACACGTTTTAGTGCCCGACCAGATAAATATTAAACCTCGCCATATTGCGGAATTTCAATGGAACTAATTTTATAAGGGGAATTGTTGCCATAGTTGTAAAAATATACAACTGGCGCCCTCAGAGCAGGTTTCTTATTTCTTTGGTCAGGCTTTACAACAAAAAAGCTAAACTTGTATTGAGCACGTGTCTAAAAATATTCTATGAGATATTTCATACATTTAGACAAGTGTCAAGCGTGTGTTTCACTTTCTTGTGGTAAGGTAACGGCGCATCCACACGGCCGTGCCGCCGGCAGGTTTACGAGTCCTGCGGCACGCGCGGCTTTGGTTGCACAAGGCAGTCTGAGATGAGATAGAGAGAGATGAGAAGCAAACCCGGCGGCATGTGTGGATGCGCCATAAGACGACATATTATTTGATAAACCACAATCAGAGTAAAACAAGTCGAGAGAGCAGCACATAGCTATAGAATAGATAGACCAAAATCTCGCCATATTGCGGAATTTCATTGGAACTGATTTTATCCCACTTCTTACTGTAAATTAATTTTTGTTGATTACTGATTTAAAATTTAAGGGATTTTAAAATAAATGATATAGCTGTGAATGCTGTGATCTTTTAAATTATTTTAAAAGATCGGTAGTAACAAGTGGGTTATATGGAAATTGTAGCCAAAAACAATAAGATACATGTGACGCCCCTACAGCAGAATTATCTATACTTCTGTATGGTCAGGCTTTAAGTCTATGCTATATGAAAAGAAAGCACTTGTGTTTGTTTGAGGCTTTCGCGCTTAGTACACATTATTTTGTATATTTACGGGTCTTAACGCGATAATTTTAAATAGGTATGTTATATGAAAGCACTTACCACTGGCTATGAAGGGTTCCTTGTTGTTCCACGTGATGACATTAACGTCACTTTGGTGCGCATTCTCAGCAGTGAGCATGCACGCTTTGTGAGGAGCTGCTCTCGTGTCCCATATCCTAATTGTTTTGTCCACTGAACATGTTGCCAGGACATTTCTGAAAAATTGCAGATGTATTGAAAACCGTAACAAGATTATTTAGGGGTATAATTATAGGTAAAAACACAAACAGGTCAGTTTTAAATATGTAAAGCCTGACCAAAAAAATAAAAAGCTCGCCATATTGCGGAATTACTTATTTTTTAAATGATCGATCGATCAATCAATCTATATTTAGACAGCTAAAAATAATAATTAATTAGTTTGTTTATTTGACAAGAGATGGCGCTACTGGAAGGATCTTTGTTCAGATATACCAACAACAAGTTTGGTTTTCCAAGTTGTTCTTGGATATCAAATTTGTTTTGGTTACTACTTACTGCGTGCGTATAGTTAAATGAATATGAAAATGAAACTTCAATAAAAAAAATCGTCTAATTTACCTCTCATTGGGAGACCACTGAATGTCTTCTACTGAGCTGGTGTGTCCTACTAATGGCCTCTGATCCACATCCCATGTGCCGGCTTGGTTGGGTTTCCATATGTGAATATCTCTCCTACAATCTCCTGTAGCTAACACCTGTGAAAATATTTTAGGTTATTAATTTAGTCTAAACAGAAAAGTACAAGCCTACCTGCTAAGTAATTTATTACACAGTAAAACCAGTAAGTTATCTTCATACAAACGTGCCGCTGTCGGTTTAAATGTATGCGTCCGCGCCGCGAGCCGTGTAGGCACGCGCTGTCGTGCACACACTGGCATAAAATAAGGGGGCGGCAGTATGGGCTAAATGCAAGCATATGCGTGACGGCGCGTGCCTACACATTCAAATTGATGCGGCCAGTTGGTATGGAGATAACTTACTGTTCTGAGTCTACTGTGGTTATTACCTTAATATGAATTATCAATGATCTTGCTAAAAAGAACCAACTGGTCTACTAGATTGGGCCATTCATAAAAATATTTTGTATGTCGCATTGTTCTAGCCAAGTATTATTGGTTAATTCTTTAATGAAAGCAACTTACACCAGGCTCTGTGGGGCACCAATCAATACCAAATCCTTCCTGCTGATGTCCATTGAATGAGTAAAGTGGTTTGCTTGGATTAGACACTGTTTCTAAGTTGTACCGCTCTAGAAGTGTAGGGTCATCCACTGCCTGCAGTTGCTGTGTTATGTTCCAGATGTCAACCCTGCCGAGCTCTGACCAACTCGCTGCTAGAACTGAATTTTTAAAGTTTGTAGCCTGAAAAATGAAAATCTGTTACTGCCTTTAGAAATTTTAGAGGGATTTGTTGTTCGTAAAGAAAGACTAATAAAAGAGATGTAGGATTACAATAAATGTTTAAATTACATTTTGCAAATAACTATTAATTTGATATTTAACAAACACTCAGTTAAATAGCTATATGAAAGTTTTTGTTTTTGGCCACCAATAAAAACTCAGGAAACAAGATACTTACCCTGATTCTATTAACACATCCCTGATGCTTTATGAAGGCAAATGTCATCTGTGGTTTCTTTTCCTCATCTTCTTCTTCTTCACTATCTTCATCATCTGACTCCTCCTGGTCATCTTCTGGCTTTGATGTTGGATGGAGGTTGGACATTTTTATAACAAGCACACTGTAAACCACATAATATTATTTATTTATATAATAGTTTAAAGAGGAAAGATTTGCATTATTGTGTGTGTGTATGTTTGTAATTAATAAACTCAAAAACTAATAAACCGATTTAAAAAAATATTTCACCGTTAGAAAGCTACATTCACCCTGAGGCTACCATTTAACGCGAGAAAAAAGCTAGTTTATAAATAAGTAAAATAGTAATACATAACATGTAAAATGCTAAAATATAAAAATCTACTTAAAATTTTGAGAAATTCATAATTTAAAAATAAAGTCTTACTTATTTAACTGAGCGCTAGACGCCTGAGTGCCGGCAACCAAATAAGCAGTCATAGGAAACTGGTCACGATTACTACCCAAGTTATCTATCACTATATCGAAACTCAAGCAGGGCGCTCCGGTCTGGGCTTGGTGCAGCATGACGTATGCAGACTGATCACACACCAACTGCTCGTCTTCTTTAAGGGGCTGCCCAGGAAGGTAGGTTTGGGGCCGGTCATCTCCATCTTCATTCTCTTCTTGACCCTCCTCCATTTCCTCATCGCTATCAGAAGAAGTACCCTCCATGGTTTCCTCGTGTTCATTAGACATTGTAATAAGCTATAATTTAGAAAATAATTAACTAAATCACTAATAGACTCCGAAAAACACGTGGGCCCTGAAATGTTAGTCGCGCTTAAAAGTATTCAGAAAAGTGTCAGGAAAGGTTATAAAAAGAGACAAAAGCTATGGTAATGATCTCTTTTGTGTAGAATGCTATGAGCAAGTTTCTTGAAAAAAAAAGTGTTTTCTTACATTACCATGTACGTTTTTAAAGTACGAAACTTCAAAAAAATACTCAATTGATTGATTGTTTGCACTGAACACTGAATAACGTTTTTTGATCTTACTGAAATAATGGGAATCATAATTTGTCTCTTTTGTGTATTATTTTGATGCAAATGGCAAAATTGTTTTTGTGAAATTGTATGTATTTTATAAAATAAAAGACTGTCAGGCAGATTGATAGTTACAAAAACTTTCTTCATAAACAGAAAGCTTGATTGATCATTGAACACACGTCTACCTTGCTTGTTACCGAACAGAGCGAGACGCAGTTATTCGCTAGAGTGAGCGCGGTGTATTTGTATCTCATTCTAACGCATAACTGCGTCTTGCTCTGTTTGGCTTACACGACTTACACGACCAAGCACGGCACTTGACGGCACGCGTGTAGATGCGGCGGCTTGAGAATTTTGATTTTGAGAATGAGATTGAGCCTGAGCCATGATTTTGAGGTTATTTTTGAAAGTTGGTTGGTAGTAGTTGGTCGTTTGGTTTGTTTTGTTTTAATTTACATGGAAAATAGTTTCAGGTCTGATTTCAGCAATGGCTCTCCGAAGTGCAAGACTAATAAATGTACTCAGGCATGCTAATATAATTCGTTACAATACATCCGCCGTGAAGTCTACTGAGAAAAATATAAACAAACTAAAAGAAATTAAAACCGAAGGCAATCTTAAGTATTTACATGATCCTGACACATTTGGCACTTTATCCGGACGTCCTCAGGTACAGTCTGATGTTTTAGAAGACGAGGGAGACATAAGAGAAGAGGAGTATATTAAAAACAAGCCTTTACGATCACAACAGCTGACCATCAAGCAGTATGCTGATTTAATTAAACAATATATAAAACACAAAAGATTAAAAGAAGCTATAGATATCCTGGAAGTCAGAATGCTCAAAGAAGATAGGGTACAACCTGAAAACTACATTTACAACATCTTGATTGGCGCATGTGCTAAAGTGGGTTATACAAGAAAAGCTTTCAAATTGTATAATGACATGAAAAGGCGCTCTCTTGTAGCTACTGGTGACACATACACATGTTTGTTTGAATCCTGCGCTAACAGCCCATGGGCAATTGATGGTTTGAAAAATGCTAGTCATTTAAGAAACTTAATGATAGATAAAGGAGTGGAACCAAATCTAACGAATTACAATGCAATGATTAAAGCTTTCGGGAGGTGTGGAGATCTACCCACAGCTTTCAAGATTGTAGATGAAATGAGATCAAAAAATATAAAAATCAGGGTTCATACATTTAATCACTTACTCCATGCTTGTATTAGTGATAAAGAGACTGGGCTGAGACATGCCTTAGTAGTATGGAGGAAAATGTTAAGGTTAAGAGAAAAACCAAATATTTATAGCTTTAATTTAATGTTGAAATGTGTTAAAGAATGCAACTTGGGATCTAAAGAAGATATTGAAGAATTGATGCATATAATTTATGAAGAAAGCCCAATGGCTATTGAACCACAAAAAGTATTGCAAATAGAATCAGCTAATACAAAGTTAGAATCATCAGATAATTTAATAAAAGATACAGAAACAGAAAATACAGAAGACTGTTATGATAATAAAAAACTAAATAAAAGCAAAACTTTTACTGAAAATACAGACAGTAACAGTAATACTTTAAGTCTTGAACCAATATTGCTACAATTTGTTGAAAAACTGCCAGTATCTAAAAAAGATCAAGATAGGACAGTTCCAAATTTATTATCCAAAAAAATTATTATGAATGATGTATTATCACTGCAGGAAGTTGAATCAGTTCAAGATAAATTTGCTATTGTAGGTGGACAAGAAGATTTCCTTAAAGAAATGGAAGTGTACTCAGTAAAACCAGACATTAAAACTTTTACACAAATGTTGGTATTATTAGATGATAATATAGAAGCTGAAAACAAAATGTTAGAAACCATGAAATCTAAAGAAGTAAAGGCAGATATTGACTTTTATAATATGCTCATAAAGAAAAGAAGCTTGAGATCTGATTACGAAAATGCATTGGTAAGATTACATTAGTTGAAAAGCTCACAAGATTTTATAATATTGATTTTGTTTTAAAACCTTTTTTTTGTCACAGGCTATCATACGGTTTCTAGAAAAGGAAGATAAGTTCCGAAAAAGGAGATATCCAAATAATAAAAAGTTAAGATTGAAGCCAAACGTAATGACATATGGGGTGCTGGCTCTTGCTTGCAAAACTAAAGAAAGTGCAGAAAAGCTTCTCTGTGAAATGGAAGACAAACAACTCAGGTATGATAGTTGTTAAACATTGTTCACATGTTGCTATTTACTATAATTAATACTTTACAAAATCTTTTTATATTTTTTGCAATAAATGCATGTTGTAACTACATCGAGTAGGATACTCTATAATCTATACCTTGTTCCTTTAAGTAATTGTCATTACCTACTAAGATGCTTTATCCAGTTCTGTGGACCTAAAACAAAAATATTCTAATTTGATTTTCTGCCAGTAAATAAATAACATTTCTTTCTCAGAATTATGTTTGTATAAAAATTGCTTTGTCTTTTCAGAGTAAATGTTCAGATTCTTGGCACATTACTAAGACATGGAACAGCACAAAATCAGTTTGACTATGTGGTCTACATAATGAATACATTAAAAAAAGATAACATTTCTGTGAATGATATCTTTTTAAAACATATAGAAGCATTTAATGATAAATGTGCAGATTTTCTCAACCAAGTTGTAAGTTCTTAACTACAATTACTTTTATTTCTTTAGCCTAAACCAAATAGATTTACTAATAAAAAAAATTACTTACATTTTTATTCAGGATGAAAATGGCAAACCAAAAAGCAGTGAAGGTTTTCAGAAGGCATACAAGAGATTCTCAGATTTTTACACTAAATGGTTAAAAGACATTGACATTGAAAAGGCTTTGCAACCAGAACATCCTTGGCAACAGTTTAGGGAAGACTACCCTGAAACAGTGCAGAGATTAAATCACAACATCAAGGAACCGAAAAAGTTTTATAAAAGAGACCGGCGTTTTGTAAAATACGCACCTAGATTGTAAATAAAAACTCAAATTGTTAGTTAGTAGTTTTATTGATTAAAATTGAAAATCAGGTGTAACACTTGTGTTTAATGCTATTTATGACAGCATAATAGTGGTATTTCCTTTTTTTACTGAAATATATCAGTTTTGCGACATTTAAATCTTAATGTGGTGAAGTTTCCTGTTGAGTTCTTCAAACTTTAGCAGCTTGCGGATGAAGAAATCACCGTAGCGATGAGCCACTTTCGTGTCGGCAATGTGGATCATATCGTTATCGATGTAGAAGTCCAGCTGAAATAATAATTTTAGTTCTTTATAAGTTCAAAATATTTATTTTTAACTTTAGGATATACATCACTTAGGTGAGCCTTAGCCTAGCGGAAAAAAAACATCATCATCATCTCAGACGTCCACTGCTGGACAAAGGCCTCCCCCAAGGGTCCCCACAATAATCGGTCCTGCGCTGCCCGCATCCAGCGGTTTCCCGCGACCCTCACCAGTTGCCCACACTACGTCTTCCGGTGCGCAGCCGCCTTTCAAGAACCTTTCTGCCCAACAGCCGTCGGTTCTACGCGCAATGTGCCCAGCCCATTGCCACTTAAGTTTATCGATTCTTCGGGCCATATCGGTGATTTGGTTCGCTTGCGAATCTCATCATTCCTGATTCGATCACGCAAGGAAACTACAAGCATATCTCCATCGCTCTTTGGCGCTGTAATTAATTCAGAAAATACGTCTAAAATAATGTCTGGACCTTAATTTTTTTCAACACTTAATGTAAGTTAAGTGTGATTCTTTAGCAGCCATCATTCTTTATCAGCCAGATGATGACACAACACAACAAAATCTAATTAATGGCTTCATGCAAAAAAAAAGAACAAGTTAAATTAGATAGCTAATCTATGACCGTCTCACCTCAGAGCCGCTCTGGAACTTTCCATCCAAGCCGCTGGGCCCCTTTGACCACACGACGTTCTTCATCTTGTGTTTGAAGCAGAGCAGGTGTATGGCGAGCGCGGCGTGCTCCCGCGCCACGTCCCGCTCCCCCCCGCGCGCCGCCGACATGAACGCGGCCAGCTTCGACTGCGGCAGCGTCGTGTACAGCTTCAAGTACGAACGGATCGTCGGCAGCATTTTTTGTTGGCGTACCTGGGTGATAATGATAAAGAGCTTCACACACCAGCTATAATGTACATCTTTACATTATAGCACGACACATCTCGTTACATCTTTCCATAGAAATCGCCAGGAGACAACACACAGCAGCTATAATATAACGAAGAGTAATGTACATTAATTACATTATAGCTGCTGTGTGTGAAGCCCTTACAAGTGATACGTAAGGCAGGTATTTCACTGGCGACGAAGACAAAAGACGAAAGGGACGCAGTCATGCGCAAGAGTGAACGCGGTGTATTTGTATCTCATTCTAACGCATAACTGCGTCCCTTTCGTCTTTTGTCTTCCTCGCCAGTGAAATACCTGCCTAAATGTTGAGTATAATTGAGTATAACATCCTAAACGCGTTCGATGTCAATTTTATTTCTGTTGGAAAATTATGCTTCAGCTATTTGTCAATAGATGGCATAGTTTGACACAATATCACAGGTCGGACACTCCATACAGCAAACGCGTTTTGACAACCTACTGCTCTTTGATTAACAACTGAATATCAATTACAAGTCAAACTCTGAAACGCTATATAAAACACCCCTGTCAGAGTCCCGCAGCGCCCGCGCCTGTGGTAGCAAACTAACTCGTGTCATGTACAACTTTGGATTGCTATTAAACGAGCAAATATACACACGCTCTATCAGTCAATAAATCATCAATCAGCTCAAAAAAACGAGACACAACCAGAACTGTTTGGCCTCTATTCTACACGGGACAAGACACATTTTAGTTGTCATCACTCCTGATTCGATCGTAAAGGGAACCTTTAAGCCCTCCCCATCGCTTCGAGTGACTTTGAACCTCCTTACCACGACCACGACTCTGATCCTGATCATTTCTTGACAGTTAAATGTGAGATAATCTCTAGTCACATTGCTTCATACTACCGATTCTGAAAAGTTTGACCCCGTGTTGTGTACTGTACCTCGTCCATGAAGACGCAGGTCTGGTGCTTGACGGCGTCGCGGCCGTAGTTGCTGCCGGGCTCGATGGGCGGCGGGCAGGGCGACAGGAACTTGGGGCACGCGAACGTGAAGCACGACTCGAACTCCGTCAGGTCGCCGTACTGCATCTTGAACATCTTCTCGTGGTAGTTCTTCTCGCGGAGCACCTGGAACGTACCGGACGTATCATCCATTTAAAGATCCTCAACTGTCCGTCCTCATCACCCATCAGTGCATGTTGAATAAAATCACTTGTTTTCTAGAGGGTAAAAAATAACTGAATGAGATCAGATCACTTATAGTTTACACCCGAAAGGATCTATACAAAGTAAAGCTCTCTCATCCGATTATTTCCGTGTCCGCAATCTGACCACTGATCTTTACAAGCTCTATCAAATGGTATCATATGATAAAAGCATTTGACGCATTATCTGATTCATCTCTGATTAAACCTTTTAGCATTTTGATGAATAAACATCTTACCCCGGGTCCTCACGTCTGCCTTGTATGCCGAACAGAGCGAGACGCAGTTATGCGTTAGAGTGAGCGCGGTGATTTGTATCTCATTCTAACGCATAACTGCGTCTCGCTCTTTTTGGCAAACAGCACGCGTGTGTAGGAATCTTTATAGTGAAGTGTCTGTAGACTAAAAGTATAGATATAAATACCTGCTGAATAGACTCATCAACGCATTGCGGGTGGAGCACCAAGCATATAGCCAGCAGATGGTACATCTGATCAGTCTGCTTGTTGATCTGATCGTTCTGGTACGAGCGCGAGGAGAACAGCTGCTTGGTCCTCTGCATGTACAGCAAGGCTGAAGAAAGCGTGCGAATGGCGTCCGCGTAACGACGCATCATCATGTAGGCGAAACCCACGTAGTACGAGGTCGAGATTTGGCATGCGGGCACGTGCGAGTACTGGGACTTCTTGTGAAGCTCGATGTTTTCCAACACCTGCAGGGACATGATCAAATATTGTTTGAAATCAAGTTTTGTTTGTTTTTTAATGTTCAGTAACAGAGACGTGAGGTGCTCGAGTTCTAACAATAGAACATGTATGTGAACCTCATTATTTTTTGGGGTAGAGTCTTCCGCTGCCCCGCAAGTCCGGTGAAGCTTGATCGTCGTACTTTTTCGACTCAAGCATAGATCAATTTAAAAAAAAAACCTCGTTATTGTACATCTACGCATCACGTGACCGTCCTCTTAGGACTCTAACAGACGACAGTGATCAGCGACAGTTCGTGACAGTAGTGGTCGGCGACACTAGCGACGGTCGCCGACACTTAGCGACGGTCGCCGGCAATTAGCGATGGTCGCCGACATTTAGCAACGGTCGCCGACACTCAGCGACTGATTTCTCACTCGGTCGCTGACCGTCGCCGACACAGAACATGTCGCCGACCACTGTCGCGAACTGTCGCTGGTCTGTAAGAGCCCTTACCCCCTGGCCACAACTTACGACGAGCGATGAAAATAAATGTAGGCAATAGTGAATATGCATGAAAAAATATATAAAGATCTAAACTCATTTTCCAAAAATAAACATTATATTCGGTTATGAATGTTGTGTTACATTCATATTATGAAACATCGCGCCTGGAGAACAGCATCGAGCGAGCTGTGGCATACCATCGCATTGCAGTACGCATCGTGCGTCGCCAGAATCCGGCCTAGGCACTTTATTAGTATTCAGGACTAAAAGCGGTTTTCTGAATTAAAAGTGCGCCCCAAACTGAACTGTATTACATACCTTGATGGCCTGGTAGTAATCGCCGAGCAGCGAGTGCAGACGCAGGAGCCCCACGAGCGAGAAGTAGCCTAGCATCTTGTACAGCGAGTGCCGGCCGAACTCGCCCGCTACCGAGTCGGGGTCGCCGCCAGCGGCGTACACCTGTTAAGGCCATAACACAAATTGATCACAGAAATTAATTGGTTATCACTATCACTACATAGTATAAAACAAAGTCGCTTTCTCTGTCCCTATGTCCCTATGTATGCTTAAATCTTTAACTACGCAACGGATTTTGCTGCAGTTTTCTTTAAAAGATAGAGTGATTCAAGAGGAAGGTTTCACTACATAGTATAAAATAAAGTCGCTCTCTCCGTCCCTATGTCCCTCCCTTTGTACGCTTAAATCTTTAAAACTACGCAACGGATTTTGATGCGGTTTTTTTTAATAGATAGAGTGATTCAAGAGGAAGGTTTATATGTATAATACATGCATAATATACTGAAGGATAACCCACAATAACCATTTTCCCGTGCGGAGCCGGGGCGGGTCGCTAGTATATGTATAATACATGACATGACTAATATACTTAAGGATAACCCACAATGCCGGGGCGGGTCGCAAGTACATTATAAAACAAAAAAAAATACATTTCAAAGGAATAAATACTTAAAAATTATATATTTTTTAATTCTAGTTGCAATAGATAACTAATGGTATTTGAGTTTTTTTTTACGAGTACTAGCAACATTGGTTTGTTTGTTGAATCAAAATCACAATACAAATCAAATTCATAAAAAGGTTGCACATAGTTGCTAAGTGTAATGTTGAGGCTTACAAGTTAAGTCAATACCTCAAGTTGCCGCTTGATGTTTGACTTGTCAACAAGTGAGTGCAGTACATTCAGAATGCAAAGAACATTCCATGCTTTGTTCTCAGTATTCAGTGTCTCGATCTCAGCTGGACTGAGTTTGGATGTGCGCGACCTATTATTGAGAGAAGAAAAGAAGGAAGGAATTTATAATTTGTCAATAACATTCAAAACATATAACTTTTCTAAGAAATATCTCCAGCACTAACCTGTATTGCGCAAATGACTGAAACTGGTAAACAAACTCATCAATTAGCTCCCAGAGCCATTGGTCAGGCAGCTCCAGAGGTACGGGCGTCTCAGCTGAGAGGATATAGTTGAACAAGTCGCAATAGTTGTAGAAGGAATGGAATCTTTGCTCTGGCTTAGGCCCTCCCGGCACACGCGCATAGATGTCCCGGTAGTACAATTCTTTGTACAGAATCATAAATACCTAGGAAAATAATATTTAATAAAATTTTAATAAGACTACATAAATTTTACCAATGTAAAGTTTTTTTTATCATTTGCTTATGTTAAATCTGTTTGTAGACTTTGAAGGCTTCTTAAGCGCTGGCGTGCCGCAGTGGAGAAATCTAGTACACCCATAAATTAAAGTGCAGTTACTTACATGATCATTGTCTACAAGTGGGGCCACTTCATTTTCATCTGGCCATGGGGTATTTTCAAAATACTGTTCAGTCAGCTTGGGGAAAGTGTTCTCATATAAGTTTAGAATTTCATATGTGACTCCCTCAGTGATCATATTACGGAAATACACCAAAAATTTTTTCACCTGAAAAAAAAGTACAATTGAGTGAACACTTTTATTTAGGTACTGTTTATTTGTATGGATGCATCAAACTACTAGAAGATAATGCTTACCATTTCAGGCATCTTGTAGTAGGATCTGTCATACTCCAGATCGTATTGTGGATCCCCTGTATGTGGCTCGTAGTCTCCATAGGACTCGTAGCCACCCTGTAAAGACCACACTTTACTACTAATAGTAAAACAAATAACTAAAACATCTTGCTTACGTTTGCAATAGGTTATGTCGGTACGACCCATTTTACTGTAGAAAACTTACAGTTTTTATGACTAACCTCATTGTAATCATCACTTGAATACATTCTATTAGATTTTAAACCTTTAAATACACAAAATAATGTATTTCAGCACATGGAAAGAGATGAGAATTTTAATCACATCACATCACATCAATCAAGCAGCGAGGAGAGAGGAAAGAAGGAAAGGATCGGAAATAATCGGAATTCGGAAATTCGGAAGCCTTCGGCACCTACTTCAGTGGCGACGAACACAAAAGACAAAAGGGACGCAGTTATGCGTTAGAATGAAATACAAATACACTGCGCTCACTCTTGCGCATAACTGCGTCCCTTTCGTTTTTTGTCGCTGTCGCCAGTGAAATACCTGTAGGCCTACTATGTAAGTAGTGACAGGCTCGAGAAGCTGTCAAACGCGACATATTGACAGAATTGCTATGGCTCTAATGTCACTATGTAGCGTTTGACAGCTTCTCGAGCCTGTCGCTACTTACATAGTAGGCCTACTGCCACTACTGTCAGGGTTACCAGACTTTTGGCAGGTCCCAAATGTCAGGGTAAAATACAACTGTAAAGGAACCAACATTATTTTTCGTTGAAAATAAGAAAAGTCGAAATTTATTATTATTCTATTTCACTTTGATATAATTATTACTTCTTGTTTGTTCACAGATCATTATAATAATGTATAATTAAATGTCGCCAATGACATTTTTCATTTTCTTACCATGCAATTTTATGCGTTATAATGAGATACAGACACACCGCGCTCACTCTTGCGCATAAATAATTGCGTCCTTGGCAAGGGTGTGTAAGCCCGGCGGCGGGTTATATTATTTTCTTCTGTTCTGTGACCCGGCATAAAACTTTTGGGGAGTTTTCAAGCAGAGTAGCGGTACTGAACTGACTGGCAATCCTACAAGTAAAAAAAAATTTGGTTGACTGACTGACTGTCATTTTTTTCTTTCTGTCGCAAATTCGTCAAGAGAACTTTACAAATTACAATCTTTTAACAATAATTTCGTAAGACTCATCCATTACAATGTTCGCTAAAAATGTCACAAATATGCTGCTTCGCAATGCGAGCATCAGCAAGATTTCTAATACTCGAGGTTTTTCTGTAACATCCGCGAACCGTGAGGTAGTAAAAATTCAAAGTACTGAAGACTTCAAGAAAAAAGTCATGGACAGCAAGTTGCCTGTGGTTGTAGATTTCTATGCGACGTGAGTATAAACTTTAACTATTGTACTGTGTGCTGTTCCAAAATTATTGAGGTTTAACCTTTGTCACCTGGAATCGAAGCCTGGAATTTTATCATTTTATCTTAACTCAATAAATTTCATGATAACCCTACATTGCTATAATAAAGTAGATAATCCTATATATACCAAATATTTACACCCTTCTAATAAATAAATGTTTGTATTTTCTAGATGGTGCAATCCCTGCAAGCTTCTGACCCCTCGTATTGAGTCTGTAATTTCTGAGAACAAAGGCAAAGTAGTCCTTGCTAAGGTTGATATTGATGAGCAAACAGACCTAGCTCTGGATTATGAAGTGAGCTCTGTTCCTGTGTTGCTGTCCATCAAGAATGGGAAAGTCCAACAACGCATTATTGGGCTTCAAGATACTGACAAGTTACGTAAATTTGTGGAACAGGTAGTCACCCCGGAAACTGAAGCTAAGGAAGCCAAGGTTTAACTTTTCTGTTTTACCAATTAATGTGATAAATTAGAAATGTAAAACAAATTAGCAGTGATAAATTATTGTTTTGTTGTAAAATGTATTGCATAGTTAAAAAAAATAAATGTTAAATCAGTTCAACTTCTTTATTCTTCTAAACATTGTATTATATCTCTGGCACGCTTATAACTAGTTTCATCTGGTTTCTTAGGACCATCGGTATCCTCCAAAGCACCATCTTCATTTTCAGCCTTTTCATCTTTGCCATTTTGTGCTTCCAACCATTCATCGTGTTGCTTTATTATTTTATTGGCATCTTCCAGTAACAAGTTACGGATATTACCTATTGTGGATTCAAAATATTCAAGTAAAAGTGGCCATGATGAGTCTGGCAACAAGCTTGCTCTAAATTTGTTCTTATACAACCACACTTGCTTTGCTTTCATAAACTTCCAATTTTGCTTATCATGTTTCCATTGTGATAAGTAGTTCAGGCACTGAGATTTCAACTGATCTTTAGAGGCAGCTCGCTCTTCAGCTACGCGCTGTGCATGTTTCTCTCTTTTCATTTTTCGGATTGATATATTGCCCTTCTTGTCTCCTGTCAGTTCAGCAGCAGGCTTATTCTTCTTTTTCTTCCTCTTAGGTATGTCTTCTGCATCAGAGTCAGAACCGTCAGTGTGATGTCGCTTTCTAGATTCATCACCACTGTTTACCTCTTGTTCAATATCATCAATAACTACCTCACTAGTATTCGGGTCTTCGTCTGGCAAATTATTAGCTTGTTCGGTGTTTCTTTCCCTCTTCAGTTTATTCTTTTTATTATTACGTTTGTTCCTCCTGTTTTTCTTATTCTGGCTAACCATTTTAACTCCTCACGTTGATATATTTTAATTCATCAAGCAACAAAGAAACACTAATTTTAGGTTATTTTTTGTTTCGTTTATTATTAGTTTGGCAGGTATTTCACTGGCGACAGCGACAAAAAACGAAAGGGACGCAGTTATGGGCAAGAGTGAGCGCGGTGTACTTGTATCTCATTCTAACGCATAACTGCGTCCCTTTTGTCTCTGTCGCCACTGAAATAGGGGCAGTCATTCAAAAAGCCGGCACTACACTCTCGACAAAACCCGAGAGCCAAAAGGGACGCGGTTATGCGTTAGAATGAGATGCAAATACACCGCGCTCACTCTTGCGCATAACTGCGTCCCTCATATTGGCCATGTCTCGTCTAGTTTTGTGGAGAGTGTAGTGCGGCTTTAATATCGTACTCGTACAGTAAAGCCCGACCAAAGAAATAAGAAACCTCGCCATATTGCGGAATTTAATGGAACTAATTTTATAAGGGAAATTGTTGCCATAGTCTTAAAAATATACACGTGGCGCCTCCAGAGCAGGTTTCTTATTTCTTTGGTCAGGCTTTACTTTTATAATATAAGCAGGCAAACAAAACAATTTCAATCATTCATTACTAAAATTAGAATCAATCCGTCTGATTCATGGATCCATCATCAACAATGTCCGATCCGTCTCTCTTTTTTTATTGCTATGGATACTAGGTAGTCTAGTATAGGTAGTAGGTCTTGGTCTGCCCCGATGTCCATAGATGTCGAAACACAAATTAAAAACTTAAATAGTGACACACCGGACTCATATCATGTAGATACATACTTCTACTGTTCCCTAATACTTTCTGTTATTTAAGCCACATAATCATTATTATCACATCCTTTGATTGAGGACCTTAGATCTATAAAAAAGAAATAATATCAATATAAGAGCGTAGCTGTCTAATTCCGCTTAATTTCAAGTGGGATGCTTTGTGGGACGTTTCCACAGCCTGTTAAACTAGTGCGAACTAAGTGTAAAATTGATTAATTGATGTTTGATGTCAATAATTTTAGTTGATGAGCTCAATTCTGCCGTGCGTGGCCGCTAAAATCTCTAAAAAGTTGTTGGTCTCTTTCATTCATATCGGAATCGGAAAGGATAGGGAGATGAATGAATTTAATTTTGAATGAATGATATTTAAAATAAGCAGCGCAACGCAACTGTCAAATTCAGCTTAATTTAGTCGGGATGTTTTTAATTTCCTGCTAAATTACGCGTTAAATCGAAGTTTGACGTGTCTAAATGTAGGTTGGCAATCACCTCATATCAGCCAAAAACAAAAAGACCTGTCCCTTTTCGTTCTTAAGATTGTGAAAGAGACATAACAACTTAAATTTAGACTTTTTAGCGGCCACGCAGAACTGAGCCCATTGATCATTTCGTTTACACTGTTCAGGCTTGCAGCATGGTTATGCTCGGGTACCTATATATGCTCCTTGTGCAGTTGTCGCTCTCGCGATTATTAACAATGTTATTGATATTAGATGTAGTAAAAAAAATTATAAGTGTTCATTACTGTTGTAGTGTATTTGGCTGTTTAAAAGGAACACAAAAATAACGATACACGTTTTTCAAGGAGTCAACCAATTAATTTAAAGGACTGCGGGAGTGGACTTTCTGGAAACTTTTTATTTTGTGGCCTTAGTTAGTACTCAATCTATAAAATAGGAAGACAGGTTAAAAGCTTCACTTTCACAAGTAAGTAAGTAGCTCACAGTAGCTGTTACTTGGCTGTTACAATTACAACTGGTACATCTCTAAAAATCGCAATTTTTGGCACGTCACAGCCGCGTCATCATGTCTCCGTGTCTGCCTTTATCGCTGAGGAATTAATTCGTTCGGCATTATCATACGTTATCGGCACCTTTATGTGTGAACTGTAAGGTTTAGACATTTTTATTTAAAGGGAACATAATGGAGCTGCTCAGGCAGGTATCGAACACGCAGTTTCTGTTCCCCGCGGCAGCTGTAGCAGTTGTTTTAGTATGTGCAGCTCTAGTATTTATCTTCGGATTCCATTCGGCGGAACAACCGCAATTCGATAAGCTGCCGCTAGTAGTAGACGACAGGAAGTCGTCCAAGTCGAAGAGGAAAGCGAAGGACAAGGTTAGTGCCAACAATATGCCTCCGATCCCTGCTCCCGTGCGCTCATTTTATTTTTAACCTGTTAGCATATGCTCATGCCTTTACCGGGATACTGCCAACTCACACGTGTAATTTGTTTACTTCTATAGTAGTACAATTAATTTTATTGAATCTGGAACTGATTAATCAACTTTTGAGGTGAACAAACTAATGTTCTTGAAACAAATGTTCATTGAAGCTTGACATTAACCAATCAAACTGTTTCTTATTGTACAGAAGTCTTCACCTAATCGTACAACAAGCGATGAGGGGAAGGCAAAGTCTGAGAGCTCTAAGAAGTCACCAACTAAGGAAAAGAAGAAGGAAGAAGTGAAAGAAGAAAAGCCTAAACCTAAAGAAAGACCTGTTGAACCTAAACCTGTGAAGAAGGAAGCTCCAGTTGAGAAGAAAGCTAAGAAAGGCAAGGCCACTACTGAGACTGAGAAGCCAGCAGACTTTGATGAAGGTGTATGGGAAGAAGTGCCAAAGAAAGTGAAGCCTAGTGAAAAGAAAAAGCCTAAGGAGGAGCCTGCTAAGAAGGAGAGCCCGGCTAAGAAGGGCAAGAAGCAGAACAAGGTTAAGGATGCAGATGTGGAGGCAGCTCAGCCAGAGGAGGCTATGGGAGAAGAGGTGATCAAGGTGGTGAGCGTGAGCTCCGGCCCGGCCGTCAGCGAGGAGGCCACGCTCGCCCTGCAGGCTCAGGTGGAAGAACTCCAGCGCATCTTGAAACAGGTAACAATGTTGTCATTTCAGACATGTCATTACTTTGCAGAAATCCTTAATACGAGTAAGTATAATATGCAAAATGTGGAAAAAAACAAAAATTCTGCATGGAAATGAAGAGAGTGGAGAGAGACCATTGCCCAGCAGTTGACACTCATGGCTAGATAAGAAGACAGATATTAATTTTATACTAAAATTACTAATGAAAGTATCACATGATAGCTTTTTTCTGATTACTTTTCTTTTCTGTTCTTTTCTTAAAATTAATGGTGTCTGGTTTTTCAAAAACTCTATCTAAAAGTAGGATAAAAATAGCTTTTTTCTGATTACTTTTCTTTTCTGTTCTTTTCTTAAAATTAATGGTCTGGTTTTACAAAAACTCTATCTAAAAGTAGGATAAAATAACATTTAAAAAATAGCTATACTAAAAAGGCTGCATTGTTGGATATTTCCCTTTTGATCAAGCTACTTTGTTGCAAGATATTTTATTGAAAGTTACCAACCACAAAATCAAATGTTATCTAAAACATTGCATCATCATTATGATCTAATGATGACCTTGATAGATTGTTTTTATTTAGTGAAAGTATAATTTGCTTGTTTACTCGTATTTCTTGTTTCTTTTCTTTAATACATCTTGTATTTATAATATAGGTAACTAAAAAAAATCACTATGCAAGCTTCAATAAAGTTTTACGGAAATGAAACTATTAGAAAAGATTTCATACTCGTACCAATTTAATGTAATTCTTGTTAAATAGTCCTACATTTTATTGAAAGAGCTAATACTTGTTTACAAAAGTTATCTAGAATTTTATATCATTCATTAATGACCTTTTAGACTGTTTTTGTTTCCAAATAGTGAAAGTATCAGATGCTTATTTCTTGTTTCCTTTTTTTCTGGTAAACCTTTTTATCCTGAAATTAATGGCCTATAGTTCTAGGAGTTCACAGGACCAAGGAAAGATTTGATGTATGACAGTTTGATAATAAATAATAAAAAAAAAAAAAAAAAAAGTTAATGCTCTGGTCTAGCCATAATTATAGGAGAGGGAGGAGGAGCAGGGGAGACTTTGTCCAGCAGTAGATGTATTTTGGCTGATGATATGAAATAGATAGTAATTTGATTGGAAGAAGTAAATAGATTAGCAGTGAACCTGTCTAGGCCGTTGTCATAGTTATCATCATAATTTCAGCCGAAAGGCGTCCACTGCTCGAAAAAATCCTCCTCCAATCTCAACAATGCTCGATCCTGCGCTGCATGCAGCAGGCTTTCAGCGAACCCTATCGGCGCTCGAATGTTGTAAAAGAGAAGATTCTAGAATGAATTATTTGAATTTGAAAATGTTGTTTATAGCGTGAGCTTCAGGACCGCGCGGCGCACGGCGGCGGCGACGAGTCTCCCGAGGACGAGGAACTGACTGAAGTGAAGGATCTCAGGAGCAACAAGAAGAAGGAGAACAAGGAGAAGGAAAAGAAGAAGAAGGCTGAGGTAAGCATAAAGCTTGGAACTATAAGAACGCGTACACTACGGGTGGTGGCACCAGCCAAAGAAACGACAATTATTACGCTTCTAATTCTATTCAAGAAAATAAACTTTTTTTTTTGTTTTTTTATTACAATAGTTAGGCATACGGCTACGTGGCCGACAGTCTGTTTCAAACACATAATATTTAGTTTCAAATATAAAAAGATTATTCTTTTACTAAACTAAACCACACTAAACTATAGAAATGCGTGAATAGGCTTTTTCGTAGATTTCGATCTTAATTTAAGGAAGCGCCATACAATAAGAAATTGAATTGAATTAATAGTAATGAGTAGTAATGTAATGTCGATGGGAGTGAGGTTAACTTAACTTTTTATGACATAAATTCTAGAATCTTAGAATCTATAATGTCATAAAACATTGTCTTTTACATAGACATTCAGAGCCAAAGGCACATAAAGGAACTAAGTAAAGGAACATAAAGCAGCATATTGAAAGAATGTAACATGTCTTTTTTTTATTGAACAGTAAGCTTTCACAATATTATTAAAGTTTAAAAAAAACATTTCTTATCTTACCTTTTTCTAAGAGAATAAAAAGTCAGGCTATTATCTTGAAATAAAAGTACTGTACTAGTTTCGTATATAAATAAATAAAGTTTCTATTTATCTATGTAGGTCCGCAAATAACTACTGGTTTATGATTAAATAATTTATCAATAATAGGCTAGTAATGCATTTACTGCAGGAAACAATAGATTGCATGCTTGATCAGATATACCTACAATGCGTTATTATTAGTTATTACTTAGTATTATGAATGTTACAAAACTTGTTTTTATCCAAAATAGTAGTTTGAGGACTAAAACTACTATTATTATTGCTCCACTTTGTCAATCGCAGCAATATTGGATGTCATTGCAACATTTTAAATATTAAGGGGTTATATAAGGCTAGGTGGCGCCGCCATTCTTAAAAAAATAATAACTCGAGAAATAATCAATTAAAACAAAAACCGGACGACAGGTTTGGAGACGGCGGCGGCGGCGGTGTGCTGTAGGACATATAGAAGCAATCAGATATGTTTATTATAGTTCAATGTAGTTTAGTTATAGATAGAAAAAATGCGATAGTGGTAGTTTTTCGCAACTTTCCTATCTCTAACTACAGCGAGGTATAATAAATAAGGTTAATGATTTCTATATATACGTACATCCTACAGCACTCCGTATTCAATTGTACGTCCGTATTTTTGAAAAAAAAAGCCTGGTTTATTATTTTTTTAGGGATATGGCGTCACTTAGCTCCATTTAAGAATCCTGAAAAAAAAATTGTACTTGACTAATAATTAAAAAGGTGGTAGTCTGAAGATATATCAGAATGATTGATGCAGGTTCTTTATCAGTTTTAATTACAATTTTATTATTATTATTTATACTTATTTAATTACATTAGGAAAAAACGATAACATGTACGTACAGGGTACATCCAATTATAGGCAAACATTACCTTGATACATATTTTTTTGTCGTAGGCGCCGAAACCTGAACCCGTCGAAAAGGAAGGCTCGGACTCCGACAAAGCCGACGACAAGGCGAACGCCCCTGTGTTTGACGAGCTAGGAGGTGAGTGAGCATGCCTTTCTGTCACTTCCACCACGCGGTTCCGCCGTCGTCCCAAACATACCCTTTCCGAACGTGACAAAGAATTTAGATTACACCTAACAGAATGCCCTTCTGGTAGCGAATACCCTTCAGGTAACAATTACCCTTCAGGTAATAACGCCCGTACCCGCCGGCGGGGGCGCGGCCAGAACCAAAATAAAAATTGAAAATCAGAGACGGAGCCCCTCAGGCGTCGTCTCCTTCACGATGTTTTTCAATATCAACGCGCTAGGCCGTGGTCCGAGGCTCCCTTGAGCCGCCCCTAGACGCGTTGGTATATGACTTTTTTTGTGGGGTTGAGTCTTCCGCTCCCCCGCAAGTCCGGTGAAGCTTGATTGGTCGTACCTTTTCGACACAAGCATAGGTCAATTAAAAAAAAAAAAGCCTTTCTTTCTTTATAATATTCGTTTATATTAATTTCACAAAACGAGTATAGCCCGACCTGAGAAATAAGAAACCTCGCCATATTGTGGAATTTCAGTGGAACTAATTTAATAATGGAATTGTTGCCATGAAAATAAAAATATACACGTGGCGCCCTCAAAGCAGGTTTTTTATTTCTTTGGTCAGGCTTTACATTCGAGGATCTTACAAGGTCGCACCAATCGTAGAAAAGTTGGTGGATAGTCGGATGCGATGGTACGGGCATGTGATGAATAGGGTTGAATCCAAATCTGTGTGAAAGGCCCTGGCTATCCCCAGCAAGAAAATGTGCAGAGGGCGAACATTCTTCTGCTTTTTCGCCGCCTTATTGAAATTACCTATCGTGTGAACTACCATTTAGATAAGATTATCTACCCATATTAATTTAATTTAAAAATATGTTGTAATAATAGAATTTAAAAATATGTACATCTTAGTTAGACTAATATCAATTCAAAATTAAAATTTCCAGTCTCTTCTCTTTTCTTAAGTTTCTCTTTATTTTCTGCAAAAGATGTTTTTATTTATTAGAAAGTGAGTAAAATTAAAATTGCTTCAGATACCTGGGCTGAAGCCAAGACATCGAAGAAAAGCAAAAAGAAGGCGCGCAAAGATCAGTGAGAGGTGAGTCCGCGCCACGGGGCCCTCGCTAGCTCAATGCCACCACACCGCTGATAAAATTACCACTGACATGACACGGCCACTCGCGACGATCCTCTCACAGTAAACACATTGTACTAGGTCCAGCAGCCGAGACTCCCGTCTCCAGATACGCGAGCCGAGCTATGAGTATCGCAGCGTTTATGAACATTCTGTTGTACGTAGTATAAACATTTTTCTGTTTACGTGAATAAAGGAATGGATATGTATGTAATCTTCTTCAAATGCTAGATACTTACTATATTACTTTCTGAAGAAAATACTCTCGTTGTAACGTTGTCTGCTCTCTGACGGCTTTGTGATTGATACTTTATTGTAGCTAGATTAATAAATAAAATTCCTATTTTTTTCCTACAAAGCAGAACATAATAAGCATTTGAGTAAAAGTTACATACATTAATATCTACATTAGTTAAATGTACATTTGAGTTCAGGGTTGTAGTTTTACAGGGTGTGATCATTATTTATATTTAAGTTTGAAGCCTTACTGTTCTTACACATTCACTTCAGTTCGTCCATGTTTTTAGTTTAATAGTTTATATTTTATTAGCTCATGTTAACTTGTTTCATAATAATTTAATTATTGTTTTAAGCATAATACGATTTGTTTTTATGCTTCATTATGAGTCATTTTAATTTTATGTATCCTGAGGATTTTTATAACCTTTGGGAATCTGCAATATGTTCGAAATTAATATTATACGTTACATATTGAATGAAGGGTATTAAAGAACAACTGTTACATATTAAGGAAGAGTGACTAAATTTATACCATACTCATTGATTTCACAAGCTGTTGAACTATTTGATTCGATTAGTGTCCCACCTTAAAATAAGTAGTAATGTTTTGTACCCTACATTCCAGCAACGAAAGATTGATAACCTGTAGTGTTATCGTCAAACCGTCGACTTATTGTAATAACTTTATGTAACTCGAGTCCGATACTATCAAGAATTTCTGGTGCTTGTAGATTAAGTGTTCCTTTCATTCCATGCGTGCATTTCCACACTTAGGGTTACCTGTGAAATACCTGCTATCCAATATTTATGCTAGTATATCGTTATTTCCAGTATAGACAGTACTATTCTGAGTCTATCAGACGGGGCCCAGCTATTTTTTTTTTTTTGTGATACACTAATTTGCAGTTCTTATTCCTTTGTAATAATTATTTTAAAATTTTATTAGTGTTGTGATTAACCAATTTATATCATAAATATTGACCTGAATTTTGGACCAATAAATATTATGCTGTTTACATAGTCACGTGCATTAGATTCCTCTTTGTATTTCTGTTCTATAAACTATATTTTCTGTTATGATTCGTAGAACTATCTGTACCTGTTCGTATTTAACTATATATTCTTTCCGTCCGGACACTCGAAGGTTTTTAACTCTATGTGCAATTTGGAAAGGTATAACATTTTAGTTGCGCAGTTGAGTTTTAAACCGATTTCGAACTCAATATCTTTATCGTCGTAGATATCTCGAGACCAAGTCCAATGTAAACAGTTGAAACTATAACGTTTTATTGCAGATTCCTATTTTGCATACCTAGTTTTAAGTATAATGATTGAGAACTAAGAATAGCCGGATACTTCATCATATTGTAATGAATAATATCTTGAAGTTGTAATTATTTCGAAACGAAAATAATTTATTATAAATATTAAATCTAGGCTAAGAGTGAGACTACTGAACAGGTTGCTAAATACGAAAAATATACTATACTACATTATTATATTCTTAACTTCAACTAAATAGGTTTCTTGTTTACATAACAGATTATTCTAGCAGCCGCTACTATTTGATAAGTGTTTGTACCATCTCCAAAGGTACCAAATTCACCTCATCTTCTTTTACGAATTATCTCAATCTTAAAATTCTCTTGTGATATCTCGTCGTGCCAGAGGAATTATAAATCATAGGTATAAATAATTGTAATAGCAATGAATATTCAGCTCGGAGTTCCTCTGGCGGCACTGAAGTTTACCATTTGTTATATTATTACCTGTATGCAAGACTCGTAAGTCTATACTAATTGTAAGAGATTCGTCATATTATTTTGTTTTCAATTTTTATGCGTTATTTTTTCTACATTTATTGTTTTGCAGGCGTACTTAGGGCCTAGTATCATAGACAGTTTTCTGAGATGAATAAAATTCGCATTATTGTTAATAGGTAGGCAGGTACATTAGATGTAAATGATATTTTTTGCTTCATTTTCATGTAGTTGTAGGAGCGTTCGCTGCCAACGCATACAGACATCGTATCTTGAGAATGTTATTGTTTTATAGTCTCTAAATATTATAATGAATGTGTAATATAAATATTTTTTTAAAATCAATAAAGAGTGATATTGAGGTCGTGTTTCAGTTTAGTTATATTATGATCCCTCTAATAATTTCGGTGACAGTATATGAGCTACCGATTCATTAAATTAGCAAAATAAAATACATTTTACGTATGTATAATAAGTTTAATAGTAGTAAAAATGAGATTCCAAGATGTATAAAATTTTATATAAACTTATTAAATGTTAATTACTAACATTTTTAATAGACTAGGAGGTGAGTGCTTAGCTTAATAGCAGAGGACTTCTAATTATCATAGTAAGTATATAATTATAATATGTATTAATATTTTTCATAGTTATCATGGGTGTACAATGTAAGGCAAGGAAATACAAGTATATTACCTCCTTTCTACGATTATAAATGCAGATTTATTTGTTGTTCCATAATAAATAGTATGCTATAAATTATTGTATACTTTGTAAACACGATAAAACTTATTTATATTAGGTTCTAGACTTACTAATGGGTGCCTTGGTTGGTGCGCTTATTGAAGTCTATCTCAAAGGTAACATGTGATATGATAGATAACATTAGATACATAGAACCAGGATTTCGAAATCACAATAAAGTTTTCTGATTTCTGAAATCTATCAACGACCTTTTTGTGGCGATATGCTGAACCGACTAACACCATCAGCCATATTAATTGAAATATTAAGAGTCAAATATTTACGTTTTTTTTCCTTTACAGCCAAGCAGTTGTCTGTTGGTAGTTTGCTGTGTTTTATGATCAAAGTGGACCCCGCGCGCCCCAGTAGTGTTTAGGTGCAAAACAGTCAGCAGGTAAATAATTATAATTTTATCTGCATGATGCATGAGTATTATTTGATAGGTACTTATTTACTGTAATGTTTGTAGTATTAGACTGTTGGTCCAGCGGCAGTTAAAGCCAATAAGTATTGCCTCCTCGGATAACGCATAGTAATTATAGCAAAGTAGAATTGATACGAGTAATGGCCTTCTTATGAACATTCTTAGATTTTCTCGGTTGTCAACTACACTAAGAACGGTTACGAACTACCGTCCGTGTCTATTCCGAATCTGAGAAAGTTCATACATTTCGTTTCCGTCCGAGACAGTTTGTATGGACGTTCTCGGTTTCGGAACGGAACGACGTGGTGCGTAAATCTTCGCGATTTAATTTTGAAATAACCTTACCGATATTTCGACCGAGTTACACCTGTCATAGCCACGGCAGAATAAATGAAGCGGCGGAGATATTAAGCCGTAAAAACATCTGTTAGTGTTATTGGGCTTCTTTTTTCGAATTCGCGTTCAGAGTTCGGAGTCGCTCTTCGCACCGGATTTGCGGGAGTGCGCGCGCGGCGGCGGGGCGGCGCTCTTGCTGCGCGGCTTGCGGCGCCCGCGACGACGTAACTTGCGGCGCCCTCCCCCCGCAGGCGCCAGCTGCGTGCGCTTCTCCTTCGCCTCCACCTCCACTTTGAGACGCGCGAACATATCGTAGTTCGTTATAGCGCACATTTTACCTGTAAAATTAGAAATATTAGGTCTTCGCTTGCCACACATTAAACGCTTATCTAAAAAGACTTACTTACACGAGTATGAAGATTTTAGACACGCCCTCAACGTGTGCTTACCCTTTTTGTAGTCACATAGATTTGGTTTAATAGAAGTGGCCGTTTGGTTGGAATGTCGAAATTAATAAGTCTACCGGTTTCAAAAGTTCGCTGCTTATGTTCGTTCATGTAAGTGATGATAGATAATGATCGAATAGTTTGAAATCTGGAGAAGTTTGCTATGGTCGTATCAAGCTTGCATAAAATTTCAAGTTTTATGATCCGTCACATGGACTAGGGGAACAGTAAGAAATAGTTTGTGGTCGGTTACACTTCTGTATGAAAATAATACTCATAAATAAACAGAACACAATTAAACACAGTGCTACTCATATCGAAGTATCTTTGATATTAATGAGAGCTTAACACGCGATGCGTGGCGATGCGAACATTGTTAGATGTTTGTTTAAAAATGTTGCCGATCTTAAAATTAACAAAATTATAATTTAAGTACATTATTTTATACATTTTTTTGCAATCTTGCTCTATTAAATACAAAAAGCCTGTCTCAAGCAAACGAATTCCATGGATTTTTATCTTCCAAGTAGTCTGTTATTTTATAAGTAGTGATATTTTTTGTAGTCTTCTTTACAATATTATTAATATTACAAATAGTCCAAACGAAATATATTTCTAATATACATATGTTAGAAGAAGGCAGTCAGTCAAATTAGAAAAATAAATAAAAACTATATGCCCAACATCTTTATTAGAGGATTTTACATAATATGTTATTTACTGAGTATTTTTAGTCCATTCAGATTTGAAGATTGAAAAGCTTATTGATCGGTTTCAATCAAACTCTTATTGCCCCGTACGTACCGTAGTAAGATTCGGTTGCCCTGTTTCCTCATGGTCATACTAATTTGTCATACCTAGGTATGACAAATTAGTATGACGGTAGGTACCGTTGTCCGACACCAACGAAATGAATGTCATGTCATGTTGGTGTTTTTTTGTAATGATCGTCATTTCATATTGAAAGGGAACATAATATCGTAATGTAATAAATATAGTAGAAGATATTTTAAAATAAATCGGTACTGACCATCGCAATACTCTTCACCGCACTCGGTGCATGACGCGATCCGAGTCTCCGTCACACCTGACCGGTTTTTCGTCTTTCTAATCATCGGGTTTTTAGCGTACTCCCTCTTGTCTCTGGCTTTTGTTTTTATTTCAGATTTGCGCAGCTCTATTAACCTGAAATACAATTATATTTATTCCAATGCCCCGGCATTCTAACGATATCTAATCTAGTAATTTGTGCATAAACAAACCTGTTAAAATATTCTTCATCCTGTTTCATTTTTGGTCGGAGAGAAGTTAGCATACGCCATTCAATTGGCACAGCACACAGGTCTTCGAACTTGATACCCCGCATCTCTATTGGAATCGGATCCATAAATGTGAAATGCTTCTCCTCGTATCCTCTGGTTCCTAATTTCTCGTATGCGCGAATTTCTTTCTTGGATGTCTTGGTCTTGTGGTCTTCTGATTTAATTTTTACGTCTTCCGGTCTCACCTGATAAATTGGTCATGGTTGGTTAGGCTAAGCAATGGCAAAATTATCTTTAACAAGTTTTTCTCTAAATGTTACCTTTTCGGGTCTAGTTTTGAAATCTGGCACTCTATCTAATACAGATCTGTATTCTTCAGCTGTGTTTATTACAGTCTTAGATAAGTCCAATATAGGTGCTTCATCTTTCTTTTTATCGAAGAAATCGTCTGCCATCCTTAAGACAAATTTGCCGTCTAATTTCACGTGCCTGTGACTATTAACTATCGATCTAACGCTGGTCTGTATCCTAGAGACGAGACGACGCGAGGCGGTTAGATCAATCAACATATTTGTGTAACCTAGAATCAATCAACTACGTATTGATATTGCATAGCACGACTAGCTAATGTGTTTCTAAACAGTGTTCATTATGATTTAAAAAATCTGCCATTTAAAACTTTCTTTTAACAACCACATTTTCATGATCGTCTATATTTTTTTCTAAATAATCCCTCTTTGCTCTGTTAAGTTGGTCGATAAGTGTTTTTCTATTTTCTACGTCGAATATATTCGATTTCGAATTTATATCACTTCTCTCGTCTATCCATAACTTTCTGTTTCCGTACTTGTCATTAATGAATTTTTGTGATAGAGTCATCCTTTTGTTTGGAGACATTTTAGGTGATTTTTTATGATCTGTTCCGTCACTGGCAGTGATTTGGCTTAGATTAACAAACTCTGGTGCGGCATCCGTAGTGGCGTCAGATGTATTGTTTGTTCTTAATAAATCTTGACTAGATCTTTTATTCCTCCAATACGATTGGCTTACTGAATTACGTGGCTTTTGGTTACTGTCAGAATTTTTGTCTGATCGTGTTGGAGGGCTGGGCGACCGACTATCATCGCTAGACTGCGATATGTATTGTCTTGCTTGCGAGCGATATTTCTGCCTCATTTTCCTTTTTTGACTGTAGAACGGATCTTTCTCACTTTGTTTTTTGTATTGCGCTGCTGGTCTATTGACTCCCCACTTAGGACGATTTTCTAAGTCTTTCTTAAACCTTTCTTCTGATCTACGTCGTTCTTTTTTCAGCGTGTTGTAACTGCTATCTTGAGGCGCGTTTTCATCAATTGTTGCGTAATATTTATCAACATTCCTTTCTGTTTCTTCAGTGTCAAGTATTTTATCTGACGATTTGCTTAAAATAGCGTCGGTCTGTGTCCATACATCTTTTGTTTTGGCTATTCGGTATTTGCTAGGGGTTAGTACCTTACTGCTGTCTGACATATCACCAATATTATTAAGTGAGTTTAATGAAACGCTGTATAAACTATTATTTAGAGCCTGCGGCACTAAAACTGCTAGTTGTATGCTGTTTGGTTGAGTGCTGACTAATTCGCCGTTTCCGTTGATGCCAATAGGCACGATATTAAATTGATTGTCGGCGAGAGCTAACGGAGGCACGTTGTGAATAAATAAGTTTAAGTTTCCTGGAGCTGGTCCTACTGACCTTGGAGAATTAAACTCAGTCGTTTGGTGCGAGTTGCTATTATCTTTTTTTGGACTTTTAACAGAATTAGCAGAATGAACGTCATAAGTTCTGTTAGATTTTGTGGGGCTATGTGTTTCCATGCGGGTTGTTGACTCAGTTGACACACTTTCTTCCACTTTTGTTTGAATATCATTATGCACACTGGGACTCGATAAATTTTGCTTTAGAGAATTAAATCGCTTCTCTTTCTCCAATTTAGCTTTTCTCTCTGCTTCTTCGAGAGCCCTCTTAAGTGCCTCCAACTTTCTTTGTTCTTGTAACTGTTTTTCTTCATTTCTACGTTTTTCTTCTTCATGTCGCATTCTGTCTTCTTCTTGTTGTCTTTGTATTCGGAGCTCCTCCAATCTTTCTTCTCTTAATTTTATTTCTCTTTCTTCTTGCCTCCGTTTCTCTCTATCTTCTAATTGGCTTAAAATTGCAGATTGCAATTCCAAGGCTTTCAGTCGTTGATTTTCTCTTTGCGCTTTAATCTCTGGTTCTAAAGGAACGTTTTGTCCTCGGAGAAAAGTTCTGAAAAGTGTTTTTTTTTGTCAATTGATGGTCGCAATACCTATAGGTAAAAAATCATCCTATTATTTATGTAATATTTTTAATACGTACCTCCCTTCGTCGCTACCGTTACAGGACGACCTATCACAGTCGCCGAAGCCAGAATTGTTAGAACTTCTTTGGTCAATGACTAGTACATCAGCGGTGTTTTCTATCATGTTCAGGCCTCGTTCCACCCATGAAGGAGTGCCTTTCTTCTGATTTGGCATCTGAAAAGTACAGTTGAAAGGATGATGATGATTGATGACCATTTTTATATGACCCCCGCCCCCCTCCTCCGGCAGATCCTTTGTATGTGTCAATAGGTTCTTATGGATCTATAGAAAGACTAGCAAACCGTTTTAACTTTATAATAGCTATATAAGCTAATTAGTAAACCGCAGTGCTATATTAAATTAAGTGTTTAAAACATAACAAAATGATATTTCTATAAAAAGTTGTTTACAACTGGTTTGTAAATTAATAATTTTATTATACACTTTAATCGTAACAAGTATAACTAAAAGTATAATCTGGAGAACGAGTTTCCTATAAAATTAAATATTTATTTAAATGTCACTTCGACCAAACTACAGAACAGAGTAAAACTTTTTACTATACCTATACCACCACGACTTAACTTGTTTGAAAAGTATAATATGCAGCACTGACTAAGTAGCTCAGATTCAAGCTACAATTAACAGAATACTTACGTAGTCCTATTCCGGCCAAGAAACTGTGACATCATCAAGTAAAACGACATAAAATTCTAATCTCTTCACGCGTCGTACGTAGGTAAGTTTGGTAAGTCCGGGGAAGCTTCACTACATAGTATAAAATAAAGTCGCTTTCTCTGTCCCTATGTCCCTCCCTTTGTACGCTTAAATCTTTGAAACTACGCAACGGATTTTGATGCGGTTTTTTTTAATAGATAGAGGGATTCAAGAGGAAGGTTTATATGTATAATACATGCATAATATACTTAAGGATAACCCACAATAACCATTTTCCCGTGCGGAGCCGGGGCGGGTCGCTAGTAATAGATAAGTCAAAAACCACACAAGTTGGTCAATTTAAAAAATGAAAAATTTGGTTTGATTGTGCAACTCACTTGTGGTAATCTCGCATTCGGGTTCGTGGGCTCCCACAGACGACCCGTGGCCACCCCGCGGTCGCCCCACCGTGGGCGGCCCTCGCCGTCCGTCCCACTGCGGGGACTGTGACCCGACCAGCGGCCAGTGTTTCTAGAAAAAAAGTTGAGATTCAGAACAAGTTTGAAAGTGAAAGAAAGAAAGCTTGTGACTATGAAATGGATAGGCGGGATTGGAATTAAATTCAACTTTATTTTAATAACACTGCGCTTACTGCTACCAGAGAGGTTGGAAAAGCGCGAAAAATTAGGGATTCAATTTAATATTCTGAGTTACGAGTTTGTAATATCAGGTCATTTGTATACAGTTTTAATCCAGCCAGAGTACTTTGTAGATTCCGTTAATGTGCCTTCTTAGCAAGACATGATATTAAGTACTTATGTGCAGATTATGATCGCTAAGATAAGAACCGCATCATAACATAACAGTAAACTTTAATAATAAAGCGTGCACACAAAATCATATCGTCAATCGCGTTGTAAACCAAAACCGCACTGTTCACTGCAATTTGGTCTGGATGGCGTAATATCGTAGAGCTCGTTGTTTTAACTGGGTTAAGCTTAAGTGGTTCCTTCCTCATACCAACCGATTAATACGTCGGCTACTACATACCTGCTATCTTTATCGTCTTGGTGCCACGCCATGACCTGGTTATGGCTGGTGACGTCATGTAGCCCGTTCCTGTGGTTCACGGTTTCACTGCCGTAGCCAGATGTATCGCCTTCACCGTCTTCGTCGTAAAAAGCGAACCGTTTAGCGCTCGGTATGTTGCGGTTCAACACCTCCTTATTCCTTTTATCGTCCTTCCTTTCTTGTTCGATGTGATGTATGGGTGGCAGGCTGGGGCTTCTCTGTCGCTGCATTGGCTCCTGATAGTCGTACGACGATTCTTTGTGCAGCTCGAGGGTGCTCGCGAACTGGTTTCGCACTTGCAAACGGTTGTTGTAGCGTTCACCGGAACCCCAGGGGAGATATAGATGGGACATCTCTTCTGTGAACAAAAACCTCAATTTCAATTCTGTAAGAACTTTACAAGTGATTGGTGAATTTTTCGACGTACCTCCCCAGGCAACAGTCGTCGCAAGATTAATTCGAAATATCTTTCGTGGAAAAAATAAAAGACTTCCCCTTTCTATTTTTCCTCACCGCAAAGGGTTTGAGTTTAGTCGATAACGCATGAGCATGTAAAGGAATCGACGAGTCATCCACGCGAGGTTGCACTCCTTATAGCTCCATATATTCGTATGTTTATGGAAGCCTAGCACGGAACGGCACGCTCGACTCCGTAAAGTCAATAAAAGTTGAGGATAATCCGCAGGATAATCGATTAGTTACAGAGAGTAATAGTGAGTATAATAGCTACCTAGCTGTATCAGCATTTTCTGTTTTATGGATAGCAGTTGCTACCTTAGAGGTTATTATTTTATAGTAATTTAATCAAGACGTGTTCGGTCGTCGATTTTACATAGAAAACCTAACCATCATCTGACAGGTATAGGTACTTTCAATTCTCATACTTTGAATTGCTTACAGACGAAACCATGCCTAGATAGAACCATGAAATAACCGTATGCCGTAACCGTAAGTAATAATAATAAAGAATGCACACTACTATGTATGACGTATGTACTTATGCCCAAATACCTACTTCTGGTATAAAATTAATAACAAACAAATACCTATTAAAACTGTAATATTATTAATTTATGTATCCTATTTATTTGCAAACTTAAAAACTGCTATTGAGACCTGCTATTAAGGAACTTTCTACGATTATTTTTGCTACGAACGCTACGCCGCGCCGTAGATTGCCGTAGCTTGAGAACCGCAACAATCAATTCGACCTTATTTTGTCGTAGACCAACCAACGTCTTATTACTGGGCCCAGCGCCGAAATTAGCAATACCTAATGATGATAATTCGAGAATGTTCATTCGGAAAAATGGGAAAAGTATGGAAAATAGTTTTTACCGAAAAATCCACGCAAATTCTTATCAAAAATATATTTAAAAAAATATAAATCTGTAGGTAGTGTAGTTACCTACAGTATATATGATAAAAATGACGGAGATTTATATTTTACGAACTACCAATCCTCTTTACCTTAAAGGAAAAAGTCCAAAATGTCGCCTGTTTTGTAAGTTTTGTACTTTGTCGCCTGTTTTGTACTTAAGATGTTTATTAGCAGACTCATTGTCAACAACATCAGCATTTGTGGGCTCCATTGAAAGACCTCGTACTAAATTTTCAAACCACATAATGTATTTAACCGAAAGTTATAAGAGTACCTTGGTGGGCGGTTGATTGCAGGAGTATTTTGGGTAAACCACATACTAGATCTTTCAATGTGTCTTACGTCAGTAAGTACCTACTAAATTCAACAATCGTGATATGACTGCACTTATACAGGTGACTGAATACAGGACTTTTAGCTAGGATGCCCTTAACTGATCGAAGACAATAAATAGCCTGATGATAATCCACCGCTAGACGTGGCTGGACTTAGGTTTCTCTCTCAGAGTTTTGCTATAAACCCCACACTTGGCTTGAGGATCGTAAGTAACTTAATTATTTTTGAAGGTAAGTAACGGCTGTAGCTATGGTTTTTAGGTATAAACTATAAGAAGTAATTAATATTAAAATAACGAGATATTTCTTTATATCTACTTAAATACCTTACCTAACACTTTAAATGATTTCATATCCAGTCTATTTCTGAACAGGCAACCTCTTACTATACGAACAATTCAGAGAGAACTGGCCCAACACTTCGAGGCAAACTCTGAGGAATGTTCGCCAGTTATTACGCGATTGTTAACATAAATACATCAAACGTTTCTTTGTATTTAACTTTTGCCTGAGAAATTTTAAAATGGGGTTTATTCACGTGTGCTAAAAAATAAATTGGCGGCGGCGTTGGCGACGGTGGCGGCGGCAACTCGCGTGCAGTTCATGAAATCATAAAATACCATAGGTAGGTATAAAAACTTTATTCTCATAATAAACTCTGATTTAGTGGAAAAATGCATTTCTATTCTTAAACTTCTTTAGAACAAAACGCAATATAACTTTTCTTAGGCGAATGTTACACAGTACACTGTGGATTACTTAGGAGAAAAAAAATTTGGAAATTAGTTTGTTTCGCGCTCTAGCAAGCATTGTTGATTTCGTAGCGAAACATATATTTTGTAGCAGTAATATTTTTATCTGCAATATGTAGGTACCAGTTGGAATTAACATTAATTCTTTATCGATTTAAACTTACTTAAGTCATAAAATCGAAATAAATAAACCATACTTACTTATTAATAAAAATCTACTAATCTAATTGAACCCGCGTTATTTTTTGATGTTCCACGGAAGTTGTGTACCATTTTATTGAAGAGTAAGAGTTAAGAGAAATTGCAAAAAAGAGATTGTATTTTACGGTAAATAAGACTGACTATAAATGAAAAAAAAAAAACAAGTGTCCATCGGTCTTATAATAATGGCATATTTTGTTAGCGTCCGCCACGCTCTCGTGCGCAGCGACCGGCCTTAACGAGCGCAGTGCTTTGTTTTATTATTTAACGCTACGATAGCTCACTTATTTTATGTAGATAAAACTGTAATTAAATGCAATTATATCTTTTACTTTTAGGCAACGCAGTAAAGCTAATTAGTATTTGTTGCGTAAACAACCACCGTTATAGTTCTAAATATAATATGGAAGCAGAAAATGTAAATTTCTTGATAAAATAGATTGTTATTTCAAGAACATTTACAAAAGTACGCCTTATGTTAAGTTCTTATGATGATTTAGAAATAAAGTTTCAGCGTCGTTACTATGTTTACAGAATAATAGACGCCGTTATTTTTCTAATTTGTGATATTAATTGTTATACAACCGCCTTTTTAATCCCCGACGAAAAAGAGGGGTGTTATAAGTTTGACGTGTGTGTCTGTCTGTCTGTCTGTCTGTGGCATCGTAGCTCCTAAACGGATGCGCCGATTTTGATCTAGTTTTTTTTGTTTGCAAGGTGTCACAATCGAGAGTGTTCTTAGCTATGATCCAAGAAAATATCTTCAGCCATTTGATGATTATCGGCTCTTTTCTAGTTGTTGAAAGGATCAAGTAACGGTTTCGTGTCAGGGGTTATTAATTTTTTTAATTTAGTGTTATCTTCTACGCCTAAAGGTTGTCTGGAAGAAATTGCCTAAAGCAATAAGGCTGTCATTTGCATTATTTATTGACCTGTAACTGAATATTAGTTCTGTCTTTAATAAATCAGAGGAAATATCGTAGCATAGTTTTTACCTTGTTTTAACTATACACGTTGGCTGTAGTTAGGTTCAGGTGGTTGAGGTTAGGTGTAATTAGGCGCCTTTCTAGCGTTTATAAAATCAGGGCATCGATTTGCCTGTAATAACAAGGGGAAGAAAATTGTACGTCTAGAGTCGCGACAACTTCGTGGTAGTCAGTTACGTTACGTTACAGCTAAGTGATAGATAGCATTGTAAGCTCTAGACATTTGAACAGTTCCTACCTATTCGACTACACTAAATATAATGTATCTAAATATTATCAATCTTCTAAGGCCGATAATTCATCAGAAGTGGGATTTAGGCATGTTAAAGTATATTAATATTATTTAGTTTACAAAATTAATCATATGTTTTCTTCATCATCGTTTTAGCCAAAAGATGTCCACGGCTGAACAAAGGCCTCACCCCAAGATCTCCACAATGATGGTCCACGATCGTTGGCGTTGGGTAATATTTCTTAATTAGTACCTACATACAAAATAAGATCACAATATACTAGCTATATAAATTACTTATAGGTGGCAATGAAAATAAAACCTAACACCCTACTAATATTATAAACGTGAAAGTTTGTGAGGATGGATGGATGTTTGTTACTCTTTGACGCAAAAACTATTACTTAAATGAACTTGAAACTTGAATATAGCTTATACATCACAATAACACATAGGCTACTTTGTACCGCGGGAAAATCCTTCATTCCCAAGGGAAAAACTGTTAGCGCAGGCGGTGCTAGTAACATTCTAAATAAAAGTGACTGATGACGACTTTGACGCTTATGAATTTAAAAGGTTAAAGGTTCGTAGGTCGATGCTACGAACCTTGAAAAGCAGGGGTATGCGTGCTGTCCATTGAATTATCGACCAGGGACATCGCAACAATATAACGTATTTACATTTCATGCCATTGAGCGGGTAGTGCCTAGGAATTAGTGTAACAATTGCCCGGAAAGTGGCTATTGTCCACAACAATTAGGCAGGAAATCGATTGTCAGTTGCTAAAAAATAATTAAGGTGGAGAGGTTTAAAAGGTCTGAACAATATCTACATTGACTTTACAATGTCAATTAGATTCTAGAAAAAGCAAAATTATACATTTCATATAAGCAGAAGTATACACTAGTAGCGGATATAAATATTACTTATAGACTTGGACCTGATGAAAATAAGAAAAATAGTTTATTGATTTTGAGTACGCCTGTACGGCCTGGATAGTCCAGAAGGTGCGGGTTCAAGTCCCTGCCCAAGCTCAATGATCTTAATTTTTCGCTTCGATTATAATTTAATAAGAAAAATATTTACGTACCAAATAAAGATGACAAATAAAGCTGTTGAAAAATCCAGTCTTGTCAGTCAGCTTCACACTACCATAAATGTAGCAGGCTGTACTCTAGATATAAATATGAACTCCTTGACGGAATCACGACCGTGAATTTATTGCGAGATTGGTGAACGAGCGTGATGCACACGCGAGCTTGCACCGGCCAGGCCGCGCGACTACCACCGGCGCGCGCGCATCTAACAGTTGGCGGAGTGGCGCCAGGACACAGGGTACAATACGCACCTCTCTCCCGCGCCCACTGCTGCTTCTTCTGTTGGATCAGCGACGCAGGCTTGCTCACGGACAGCATCGCACCGCACGCATTACACACACTTTCTAATCGCCCGTATTGCTGCACAC
Organism: Teleiodes luculella; assembly: GCA_948473455.1. Classification (NCBI taxonomy): domain Eukaryota; kingdom Metazoa; phylum Arthropoda; class Insecta; order Lepidoptera; family Gelechiidae; genus Teleiodes; species Teleiodes luculella. The sequence continues at coordinate 9,722,420 of OX419593.1, forward strand.
ACGTTGCTTTTACGTTTGCTAGAACGCAGTTACGGTGCACCTGCTAATGAGCACTAGGCTGCCTGTTAAAAACGCACGCTCGCGCACCGGTGCGGCCGGCCGCGCGTCGCGCTTCGCTTCGCACGTGCACTCATTGTCCGCGGCTGCTGGACCCGATCAAATCCCACGACTAGAAAAAATACAATCCGTATGAATTTAACGGCACTATGCGCACGTCAACTATTCATTACAGACAGGCGTCGTGTGCCGCATGCAACGGGCAGACTATACTACTCGTTTATCGAGGATCTCCAGACTTTTTCAGTCCTTATTGTTTCAGTGGCGACACGCGAGTGTGAGTTTCAGAGAAAAGCCTCGGAAAAGCCGCCGGTCGATATCGTGGTCATGGTAACGGTTGTTTCACGTGCTCACAAGGAGTAGGTAGGTAGGAACGTATTTCCTTAAACTTATTTGCATTTAGGCCACGAGGACGAGGTGACGCGAAAATTATTTTTGGGGAAGATTAATTACAGTAGTATGGCTGTATAAAATATCTGGCAGCCCGTTTATTATTTCAGTCGTAATAACGATGCTATAAAGAAGGCGAAAACGGCTCTTGGGACGTTTCATTGAAAGTTGAATAGAGTACCTAGACTGGTAGCTTCAAGCAGCTTGGCTTGAGGTTTATATTAGCATTCGTTTCATGTCGTGTCGGCTGCCGCCGCCGTCACAAACTAAGAACGTACCTGTCAGTTTTATTTATAAGATTTGGGACATCATGAACGAGTAGAATAGTTCCGTTAATAGGTAAAAATATCTAAAGTTACTACATAAGCTACTGGTATAATAAACATGTTTTGAATAATATCCTTTACCTACTTATCAAAGAATTTAAATGTTTTAAAGATATTTTTTGTGCTTGTGCGAAAACATCAGTATGCGGGCCTTCGATTAAAGCTTGACACTCATTTACACACACACATCACACATCTTGTTCTGGAGATATAAAGCCTGACCAAAGAAATAAAAAGAAACTGCTCTGGGGGCGCCACGTGTATATTTTTATGTTTATGACAAGACAACAATTTCCATTATAAAATTATCAACACATCAGAATGTCTATCTATTGATACTGAATACATCATTTGGTTGGGTGGGTAGGCGTACTCGCCACTCGACGCGTATTTTGCTACGCAGCGGGTAAAGCGAGGCGCGGCCTTTCCAACCTCTTTGCAGTGGGTCTACGTCGCGTCGCGTACGCCTGACGCAGCGTACCTACGACCTTAGTAGTAATAGTAGAGTAGGAACGTACGGCTAGCAACAGTGTAGGAACGTACGGCTGGCGGCAACAGTGTAGGAACGACGGCTGGCGGCAACAGTGTAGGAACGTACGGCTGGCGGCAGTGTAGGAACGTACGGCTTGCGGCAACAGTGTAGGAACGTACGGCTGGCGGCAGTGTAGGAAAGTACGGCTAGCGGCAACAGTGTAGGAACGTACGGCTGGCGGCAACAGTGTAGGAAAGTACGGCTAGCGGCAACAGTGTAGGAACGTAGGGCTGGCGGCAGTGTAGGAACGTACGGCTTGCGGCAACAGTGTAGGAACGTACGGCTGGCGGCAGTGTAGGAAAGTACGGCTAGCGGCAACAGTGTAGGAACGTACGGCTGGCGGCAACAGTGTAGGAACGTACGGCTGGCGGCAGTGTAGGAAAGTACGGCTAGCGGCAACAGTGTAGGAACGTACGGCTGGCGGCAACAGTGTGGAAAGTACGGCTAGCGGCAACAGTGTAGGAACGTACGGCTGGCGGCAACAGTGTAGGAAAGTACGGCTAGCGGCAACAGTGTAGGAACGTACGGCTGGCGGCAACAGTGTAGGAAAGTACGGCTAGCGGCAACAGTGTAGGAACGTACGGCTGGCGGCAACAGTGTAGGAAAGTACGGCTAGCGGCAACAGTGTAGGAACGTACGGCTGGCGGCAGTGTAGGAAAGTACGGCTAGCGGCAACAGTGTAGAAACGTACGGCTGGCGGCAGTGTAGGAAAGTACGGCTAGCGGCAACAGTGTAGAAACGTACGGCTGGCGGCAACAGTGTAGGAAAGTACGGCTAGCGGCAACAGTGTAGAAACGTACGGCTGGCGGCAACAGTGTAGGAAAGTACGGCTAGCGGCAACAGTGTAGGAACGTACGGCTGGCGGCAACAGTGTAGGAAAGTACGGCTAGCGGCAACAGTAGGAACGTACGGCTGGCGAAAAGTGTAGTAACGTACGGACGGCAACAGTGGCAAGTGTAGTAAAGCCTAACCAAAGAAATAAAAAACCTCGCCTCATTTTAATGGCACAAATTATTTTATCGTGGAAATTGTTGCTATAAACATTAAAATAATACACGTGGCGCCCCTAGAGCAGGTTTTTTATTTCTTTGGGCAGGCTTTAGTAGGAATGATGAATGCTTTTTTTTATAAATAAGGTGTGTCGCTGATTACATAAAACCACAAGTTATTTTCGCTTATTTATTCCTTATAATAAAAATTAAATTAGGTACAATAGTAAAAAGTAAACTAGAATGCGTATCGTGTTCTGATGTCTTCAAGTTTTTTTGAGACTTCAGCTGGAGATCTTTCGAGATCGCTGGCAATGGACTTCTGTTTGGAAGGTTCGAGAGAGTTAAATTGTTCGCAGAGATCGCCGTCTATTACGTTCTGTAACAAAAGAGAAAATTTGTGAGTATGGACAATTTATATGAGAAAATCTTTTGAGTTTGTGATAAATGTTATGAGCTTCTTTTTATGGTTAAAACATAATATTTTATGTATATAGAAAATTAGAGGGAGCGAATACATTATACTTTACTTTGTTATTGAAATACCTTTGGTAAGCTAGGTATATAGATTACGGAAACATCACTCACGTCATATATTTTTTATTGTGCGTTTTTGTAGTTGGTATAGGTACGAGTGATTTCGGACAGTTTATTTCCACAGTTTAAAATTTATTTTGAAGACATTCAGCATCCATATTAAGTAAATGTATGCCTCAAATACTACGGTCGCCCCGACACGGGAGCGGCCGACTCTCAGAGGCGCGCGGGGGCGGCGGCGCGGGGCTGTCATAACGACCTCCGCACGCGACGCCGCGCGCACGCGCATACTCTCACCACAGCGTAACACACTCGCCGCCTCACGGGACCGCGACTGTTGACTTACTGTGGATTCGCTATTACTCAATCAATACCATACAAATGACTACCCAAGTTCCTATATTTATTGGCTATTACTGTTCTATTATCAATCCTAACTTGTCGCCCATGCATATTATAACACAAATACAGATCGTGACGCGAAAGTTGACAGAGGTGAAAATTATACATCTTAACTATGAAATTCTCGTACGAACGCGCACGTAACATGCACCTTCGTTCAACTTGCGCGCTACGATGTATTTGTTTATAAGCAAAGGTTTGTTTAGTTACCACATCGACACATCATTAACAGCTCATATATGTCCCCACCGAGGGGCTCCAGCCTATCCAAAAATTAGGATGAATAGGCCTTAGTCGACCACATCGACACAGCCGTCCCCTAAATACACAAAAAAATCTATATTGTTTTCCATGCTCACCTTTACTGAATAGTAATAGCTCCTAAATGACAGATGGTCCCTGCCGCAGAGCGGTGGGTTCTCGCTGCGCATGTGCATCTCCAGATGCTGGAAGAAGTCGTGGTCCTCGCGCGAGGTGAAGGGCAGCAGCACGCCCAGCGAGCCGCCCAGCGTGGCGTACAGCAGCGCCTCCGACCCGCCCGGGATCAGCGTCGCCTTCTGCAGTGACGTCACCGTCTCACCCACGTGGAAGTTCACCACGATATCGCCCTTCTGCGATGCTCCGTTCAATAAACCTGCAAGACAATGATGTTTAGGTTAGAGAGATTCGGCTGCGTAAATTAAAGGATTTTTTTTTTAAGGAGCTTCAGATATAAAATGGTAATCATTGATTTTCATTAGTCTAGCATGTGTGAATTGTAAAGGTATCATCATTTAGAATTAGAGACAGTAGGCCTACTATGTAAGTAGCGACAGGCTCGAGAAGCTGTCAAACACGACATAGTGACGTTAGAGCCATAGTAGTTCTGTCAATATGTCGCGTTTGACAGCTTCTCGAGCCTGTCGCTACTTACATAGTAGGCCTGCCTACTGATTTATATAAATTGTACATAATGTTTTAAAACATACCTCTGTCCCACAGCGCTTTGTTCCCCGTGGGGTCTTCGTCGACGTCATCGGACACGGACTGAGGCAGCCTCATGACGCTGACGTTGCCGAACTTGTCCGACATGGCGATAGTGTCAAAGTCCAGTATACAGCTGTTCGTGATCCACCTGGGGTTAGTGTCGTCGGCGAATATGATAAGTTGATTTTCCCTCTTCTTGTACTTGACGCATAATACTGATTCTTGGACGTCCGAGACGAATATCCTCTGTCCGATGGTCTTGATGTCGGCTATGAGGTTGGGGATGTGTCTGTTCTCGCACTTGCGCAGTAGCTTCCGGCGGCCGATGTCGTAGAGCCGCAGCATGCGCCCGACGCCGGCCAGGAGCTTCCCATTGAAAGCTGCCAGCGCCCCCGGGTACTCGTCTATCACCGTTTTGTGAACTAGTTCTAACTTCCCTGTGTTGTATATCTGTAACAACATTTTATCTGTATTAAAGTGGTAATTAAAGGTTTTTATTGTAATTTATATTTGCAAAACCTCAGATCTGGTTAAGGTAATCTTCATGAATTTCAGAAGAATTGTTGGAGCGATTAGTTTTTGTCATCATTGGTAAATTAATTATTGAAGAATTCCTATGTATTTTATTTTACAGTAATATTTTCCTGGGTGTTAAAGTATATATTTTTTGTATTTATATAGAACAGATTCTTTGTGGAGATCTTTGGGGGAGGCCTTTGTCCAGCAGTGGACGTCTACTGGCTGGTGAGATTCTTTATTATACTTACACACAAAAATATAAGAAAGCAGTACATTTTACGTATCTAAGAAGATCCAAACAGTAATTGTCCAATAACATTGTGCTACATGTCGTGTGCAGTGTGTAGTGTGCAGTAGATACCTTGTAGACGTGCAGACTGGCCTCTGTGCACTGTCTTGGCGAGAGCAGCATGTCCTTAGCGACGCCGAGCACGAGGTGCGGCAGCGCGTGCTCGCCGTGCGCCGCCCAGCGCGCCACGCACGCGCTCACGGCCGCCTCGTTCTGCTCCAGCGGCACCAGGCACAGCGTACCCGCGCCCAGCATGTCTACTACGCGCACTTGCGACGCCCACATGCCTGCAACACATCACACTTTGTTTATGAACTTGAAAGTGCATTTAGTAGAGCCTGTAACCACCCACTGCTTCTTTTTGTGTAGTCGATAGTAATAGTTCATTATATTACTCTCTGCCAGAACTCAGCTACCTGATCAGTGGGCCCAATTCTGTCGTGGCCGCTAAAATCTCTAAATTTAAGTTGTTGGTCTTTTTTATTCATATGGGAATCGAAAAGGATGGGGAGATGAATGAATGATATTTAAAATAAGCAGCGCAGCTGTCAAATTCAGCTTATTTTAGTCGGGATGATTTCAAATTCCTGCTAAATTACGCGTAAAATCGATGTTTGACGTGTCTAAATATAGGTTGGCAATCACCTCTCCCTTTTCGTTCTTAAGAACGTGAAAGAGACATACGACTTAAATTTTGATATTTTAGCGGCCACGCAGAATTGAACCCAGTCTTTCGCATTTACTAGTCATAAAAAATTCTATCATCAATTCATGTCTGACAATTAGATATAACGATGATGAAACATTTTATTTGTCTCCCGAGCTTGAATCAAATGACTCACAAGAAGATCATCTGGGATTAACGCTGGGAATTGATATAGCCACACTCGATTAAAGTCAGCGCGCTCAAGGCGCTTTCTGCTCTTGCCCATAAAATGTGGCTATTATTAAGAAATATATATTTGTAATCAAATCTAACCTGTTCCAGCTTTAGGTGAAGAGAATATGTTTTCAGGCAGCACGTCTGACAGGAAAGCGTCCGCCATTTCGTTGGCAAGTTGCTGTTCATCGGGACCGCCGCCCGCTGCCGCTTCGCGCATTTCTTGGGCCATTTGCACCCTGAAATTTGGATCTAAATTAGCAAAAATTAAATAACCAAATGTGCTTTCAAATAGAATGGAATCTATCAGTACTGCAGGAGTATCAACAAGAAAATTCAGGTGATTGTGTTAATTTGTCATCATGTAGAAAAATGCGCATCCTCTTAACAATATAAAAACATCAAGGTAATAGAAAATTCCACTCATTGTTTAAAAAAGGTAACTATTAAATTGTGACGTTCTACATGCGTATTGAGTTATGCATATCCCTGTAATCAGCAACTAATATTTTTAATTTTTCATGAGAAGTAACTCAATTCATAGTTATTTATTTTGTTTATAATTGATCTAACGGAAAGGAAAACAAGTAGAGATATGTTTCCGACCTCCTCTGCTTCTTCATGTCCTCGGTGTAGGCGTTGTGGTCGGTCTCGAGCACGATGAGGTGGTTGGTGTCGGGGCTGACGAGGAAGCGGCGCGGCGTGTAGGCGAGCGGGACCGCCACCTGGTTGAACACCGCGCCCAGCTTCTCCAGCGCCAAGATGCGCAGCGTGTTCGACGAGATCGCCACTATACCCTCCGCGCATTGCTCTGTGCAAGTACAATACAGAGTTTTAGTTTCAAGGTTGTCAGAGGCCCTTATTTTATTTGGCAATTTGGACAAAATAACTATTAAAATTCATTGTAAGTTCTGTGTGTACCCATCACTATTCTAGCAAATAAAATATTCTATTCTATGCAGTAAATCCTAGTAATTTAGTTATTTATGCAATATTTTTAAAGTTATATTATAAATTTAAAATTTACGAGAATCCTTATTGTGGTTATTCAGCATTTTTTCAAATTCATTATATGCTATAAAAATAGAATCAAGGTTATGTATTTAAAAAAGAAACTAAGTATTTTGAAAAATAGTGTCCACGGCATGGTTTGGCCACCTTCAGTGCCTGAGCGGCTCCGGTTTGGCTATGGAATATGCCGAGTGCCCCCTCGACCGCGTGCGGGAGGGGGCGCTGCTCTGCGACGCTGTGGGCTCATCACTGCATGCGGCAGCTACGCGCACCATCGCGGGCCCACCGGGGCGGGCCGCGCGAATACGTCGGTCATAGTTTATTCTAAGGAGTATTGTTGCTATAGCTGAGTTTATTACAGTACTGCAATGTTTATTCATCTTACAATTAATTATGTTCACATTTTTTGTATAGTAATCTAGACTTAAGTTACTAAACACATAAGCCTTTTAATTGTTCTTAATTGATGTTAGTGTCCAAACAAAATAAATGTAATTTGAGGAGCAATTATAAATTTTGCTGTTTGACGAGAACCATTATTTCATTTCACTAGTGGTTAAAAATGACAACATTCCAAAAGACAGTAAGTATGCCTGTGCAAATCACATTTTCGCTACTTTTCCTACAATCTACGACATAACATTTGGCCTAAGTTAAATTACCTGAACTGAATCCAGCAGCGTATTCTAAGCACTCGTAGGAGAGCGGTGTGAGGTGGAAGCGGTTTTGGTAGTGGTAGCCCAGCCACGTGCGCGACGACACGGCCAACACGGCCTCGGCTGCTTGCACGCGCACTTTGAACAGCTTCACTGGACGCGACCCTAGGTACCTGGACAAATACGTACGTACATCTTAAACTATGCACATCAAAAAGAATTTATTTTCAATTTTTCTCATTAGCTTCAGATACAAATACCATTTTCGTCACAGTTTTCGGATGAAACACGGATAAAGGTAAACATCATTAAAAATAAAGAGCAAAATGTAAAAAAAATAAAATGTGTTGTCAATTATAAAATACAAACCTTGTTCTGGTGTCTGCCAAATCACCACTTACAGGATCCAATGTGGTTCTGAGTAATACTCCATTGCTCAAGCCAATGTTCAAATGCAGTGCAGATTTAGCCCCACTCTCAAATGGTTGTTCTACAATACAAAGAGATTCAGCTCCGGCCGGCAAAGCTTGCATAGATCTTGGGGACAAACAATCCTGAAAGAAGATTCTTCATTACTTGTGATGCAAAATGGAAGGAGTTAATTTGAATAAGCAAATTATATTCAGATATTTTAGAATAACGCATTTTTGGGTTGTTGTAATCAAAGATACTCAGAGGTGTCCTTTTATCATCACTATAAAGTAAATATAATATTAATTTAGTGTTATTGAGATGAGTGAACTTACAGATGGATCCAAAGAGATGATTCTGACAGTGTTATCATTGAGACCGACGGCTAGGAACCACGCTCTCTGTTCGCCCGTTGCTACCGACCCCAGGGCCATACAAGATACATCTGATGACAGTTTTTTTCTTTCTGTGTACTCATTAAGTTGACCAGTCTGAAAATGTTTACTAGTTATAAAGTTGTGAAAATAAATGATTTGAATAGATTTGTTTATATTATGAATTTGTCCACGGCATGGTTTGGCCACCTTCAGTGCCTGAGCGGCTCCGGTTTGGCTATGGAATATGCCGAGTGCCCCCTCGACCGCGTGCGGGAGGGGGCGCTGCTCTGCGACGCTGTGGGCTCATCACTGCATGCGGCAGCTACGCGCCACCATCACGGGCCCACCGGGGCGGGCCGCGCGAATACGTCGGTGATAATTTATTTATGGGAAAATAGACGCTATAATGAGAGACATTGATACAAATTGAGTTTATGTTACTAAAATTAAACACGGGTGCTGCTTGCCTTGACGCGATCCCGCGCGTCTAGATTTTCAAAGAACATCTACAGGCCAACGTTTCCCACGTAGCGTCTATTTGATGTCAAAATGTCCCCCAACTATTGTGTCCCCAAACTTATAACAACTATTTTTATATGTGTGATAGATAAAGCCCCACCATTAACAGCTCTGGTCTTGGGTAATAATTAATTATTCAAAAGGTTTTTGCATTCTTGGAAAACATAAAATCAAAGACAGAATAATTTCAGGAAAAATATAACAGTGGGACATTGTGACATTAAGAGCACAGCATCATTGTGTGTGTGTACTCACGGGGTCCATCTCGAAGTAGACGAGCTCCCCGCCGGTGAGCGCGATGACGACCTGGCGCTGGTTGACGGCGCACTTGACGATGGTCTTCTTGCCGGGCGCCTTCCACTCGTTGACGCGCTTGTCGTGGCGGATGTGGCGGATGCCGTCCGGGTACACCTGCACCAGCGCGTCGCTGCCCAGCGCGTGGCAGCTCAGCGTGGGCGTGGTGCCCAGGAACCCCGAGTCCGTCACCTCCTCCACCGTCTCGCCGATCGACAGCACCAGCGTCGCGTTCACGAACGACACTATGATGTAAGAGTCATACTCCTCTGCAAAAGAAAAGTTATAGCTAGAATGGAGTCGACCGGTCCAAGGTTGCGATTTACAAGCCGGTGAAGACGATTGTTTAAAATATCAATGATCTTGCAAAGTTCTTGAAATATTAGTTACTTCGATTTAGATTTAATATCTAACTGGTCAATCAACTCGTCTAAACCAGCTTGTTATAGATTTGAATTCAGCTCGTCTGTTGTCCCGGTAGAATAAACGGCCGATACCTACCTCAGCGATGCTCGACCGTCTCATTGTTCGTCGCCGTAAGAGGATTCTGAAAAGAAAAACCACTGGTGTTTATGTATGACAAACAACCAGGGTTTTATTAGTAATTTGTTGTAAAAAGGAGCATATCATAAGTGGTTGATTGTGACGTCACTGTCAGTCAGCAACACGGACCAATAGTTTATAATCATTTAGCTCCTTTCATATATCTGCAGCTTTGGAAAACTACTAGAAGATGCTTTAACTTTACAGTTGGCTTTCTGTTTTAACTTAGTGAGCTAGGCTAGTTTAGTTTCAAGATATTCAACTTAATGTCGAGGTAATGATGAGATAGTTGTGTGGTCTTACCATCCTTGTGGCGGCGTACAGTCCACACAGCGTTGGGCGAGCCGGGCAGTTCCGATACCGCCATCTCCGCCACTTCCAGCCCGTGACGCAGCGCGCGCAGCGACGACCGCGGCCCGCGACCACAAGCCAGGTACACTTGAGGCGTGTCCTCCCCAGCCAAATCCGCTACATGGCAGGCTAAAAATCACAAAACTAAATTAATATCAATGTTGCCAGTATTAATATTGTTTGTTCTAAGTTTAATAATCATACAGTTGCAGTGACTTCATTACAAGATATTCTTTTATCAATCAGACAACGACTCACCTATTAATAATCATGTAGTTAATGAACATATTTGTATAATAAAGACAAAAGGTTAAACTTGCCTAAAATAGGGGAGAGTGAGTCCAGCTCATCAACCAATACCAAGTTTCTTAGTGGTCGAGGGGCAAAGAAGAATGTGTCGCCCTCTTCCAAAGGCATGGCTGAACTGAATTCTGGCTCATCATCTTCATCACCCAAGTGAGCTATTTGGTACAGATAACTGTAAAGAAAAACAGAAGTTTAGTTATGCATTACCAGACAGATGTGATCAAAATAAATCAAGATGAACAACTGTCCATCTCCACTCAGTGTGCACTTCCCCATGAGTAAAGAAGGACCTTGGTTCAGAGATGTTTGTTTTAGCATGTAAGATGGAGTAAGAGAGGTATAAATACCAAACATACAACGATTTACATGCAAATGGTTAAAATATTAATTCAAACACTTACTGGTTGCCAAACTCGCATGCAACAAACAAGAATCCAGTCTTCAAAACACACATGGCAGTTGCTACTGGCACCGTATCAAAGTATTTGAGTTTTATCTCTGTAACCATGTCCTCATCAGTCTCAATTGTGATTTTAAAGATATCTCCTTGCTCAGTTTGTGCCAAGAAGAAGAACATAGACTTTGTTTTGTGTGTGGCTGAGCAGACAAAGATCATGCCCCTTTCTGGGTCATCCAGATCATTTCTCCGTCGAGGTATGGGACATCGGATGTCATGCTGGTCACCCAAGTTCTTGTACGTGAGGTAGTTCTCTGAACAAATCAGGACACCAGATGGACCATCATTGCCTCCTGGCACTGTGATTAGGAAGTTGGCATGTTCCTCTAATGGTTCAGAGTATTTTCTGACAACATGGTTCAATCCCAAATCTAACTCATAGAATGTAAGAGTTTGCTGTGTTTTTTGAGCTGCCTCACCTGCAATTTATAAATTACATTGAAATAAAATTGTGCAACACAAAAACAAAGGAAATGAAAAAAACAATGTTGAAGTATAAATTTTGATAACCCCTAGAGCAGTAATTAAAAATAATAAGTTTTAAACCTGTGGGATCTGCATCAGCTTCTTCATAGTCAATCTCAAGACATGCAAACATGGGATTCTCAAACCCCACATCTACTCCCACCATGTGATAAACTAGTGTGTTAGACTTGTGAGCTTCAAGTGGTGATGAAATGGTCAATCTTGCTTCAGCATCTCTGTTCAAAATGTACACTAATTTCTGTTTTTCAATTGCACCTGAAAGTGAGAAGTTACACTGAAAAATAGAATACTAACATATTCAGATTGATGCGCAAGAAAAGTGTTCATATGTGGTTTTGGATAGCGTCACAGTATGTCAGTAACACGGACCAATTAGTATAATCATTATAGAATATTAAATTAATTTTATTATGTTCATTTTAAAGCAGCTTACCAATCATAACCGCTCTGCCTTTAGGGTCAATGGCAAGGTACTGTCCAGGGACAATTCGTCTGCATCCTGACTTGCCAAATGTTTCTTGATGTACTTTTTCTAAAATGTTCTTAGCGGCAATGTACTCTAATATCACAATACGGCCAGAGTCAGATCCAATGACAATATAATCTAAAAGGAAATAAACAATTTTAATGAAAATAGAGTAAACAACCAGTGGTTAATACTTATAACATGTGTTCTCGTTAATAAAGACTTCCTGTGCCATCACTACATACATCCCAGCATCCATATGGATTACCAAGAGCGACGCGCTGGCTATTATTCTATATGCACCTAGTTATCCCATACTCCCCTTCAGTTAGGGGCATGGAGCAAGACGATGCAGTAAATAGGTAGGGTACTATACACTTTTAGGTTAATTCGGTACCACCCACCTACCACGTGATTATGATAACCACGTGTAAAGTTTACAAGATATGAAACCTACCTTTAGTACCACCAGTAAGCCTGAAGGACATCATAGATCGGATTATGCCGAATATTTCCACCTTCATCAATGTATGGACTTTGCCGGTGTTAGGGTCTGGTCGCAATAGCTCCAAGGTTTTGCCACGTGATATCACTATCTCCTGCTGCTTCGTGCCCGAGAAATTACCGTGAACGGCATGGGTAATGGCTGTTGAGCCTTGTAGAGTTAAATTATACAAGTACATTGTGCCGGCTTTATCCTACACCTGGAACAAAGTAAAATAAAACCTATATTATGTAGTCTGGTCTTCAGAACACACGTTCCTACTTTGAGCCTTATAACAGGACAAAAATGTAAAGCTCGTAACTGACGAAAACAGAGAGATTCTTGTGTTTTCGAATGGGTGAGCTTAATTTCCTATAGCACCCTATAAACGACCACGATTGATAAAAATCTATCGTGGAGATACCAAGTGCATAAATAATATACAAAAAGAATAGAATAACAAAAAGTGATCAATATTTTACACTTACCGGCCTGTTTAATTAAAAGATTGCCGCAAAGCGGCTTGATTAATTTTATAATACAGACAAACCGGCTCACAAAGTTCAACGACTGCAAAATGGCGGCAGGAAAAAGTGCCATGATGTGCGAATGAAATAAAGAAATACACCAATCACGTTCGCTCTTCTCCACTGACCAATCAAAATGAAGCATTTTTCAATATGGCGACTAGTTTTATATTATTGGTGTTGCCATTAATGAAAAACAATCGAGAAAAAATATATATTCGTGTAGCTAATGTAGCTATTCGACAATAGGTGGCGTTTTCGTCGAGCCAGGATTAAAAAAAATATATTCAACGATAGATGGCGATGAAATAGGTCACAATAAATTTATCGTACAGATGGCGTTACCAGTATATATTTTTTTTCCTTAGCATAGCGCATTTTGTCATGGGGCTTACAGGTGCTAAGTGGCGCCCCCACCCTTTAAAAAATAATAACTCGACAAATAATCAATATTTCAAAAATCTTAAACGGCAAGAAAATGAATGAAAATGAAAATGAAAAATGTTTTATTCGAAGTAAGATTTTACAAATCACTTTTCGACGTCGAGGCAAGACAAGGAACTAGATGGTGGTGTTCTGTACTGTAGGATATATAGAACCCATTAACTTTATTTATTATACCTCGCTAGTAGTTAAAGATGGAATACTAGCGGAAATACGGCGCACCGCGAACCGAAGCTGTCTGCAGTAATTTCCGATAGCAATAGTCTTATATTTTCATGATGAATTATGTTATTTAAAATCTTAAATACTATTTTCAAACATACTCTTACTACTTTTACATGGATATACGACAAAGACACACAATTGAAAAAATATTCAGCGCAATAAAATTGTTTTATGTATTTAGCGATTTTTACCACGTAGGTACATTCACTGTCCAAAAATACAATAAAACTCTGCAGCACAGCCTTAGCACACCTGAAGATTTTACGAGATTTAAAATTCCAATGCATAGTTATTTGTAAAAGTTTTGAAAGGGCTGCTTTGTATGGCGTCTTTTAATTCTATTTTCTGGCTGCGCCCGCGCACAATGTATCCCGTTTGGCCGCACCTGAGTATTCCGGCGCATACGATGCCTGCCCACCTATAAAACGATACTCTTTTGAGACGGCTCGTTTCACTTTGAGTTGCCGCCTTCACTTCGTTTATATTTATTTTCTGTTATGAGCTGAGTTTAAGAAATAACTTTAGTCCGTCTGAGCTGCAAAAATATTTATTAAAGTTCATTACTACCTACTGAGTTTCGACAACTGCAGTTACAACTTTTATACAAAATCTTCAATATTTATTAGGTGGCGTATAATGCTGAGTCCAGTACCTTTCTATCCGTCAGGTACCGGTTCGATCCTCACGAATAAATTACGAGTACCAAAAGCTTTCGATCTTTTATACATCATCATCGTCATCATTAACAGCTCATACAAGTCCCCACCGAGGGGCTCGAGCCTACCCTGAAACCAGGGTGAATAGGCCTTAGTCAACCACGCTGGCCCAGTGCGGGTTGATCAACTTCACACACAACCCTTGTATTACTTCGCAAGTGTGTGCAGGTTTCCTCACGATGATGTGTTCCTTCAACGTAAGAGCGTCGAATAAACGTACATATGAATTCGAAAATCGAAAACATATTGGTACGTGCTGAGGTTCAACCCGCGAACTTCTGAATGGAAGTCAACGGCCCTAGCCACTAGGCCACCGACGCTCTATACATATACAAATACAAATATTCTTTATTGACACCAAGAATTATAAACAAATAACACAAACAAAGAAAATAATAGGTTTAAACAGGCGGCCTTATTGGTAATGTAGCAATCTCTTCCAGGCAACCCATTACCAGGAAGACGATAAAAAATAGAGTGGTGCGGGTTGGTGGCATAAAAATGTAACATACGAATATTTTACTTAAATAAAATACTTACACGGATAATAAAAATTATGTACAACCCACTACAGACATAAAATCCAATCCAATCTATAATTTTAAACGTTTATTCGACGACGAGGGTGAAGGTACGAATGTTTTATGTCGTGATCGTGAGAAAATCTGCGCTGTAAAGATATTAAATGGTCAGCTTCGATTTATATAAAAATAAACAATATTTTTTGTGTACTGTTGCCTGGTAGAAATTGCTACTACAGCAATAAGGCCGCCTTCATGTACTGTAAGTTAAGTACACTTTCTATCCTTTTTGTCAATTTTATTCTACGGTTTTTTCTAGTGTGCAATAAAGTACCTATATTCATATCATATCTTATGTATTACCTTACCTACCTATATTATGTATTATTAAGTTAAATAATTATTCTTGTATAGTATAATTTCAATGTACTATGTATGTTTCTATCTAGCTACATTGTTTGTTTGATTGTTTTTCTGACTCTATTCTTGCAATATTTTTTTCAATTTTTATGATCTTCTACTGACTTGTTGACGACCAGACGAATGCATTTTCCTCATCAAGTTGCTATTTTTAGCAGCCACTCGAGAATAATGAGGCAAATTCCGTATTACCTAAGTCTGTTATTGTGGCATGCGGCACATAACACTCTCATAAAGGCCATCAAAGACAGCTAAGATTCTATAATATTAAAAGGAACTGTGATCTCTTATTGTATATTATGTATAAAAAATTTCTCTAGAGAAATAGCACGATAAAAAAATAGTCACTCCAGTACACAATAATCATTTTGATCGGCCACTTTGATGTGGGATAGTCGGTCAGGTCCATTGTTTGAGCATGTCTTTTTAGTGTTTGCTAAGCTGTCACTTATATTACACCCTGTAGTTTTTAGGATGTGAAGGAGATTTTGTGCAAGTCGCTCAATGTGGTCCGCAACACAGAACAAGCAACTAGTATGGGGGGAAAAAATGTTCTGTGGGGGGAAAAGCTTTCAGGATATCATCAAAATCCTGAAGGAATTGGATCCGGACGACGCGACTTGGCAACGTTTGTGGCAGGATATCTTCACAATTGTAGTAGGTATCTTAAGCGTGCCGTGTTAAGATGCCTTAACTCTGTCAATTACGTTTGTGGTGGTCGCGGTTGGGTCGCGATCTGCGCGGGCGGCGGCGGCCCGGCCCGACTGCACGTGTGCGCTTACGCAGGAATCCTAATTCTTGATTGAGTGTTCATTAAACTACTTTTATTTGGAAAACACTTGTTTTATGAATAATTTGTCAGTCACCAGGAAATTAGATTTAAAATATGTATTTGCTTCGTGATTCTTGGGTTTAAGGATGCATTTACTTATTTTGCAGTTAATACAAGTCCGCCCTTGGTTAGGTATCTAATATTATACCGGTCTTGGGTTCGAATTTTCCTATGAAAATGTGTTTTTCAAGAGCTCAGTATTATACCACTGCTTTTTATAAGTTTATAAGTTCTTTTATATTCGCTGTGGCTCCCGCTATGGAAACTTTCGTTTTGAGACACAATTATATTTAAAAAAACACAAACACGTCCTCCTCATTAAGAAGAACTATAGTAACATAATAACGATCCAAATCATTTTTAGAAGCAGTTTGTAGGTTTTATTCATTTAAAAACTTCTTGCACATCTATTGACAAAATTATAAATGAATAACTCCTAGTATATAAATTGAAACTAGGCTTAGATTGTATTGCAACTTGACTTGTCTGGTTACGATTTACGTGGGTGATGTGGTTTAACACGTGTGCTTGGTTCGTCCGGCCGGCAACGCAGGCGCAGGCTCAGTGGATAGGTCTTGCAAACCATTTTAGTATTTTAAAGTATTTGAAATAAACTTGTATTTATAATTAAAGCCAGCTGTGTGTATACTATAATTTTCTCCTATTTTTCACTATTATTCTTCCTGCGTGAAGCATTACTCATTTATCAAACAGTTAATAAATATACTCAGCCTAAGGGCAGCAGCGTTCATTCGTATTATCTATCAATCAATAACAACTACAATCCTCAACTCGACTGCCAAGCGTAGGAATTGAGGCAACACGTTCTTTTCTAGGACCTTATTCCAGCAGTAACCTGCAGTAATAGTTAATTCTTATTCGATTTTGCAGTAATAGTTAATTCTTATTAGATTTTTCTGGAAAGTCACAAAACAGAAAAAAAAAAAAAATGTTTCTTGAGCTTTTGGTGATGTTTAATCACAACAATATTACTTACTTGTTTGGTTGCAAGATACCGTAGATTTTAAATCAGAATGTATATGTCACCGTAAGATTATCAATACCGTTAGATTACAATCTATCTCGCGAGATTGTAAACTATCGAAAAATTGTGAACCAAACATACTGATTACGATTTAACGGATTATTTTTCGATAGATTGTAATCTATCGAAATTAAACCGTCAAATTGTGAAATGGCATAGGATGGAACGCATCTCGCGCGCTGATTGGTTGATCGTCATATGCTCTGCGCCGCCATATTTGTTTGTTTTTTCGTTTATTATCTAATGTAAACAATCTGTGTTTAAGTGAATTTCAATTGATTTCGTGTTGAAAATAACTCACTACTTTATAATAAGTTCTATGAAATTATTGTGGAAGTAAAATGAATCCATGATTAATCGAAGAATAGTAGTTTGAATGATAAATGAGTTAGTGTTAGTCTCCAAAAATATACCATAATACGATGTAAAAATTACTGATTATCACTTAATAATAGATAAATACTTGATGTCACAATTCTTGAAGTGCATTAATTTTATTCAACTGACGCCTGTGTTTTATTTTCAACTGTATGGACATAGAACGGCTTGCTGTAATACCGACCAATCAGGAACAGCCTTTGGACAGTTGACAATTTAACGCGTGACAGATTGTGATTTAACAGTTTCACTTCGATAGATTACAATCTACCGAAAATTAATGCGTTGAATTGTCATCAGTACGTTTAGTTCACAATCTTTCGACAGTTTACAATCACGCGAGTTAAATTGTAATCTAACGGTATTTACAATTTTACGGTGACATATACATCTATAAATTATATAATATACCAACAAGAACGATGCATATTCAATAAGCCACGACTTGCTTAGGTGAAAACTTGACTTAAAGAGCTTAATTGCGCGATATGAAATTATAATAAGCTACGGCAGCTGGCGCTATCTATCAGTGGACCGGCAATTAGGGCAACACCGGTAGCCGATATCGATTTTAATATCGATTTCGAGATTAGAACACAGCCGCCAACTGTTCCACTCGATTAATAAGGTACGAGACTGACACTCTGTTTGTTAATAGATAATTATTGGTTTATTAAACGATTGCCTAATAAGCAGTTGACTTTATAGCAGGCTGATTTTGAAACGGTTTACATAATATCGTAGAATATGTAACAGATACCACTTTCCGAACTTAGTATATAACCTGTTAAATAGCTATGTTTTTCATTGTATACCTTAACATGCGGTACAGCAAGGTTTGTTTCGTATCTCTAAATGTTTTATTTGTCTGTCGAGCGAGTGGCATATAGAGTGCTGCCGCCGATCCGATAATATATCTGGACAGACGGATATATGCGTTCGCGCAGCTTTCGCGCCTTTTAAATTACCGCTCGCGTTATCCGGTGTCGAGTTAGTGCGCATGATAACGAGTGAGTTACTTCAGTGCGCTACTAGTGCGAGTAGGCGTGTTAATCTTCTTCAAAATCTCATTCGTTGTAAGAATAATTGTTATGCTCCAAAGTTGGCAGCCTCACCGCCCACTCGCGTATATCTCCGCAACTGAATATCGGATTTCATACTATACGACCGTCTCGTTAGTTTCTCGGTTTACTGCCGGCGGTTAAACCGATCCCGGTACTTTATAGTTTAGTTGGTGGTCATAGACAGTCGTAGGCTCGTTCGATTTGCATACGGTCACTTACCGACCTCAGCTATAAAGGTAGTAACGGTATCTATATTGGGGGAGAAAGTTCGTGGGATTTCACGATACACATTTCAAATGTCAGCTAGGACGCTTGCTTGATATGGTGAGATGTTTATTATACAGCAAACGGCTGTCGGCAAATTACATGCCTAATAAATCATAAATATAAGGGAAATGAAAATGACTATGAATGCAATGTAGTAAACGAATAAATTAGGCGGTAACACGAGCGGTTGGCTCTTTGCAAAAAAATGCAAAAAAAATGCTGTTGCATTTTGGAAACAGCAATGGTGATGCTGCTTATCTTAAGCAAATTTGGTTTATACTATGCAACATATATACTATGGGTCTACAGCTCTCACGAAATTTTGCACTACATACGAGCAATATGTAGTGCAAAATTTCGTGAGAGCTGTAGACCCCTATTTAAAAAACTAAATGTTCTTCCACTTCCATGCATGTACATAAGAGACATTTGTTATTTTGTAAAGAGATATCCGCAATATTTTCAAAAAATCGCGAATGTATCTGTCAGACAACAAAGGTCAAAATACGTAAATAAATTATACAAGCCCACTGGTCATAACTGGATTTATAAAAACAATGTTTATAATATGTGTATATTATTATATAACTCTCTACCAGATAATCTAAAAACGCAAGAGGGAAACATATTCAGGAAATCGTTGACTCTTTGGTTGGCGGATCGATGTTTCTATAGTGTAAAAGAATACTTGGAAAATAAATAAGTAGACACTAACAATAATTAACATGCAAAGATGAATAGTGTATATTTTATATTAATAGATTAATTTGCACGCCTGCGAGCAGGCTGGATAAATTGGACTGATTTCCTAGTTTTTAAGACCCATTGTTATACATTTATCTTAGCAAATAAACGATTTCTTTCTTTCTTTCTTTCTTTCTATGTACTTGAATATGAAATTCAAAGTTCTATTAATACCTAATTATAATTTGTGGCTAAATAAGACATACATAATTACTTTTTAATAATATGGTAAAAAGATTTGAAATTGGTATTGGCAGGCGTTTCCTAATGTGTTACTATTATTTTTATTTTTACGCGATTTTTGTATACCGTTGCGCATCATACGATATATGACTTTGATTGTGCATCATGCGACATACGGCAGGACGAGTTTGGTTGGTTATTCTGATACTAGGCGGGAATTACAGGACTGTATGACTGATTGGTCATCAAAGGTACATGTGTCAAGCAGAACAGGCCGTCGACCAGCGCTGCCGCTGACTCAGCGCTGTTTGGAAACGGCGCGTGGCATTGTCTTTGTCCACACTGTTTTTTAAACAAAGTTTCGTGGAAATTATTGCTATTGTACAGAGGCCATGTTTACTAAAGTGATTTGATGTGTTGATAGAACTGCCGACGTGCGTCATTCGTAGATGCGTTCGGTTCGGCAAAACACGATCGTTAGACATAATATTTCAATAACAACTGGACTGGTTGGGCCATATTTCACTAAGCTACGAATTACCAATTTTCTGTACAATTCGATGTGTTAATGCACCACGCAATGTTATACTTGTAACTTGTAGCTAGTTAAAGAAGTCCATAATTTACTCCATTAGAAGCCTTTCAATTAGAAAAAGTATAAGGACGATTTTATTTAATTTTCTGCCTTCAATAAATGCTCAGAAATTGAGTGAAATTCTCAGCAAACCTAGATTTCCTTCCTGATATAAGCGGGCTTTATGATGTAGAGCTTATAGTTGGCGTATAGGAATGCAATATGCCGGCCCTAAATCCGCAGTAAACATACCGCCCGCTACCGGCTACACAATATTCGACTAGATTATCTCGGTAGGGTTGCGAATTTGAATTTTTTTAGTAGTTTTAAAACTTTTAATTTAATGCTTTCTTATAGATTAGGTACGTACATTGTTGATACGACTAAAGATTTTATTCTGGCAGGGTCGCCATGCGATGATGGGCAAACCTGGGAGAGTGTTTAAAAATGAAAACGCGTGTTAGTCTCGAGACGGTCGTTTATTGACTACTCTAACTTACATCTAAATACTTATATCTACGTACATATGTATGTATGTAAGGGTAAGGTGAGCCGCACACTACAGAAATCGAAAAATCACATAACAACTAGGCCTCTGAAATAATATACTTGCCTACACGATATATCAATGTACCAGAGACATATATGTGGCCATGTACTGTATTAGAGAGACAAAAAGTTACTAGATCCTGCATTGATTACAGTTGAAATGTAACAGCTGATTGAATTTGCTCTCAATCACACCTAATAAAGTTACCAGCATTAAACAACACGTATGCAGAGCCGTGTTGACTCAGGAGATAACCCTATAGGCCCCTTCGGCGAGCAACGGGCCCTTCTTAATAAAACATCTCGATAATGAAAAGTCAGGCAGTCATGGAGGGTGGCGAATCACCCTCCATACCATGCATCTCTGATTCGTAGGAAACTAACTTTTATGACCCCCACAGAACTGCTAAAATTAAACGATGGTGCACCCATTTTGCAATAAATATCTTAATGATATGGAATCAGAAAGTATCTCGGTAAACGTCTCTATAAAAAGACTTAAGTGTTTTAAAGGGCGAGGCGAACTATGCTCTATCTTTGTTGCAGATGGTTGTTTATAGGTTATCTTGGTGTGGTTACTTTTTGCTGTTATTGGTATGGACTTGCATGGTTTCAAGACGACGACATTTGACATTCATTGCGTTTTATTCGGCGCGGCACGTGCGGAGCCACCTGTCGCTGATTCTGCACTTGTTCTATCGTGTATCACTGATGGATAAAATGTAAATTGTAATTGCGTTCCTACATCAAAGAGATAAGATATCTTGCTTTTTTATTCTATTTATAGCACTAGCTGTCTTTGTGACAGTGTCAAGTGAGATCTAGTTTTTTATTTGTAAGTTTTTTAATTAGTTATTTGTTTTAATTACGTGCTAGTTCGAATTCGAATTTCAAATTTGATTAGCTATTGATTCTTAGCGCGTTCGATGCAAATGGCCGGCGCCGGATGCGACCTCCCAGCCACAACGATGGTGACAATCGGATCCAATATGGCGCCTCGCGTACCTGACACCACCTCTTGTAATAAACTCTTCCTGCAGGCTACGTGGGCATTAACATTCATAGTTATCGGTAGTAATAAACATTAAGTCGTTTTACAAATGCCGACAGATAACATATCCCCTAAGAATGGCATGCGGCCAGCGGCATACACACACATAATAAAAAACATTACACAAATATACAAATATTATAGGTAGATTGATAAAACGACTTAATGTTTTAATTCAAAGATAATCCTTAAACCCACTTTCTATTATTAAATCCTTCATCAATCTATTTTTATTTTTTTACTAGCTGTCCGCTCACGGCTACGCCAGCGTTGCATTGTAACTTTTCCGTACACAGTTTCCCGTGGTAAAAGTATCTAATATGTTTACCGGGGATATAAGGTACCACCATGCAAAATTTCATTTAAATCAGTCCAACACGGTTCCAGAGATTAGCGTACAAACAGACAGACAGCGGATTTTTTTCAAAACTTGTATTTTTGTGTTCAGCTACACTCCCTTTATCACCTACAATCAGTATATTGAAAAACTAATCAATGTACAGACACGCCGATTCTTCAGTTTTATTATAGACCTGTGGTATAGACTATACTATAGATAGAAGAAGATAGATATGCAATGCAATTTACTGTAGAATTTGAACTAAAAATTCCAAGTAATATCCGTTAAATTTAAATGCTGTTATGAAATATATATTCAAATCGAACAAAATATGTCATATAACATAACATTATTGATGGCGTCGTGCAACGTGATTTCCGCGAGTTGGAACAATAAGTCGTTAAATAGCAAAAAACCGGACACGCTCGTAGCAATATCGTGACGGACAGACAGACAGCCTTTAGCTATCGGCGGATCATGTCTATGATGCAGTAAATCCATCTCAGTCTCTTGGAACCATTAAGAAGTCAATTAGAGTAAAGTCAACGGGGATGGAAGCTCAGTGAGAATAAGAAGGAAATAATGTTAGTAAAGGCTGTACCTACAACTTATAAACTGAGAAAAAAAAACATTTAAAAAGGCATGCGAAGTAGTAGGTCCATAAAAGCCTTAGATTTTAATGTTTTAGATTTTTTGTGGCGGGTAATATGACAACTGACAACGGTAGAGTAGATGCTTATTAGGTATGTTTAACATATTTTTCAATGTAAAACGGATTTTATTGGAGAGTAAAATGCAAATAAAATCTGATACCGCAAATAACATCGGCCGTTATTTAACGGACTATGTATTTTTAAGTCATTGTTTGTATAAGTGTAAATGTTTTTAATGAAAGGAAAGTCAACTATCTTAAAATTGATTTGTACTAACATGATTCTAATGGCATAACATCTCGATATCGTAACGGAAACCTTACCGTCACTATCTCTTTACTATTTATGAGTTCAGTTGATTCCCAAATAAATTGTAGAGATTAGGGGGCATCAGTAGAATCTGAGCAACAAAGGACCATTAAGTGCCTCCGCGCCGGTGACGTATCGGGAATGGTAAATTAGAGCCACGCACCTGTGTGGGCCCAACCTGGAAAAAAAACCGGCGCACCTCGCCTAAACGAATTATTAACCACTACCTGGGACAGTCTTGCTTACCTTCACAACCAAATAAATGCTGTCATATTTGTGCATTCTCACTCCATTGCTGGCATATACCCGACCATTTACGTGTTCCGGAAGGTTGTAAGCAATGTAATAAGAAACTGCGATTGAATACGCTTCACGGTTATTTGTAATAATCGAAATATTAGTCAAGTGGTCCCGCCTTCATTCTCAGGTGCATTTTTGTATTGAAGAAACGTTTGTGTTTTTTGTTGTGTTTTAAAAAGCATTCGAAGACGTCAAAAGTTTCCCAAGATTTGTTAATAAGGCGGTTTTAGGGATCCGTAACTATGTACGTTTATCCGAATCTGTTTCCTGGAAACAGATTATTTTATTTTCTTTATAAAAAGTGTCTTTTGTGTATTTTTCTTATGTGAATCTCATAAAGTTGCATAGAAAAATTGCTACCCCAGCATATAATATGAACGCTCTATTTGCTACAGTTACGCGACGTTGTTTAATTTACTCAAAGGTTTAATGTACGCAATAAAAATTACAAAAAAATCTATACACAATCACAACAAAAGACATAGACACAATAAATTATTTCTGCGGAACTCTGCGTCGTACAACAGAATTATCTGATCAAGTTTTGATTCGTCATTTTGTCGTTACAATTTTCTGGTTTATAGAAGAATTTAAATTAGGGTAAAATAGGCATTTCATTCAATACTTTTTTTGGATGATTGTACAATAACATGTTTTTGGTAATTTCTATTAGTAATGTATTTTATCTGAGATCTAATTATACAGGTATATTTAGAATACAAAGACTGAATTATGTTCAGGTACAGATATGTAGTTCTTTTATAATCTTGTCAGAAATAAAAGTGTTTTTTGATATATTTTTAGAAACTTACCTTATTTGTCTATGTTTCGTAAGTAATCAATGAGCAAATAGGTACAAAATATTTTTAATTCTGTATAATTAACGACAGTGTCTTTTTATTCTTTTCGAAACCGAATAAGAAGCCACGGGGCGATTTTTTTGCCTTGCTTCGTTCAGTAGATAAGCCTATTTCTATTACAGCTAGGCAACCTATACTTGCTTAATGCTTAACACAGGAGTCTCCGTGGTCTGGTGGTCAAAAGCGCGCCTGACGTTACAGAGGTTCCGGGTTCGGATCCCGTTGGGGTAGTTATTGAACAAATGTCATTTTGTGAGATTTTCCCCAGTTTGGTTAGGACATTGCAGGCTGAATCACCTGATTGTCCGATAAGAAAGATGATCTCGTGCTTCGGAAGGCACATAAAGCCTTTTTTGTTTTTCTCAGCTATTATCTAGGTACGGATGTTGTCGTTATAGGAGCCATGTCGGAAGCTTTAGGCTGCTCAATAATTCCAACACCGGGGTTTGTGAGGTAGGTTAAAGCAACAGAAGCATATTTTATATAATTATCCCTTTTTTTTAAATTGACCTATGTTTGTGTCGAAAAAGTACCTACGACCAATCAAGCACCGATTTTTATATTAGGTCCTTACATATGAAATTGCCGTTCAGTATCAAAAAAGTGAAACAAGTTTTTTTTAATGAAATTATTATTTAATCAATCGAAGTATGCGTCGTTGTTATCGATACACTTCCGCCATTTTATAGGCAGATCATTGATACCTTTGGAAAAAAAATCCTGGGAGCGAGAGTCTATGAACTGTTTGAAGGCGGTTTTGACTGCCTCATCAGATTTGAAATTTTTTCCTTGTAAAAAGTTATCCAAATTTTGAAAAAAGTGGTAATCGGTTGGGGCAAGATCTGGACAGTATGGTGGGTGACGCAGATCTTGCCCCAACCGATTACCACTTTTTTCAAAATTTGGATAACTTTTTACAAGGAAAAAATTTCAATATGTCCCGTTGATCCTGGCATGATGTCACGTTCGTGTGGTGATCAGTGGTAGTATAGCAGTGAGTAATGGCCGGCGAATGCGCGTACGCAGGCCTCAGGTCGATAAGTGGCGCCGCCGCCGTCACGGATAACCTCATGACCGGCTGCGCGCTGACCGGCCGGCTGCGGCCATTCGTCATCATTGTCCTAAGGATCACTACCTTGACTTGTATAAATTGAATTTGGAACAGCCATTGGAATGTTTAGAGTTAGTCGGCGCGTTTAGTACTCTGATTGAATCATGGAATTTTAACATAGTAACAAATAGAATACTCAGTTTGTAACGTCATGTGCTCTCCTTCGATAAAATTCTGTTATATAATAGTTCTGATATTATAAAAAAAAATGTTGAATTTTCCAATATTTATTATTAGTTTTCCAAATTGTTGAGATGGAAATAATTTCAAATATGATTGCGTTGGTAAGTGTGTAGTGATTGAATGCAGTGAAATTGAAATTAAACCAATTCGTTTGTTTACTAAGTTTACAATAAGCAATGCCCAGTTCTTGCACTAAGAACTTACTACTTATTATTTTGTAGATTTGGATGATTCATCACTTCAAAAAAAACTTTGAGATATCAGCCCTTATTACTTTCAGGAATTCCGAATTACAGTTTTTCTGTATAAACCTGTCAGTCAATGTATTCAGAATTTCAGACATATCCATATTAGAATGATAGATGATCGATCATTAGCGTTGGAAAAGTTCTCCAGAGCAACGCATCGATTGCAAAGATTCCTTTCCTTTCCAATGTGCTCCATAAAAATGTGCATTTTCATGCCAAATAAGGCCGAGTCGCCGGCGGCGGCGGCGCAGTAGCAGAGATTTCTTTTATAACGAGCTACCATAACAGAGTTACACTCAGATTACGTTTTATTTAAAATAATGTACTATACAACTATCAAGACTGGGATGAATTTCTTTTTTATTTGTCTCTTCTTTTTCTCCAACAGCTCTATTGCGTTAAACCAGAAATATTATCAGGATAGAAAGCTGAAATAAATTATATTTAAAGTTTCACAATTATCATTTTCCAGGAGGTAAATAAACGTTATGGTGTTAATTCTTACAGTACAGCATGAAAAATAAATTTGTTAAAGAATCCAAACTTTTGTTTTTCGATGTCACTAAATTCCAGTGTAAGGCAACATCACACTGGTAACTTTGAGGGCAAAAGGGATATAAAAAGATGCACTTATTTAATGCGGAAATAAAGTAATGAATGAGACAACCGCTCAGTTACAGTTTCCTCTTCCTTGCTACGGCCCTGTGTTTCTTGCTGTTTGGTTATGTCAACTTTCCTTGCTGAGTTTAGAAAAAGTCAACGAGCGTTAACTGAAATGGATACAACTGCATTACGATTTAAAACTTGCATCGAAAGATGGCAGTCATTAAGTTCTTTCGGCTCAAACTCAAGGGCCAGGAATCATGAATTAATTTATCTGTCATGAAAGAAGTTTTATGGTCATAATGAAACGTTTATAATTCGTTAATCTGATTTCGGTTACTTAAAAAGAGTCGGCGCTCTTTTGTAATCTATATTCGGTGTTTTATATTGGCAACCAGCTACGCAACTGTTTTAAAACTTTAAAAGCTGTTAATGAAATGA
Organism: Teleiodes luculella; assembly: GCA_948473455.1. Classification (NCBI taxonomy): domain Eukaryota; kingdom Metazoa; phylum Arthropoda; class Insecta; order Lepidoptera; family Gelechiidae; genus Teleiodes; species Teleiodes luculella. Next base: position 9,749,256 of record OX419593.1, read on the forward strand.
CGTTTTTGACAAGACTTATGCGAGAATTACTGTAATCCAATTTGAATTTTTAACGTCAGTGTTCCAGTAGCAATTTTATTATTTTTTAAATTAACAGCTCTGATAGACAAAACAGTAAAATAGATACCTATGCATTTGTAAAATTAAGATTATGTGTTTTTTTTAATATTAGTTACGACAGAAATTTAGTATGTTACGATGTCAATATTTGTAAGGTACTCCAGTACTTAAGATGATGCTGAAAAGATGACGATATGCATGTCTTTGTCCACTATATAATAATATTTTAAATAATAAAATATAAGCACCCACTATGTCTGGCTATATATTAGTGTTCTTTCTTATTACCAATAACTTATTACTTTTACTGAGGCAAAAAAGATTTTTTTACGAATAACTACTTAGAAAATTCAAAACATCATAAAATTCAAAACCAAATCTTAAATTCAGAATATTAGTGATATTCATCAACACCATAATTTATTATTATAGCCAAAGAACGTCTAATTTAGTACTAGGGGAATAACTTTAAGAAAACTTGAAACAAAAGAACATTCGATTAAAAAGTTTTAAAATCAAAGGGCGAACAATCCAATCACTCGGCAGGTGACTTTCCTAATGGTAGGTAAGGCACGTAGGTAAGTGCGCTTTGTTCAATAAGCTACTAAGCCGAGCTAGGAATGTGTTTGTGGCGCCGCGCCGTATAAGGCTCAGCAGCGTGGTCGGGGCTTGAGAAGGCATTGCTCGGTGACGTCACTCGCGGGCCGAGATGGACTCAAACATTCAGGTTGCCAGTACTATGTGATCGAATTATCAAAAAAAAAAGTAAAAAGCGTTGAGTTTAAATACGCAAAATTGGTGCTACGACTGCTACGCTTGCTACGCCGTAGCAAAGAGCTCCATAAAAATAACTCCCCAGAAAAGTGTATCTTTTTGCAATTTAGCGATAGTTTTCATCTGGGTTTGTTAAAATATTGTTTAAGGAAGGCGTTTTTGAAACAGAAGTTGTAATAAATTAATTTAACTTGAAATAATATTGGCACGCGGGTTGGTAAATCGCCATTATTGTTGAATACAGTCGAAATTTCTGCCCAATTACTCGGGCTATATATAATTTTTTAGTCACTTCGCAGGCACTTACAAGGAAAGTTGGACTCGGTACAGTCAAGAGCAAGCTAAGCTGTACACTTTGGACTTTTCACCGTTCTTAAATCCAGAATCGCGGTACGTGCGTTCAGATTTCCGTTCAAGCTGGGAACTACACAGTAATATTTTCCAGGTTCCTCCCAAAACGCGTATGTCTGGCAGCACCGGCTCACAATGCGCGCGCAACCTCGGCTGCGCGACACCTGCGCGCGAGTCAATGATCTTTGCGGGCGTCGGGAACCGAAGAGCTGCACGTGTGTGGCCCTACAATCCTCACTCCACGACCGACGACTAAATGCAATCTGCATACCATTATTCACCAGGATGATGAATTATTGTCCTAGCTGCGTTGCATTGCTCATGTAGTCTTTTTATAGCTTAAAATAAAGTTGTTTATGAAAGATGACGCTATTTTCTTCATATTGTCTTTCAGATTAATTTATTTTCAGGGTATACATATATAATTAATTTAATCAATAATTTGGTTTATACAGTGCCATGTATGTTGATAATCTTCAAATTATATTATCGTTAAAAAAACTTAGTGAAGTAAACTTCTCATAAACTCCACTTAAATAAGTTAATAGCCGAAACTCATTCAATAGGCACTCAAAATATTATTTCAATACATATTTTTTGCAAAACTTAGAAAGGCTCTCTAGATTTCTGACTTTAAAGCCTACTTAAAATAACAAAAGTCAGCTTAAAAAATAAGAATGGGTTGTAACTTTGGACTCAAGAGGCCATTTAAACATTCTTTAACGTAATTGGGTAGGTACGCTACGTAGAGATAAGAACCAGGTAAGAATTCGTTATGAGATTTTTTGTATCGAATTGTTACAAAGTGTGTAATAGGAACATATTTAACTATCTATGGTCTATGCCTTGTTTCTCTATGGCGTGCTTTAATTTTCTTAAAGGGAAAATTACAACATTTTACTTTAATTATATTGACAAGAATCTATCATAATACTATATTGATATGTAGGTCTATTCGTAAGTGAATATAAAGGCACAGAATATTAGCCGCCGTGGTTCAAATTTGTGATAATGATACAAACAACGAGTACAAAAGCTAGTTCTACATTTGATAGTGGAGCAGCTTTTGAGACGTGGGATTAAAGCACGAATGAGAGTAGGTACTTTAATAAATCACGTAGCAGAGGTGGTACACATTTAGGAACTATGTTTGCTATTTGTGTTATTCGGATTTGGCGTAAAACAAATTGCCGCTATCATGAGAATAGTAGAGTAAAAAAAATGAAGTAGTTTATTATACTTACTTTAAGAGAATCTGTATTTGTAGGTTTTTGTACTAAGGTTTTACTTTTTTAAAGCATGATTACTTGACTGCGGTGATGAACAAGTCCGGTGAAGCTTGATTGGTCGTACCTTTTCGACACAAGCATAGGAAAAAAAAAAAATGCGGTGATGAAACAATAATTTTATAATTAAGTTTCTTTGGTGCCTAAAATAGTGAGAGTTTATCTTTGTGTAAAGAATGGTTAATTAATAGTACACGTTTTAGTCAAAAATATTGTTAACCTGAAACATAAAACTGTTTCACCTGTATTTTAATCTTAAATAACTTAAGTTTTTTGGGTGCCAAAAGTTGACAATCTCTTCCGTAAAAGTACAGATCGAGCGTCGAGATCCATTATTACTTTACGGTACTCAGGCGGAGCGTGAGAGCCTGAGTGTGTACTTTTTGCCTTGCGCATGCGTTGTGAGAACCTGAGAGCCGCGCACAATGAGAACAAACTCGTTTACACAACACTAATTGAATTTCCCAAAGAAAACCTGATCGCGCTAATTAACCCAGCAGTTCTTTTGTTTCTTAGAGATTCATTTTGTTTCTTTGTCTCTTTAAGTAGTTTCTATTTTGTAGAGAAGACCGTTTCGCAAAGAGGTTTTATTTTGATGATGGCAGTTAGTTTAAGTAGCTTGTTTGTTAAAAGTACAATAATGATCTATTGGTTATCTATCGCTTATACTATGCTAGCCTTTTGTGGTCAAGTTTGCATCCGGATGCTTACTCTTCCCTAAATAATCCCCAATATTGAATAGAGAGAGCATATTGTAATGGCTGTTCCATTTTGTGCATTGGTAAAACCACTACGAAACATAATGTCATTCACGCTAATGCTTAACATTTGTCGCCGGCTGCAAAGGTCTGTTGACGGTGTCGACGATTTCTACTAAACTAGTCTTTTGAATACCAACTTGCTGATGTCAAGCATGTCAGAGAGGATTTGAATAGATCATCGGTGACAGTGATGCCAGATTCGAAAATAAAAAACTTGTGAAAACTCCAGTTAAATGTTTAAATCTGCCCGATCAAGTGAATAGTGTGGAAGTTAACCGTTTATACAATTTAATATTATGTTAAATAAAAAGTATTATTTATTACAGAGTTCTATTCAAATTAAATAAATTCGGTAGGACGTAGAATATAAAAAACCACACAAACAGAAGTTAAACATGATACGGATAAAAAGGGGAATAAAGGAGAAGAACTGTGGACATAAACTGTGTAGAATTTTTCTGTAATATACATAAGCCAAAGATGGCCCACTTAAATTCTTAGATATTTTGTTTCCTAAATAAATATACATATTATATTTTCCATTATGTTTTTTCTTTACTTTACTTAACCGCAAGATTTTACAAGGATTTGTCCTTGTATATTTATTTGGGAAACAAAATATCTAAAAATTTAAGTGGGCCATCTTTGGCGCCCGTACTTTATTATGCTTGTGCGTTTATTGCCGGTGGTGTCGCAAAGTCAACGAATCAAGCTTCAACCGACTTGCTTGCTTCTTTACGGAAGGCCCATATCCTCAAATTTTATATTTGTAGTAGCAGTTTTTAGATAATCTGGCACCACTACCGGCAAGGCGGTGTATTGTGGACTGCGCGGGCGTCGGGCTGCTTCTTACGGCCCATTGTTGCTTCCTACGAACAAACGCAGGAAACTGTAAAGTCGAAAGTCCGCTTGTCAAGATTTCGCCGTACAGACAGGTAGGTCGCAGCCTTGCAGGTGTCTGCGTCTGCGCTCTATGGAACCGTAAACAAGAACATAAACAATGTCGACCACTTATAAAAGAGCTCGAGGGCGCACAAAAGCCGCGGTTTCTACATTGTAAAAGAAGAGGAAGTTGTTTAGTTATGTGAGGGTATAAAGGAGTGTAACAATTATTACGGTGTCTGCTTTGTTGGCACGATGAACGGTGTTGGTACAACATTATTTGCGCTGTTCGGAAATATTCTTTATTAAACAATTAAACTGCTCGAAGGGGTTCTCATTATCTTATGAAATTCTCGCCTGAGCACAGGCCTGAGTAAGAACAGCTTCATTCTATAGCTTTGTAAAAACGGGTCGAATGTGATTAGTTTCTTTTGTAGAAAAATACTGATTTGTTTGCAGTATCCAATTCAACGCAACTGAGGTAAAAGTTGTGATAAAGACTAAGGTGAATATATGTAGGTATGTATTGTATTATATAAAGAAGGGAAATTTCAGTTAAATCCACACATACGGGGCGTAAGTAACGCTTAGTAACACTCCCGTACAAAATACTTAGTCGTTTTTAATCGGACAGTTTGCATGTAGTAGTCAATCATTTTTATTATTTCTGATAAAATTTTATATTATGGTTAAGTTCAAACCATATTTCAGTTTTTTTAAGCCGCAACTTGCACCCTCTACCTACACAATTTTCACGAAACGTTTTACTTCTATATACACATTTGTAATGTCGAAGCACTACAAACAAAGCCTTCCTCATCACTTTCCCCTTCGCATGACGTGGTGGCGGCGGCACCGTCGCGTCACCATGGAAACCGCTTTCCATGGCGACAGGCATTGGTCGGAAAATTCAAAATGGCGGCCGTATCGATCGAGGGGATGGGGAGATGGGGAGGCTCGGGCGGGGGGGGCTGAGGCTAGCTAAATTGAAATGCACTTACTTTATGACTGCACGGGGAAAACTCCGGTGTTTTCTTTTTAATGTATTAAAGTGCTATAGACCTTTAAGTTTTAGATATAAATATCTATACTCTGTATTCTATTCTACTTAAAGAAATAAATTAGTAATGCGTAGAAATAACAAAACAATATTTTTGAAAATACATATATTCATTCACATTAATTTAGTGCTTTCCGTTTTGTTTAAATTGATTTGCAAAATAATTATATACTGTACATCTTTCTTTCATGAATTAGCACTATACAAATTATATGAAAATTATAATATTGGCACTTCCTTTTGACATATTCAAAGTTACAAAACAATTAAAAGAATAATTCAGTTTAGACTAACGTAGATAAATGCATAGATTTAGATATAAGCTAGAGATCAGATCAGGCTATTTTGAGATTGCCATTCAATCTTGTTCGGGTAATGACTCTCGCAGTGACTGTCTGGTATGTGCTAAGACAATGTACGAATCGCTGAGGAGAAAAGATGCAATGCAGTAAATATAGCGCGTGCACACGTGTGCTGAGTATTTTTGAATTAGGAAGCAGCGTCGCCGGCGCCGGCTGTCGATTGCTGACAGCGCTGATGGGTAAATGCCAACCAACCACACTGTAAAAATTTTTGGTTAGCATACAATAGTATATTACATTTTATATATATATTTATGATTTCTAGGGTACAAATGTAGGTAAATTTATTTTTTACTTCTTTCTTAGTTTGTCGTTGACAATAGCCTCCTTCAAGTATATTCATACAATACAATATAACATACAATGGAATAGTGCAGAAAAATAAGTTATTATAACTTTGATAAATTTTATTCATTGACCCAGTAGTGTTTCCGACCGGCATGTCCTTGCTCTCACTCAAGTCCCTCTCTCTCTGTTTTTTAATACTTAGTATAGTAGGCAGCACATGCGGCTGGACATAATGTAAGCGTGATCTTTGAATGATTTCAAAGATCACGCTTACATCCAACTAACCCTGATGAAGTACCCCCGATATGGGTCAAAAACCGTCGGACCACAATATTGTTTATTTTTTTTATGATAAGAACCAAACTGTGGAAACAACAGGAGGTTTTCCCTACCCGTATCTACTGACAATATGATAACTTTTCTTCCTTTTTCTCCTAAGCGTCTTTACAGACCCTCGCACTGGAATCTTTTGAGGGTCTTACCAGCGTCGTCGTGTCACCTGAAAATGTGGGGGTCTGTTAGTTTATTATTGCAATTTAATCGTCTCCTTAAACGCTTCTTTTAAAAATACGATGATTTTTCCACAGATGTCAAAAAGTATGGCAAACAGTATTTGCCTATTTAATTTATTTTTATTTTTTTTTATTTATTCAACAAGTACATCCACATCATATACATCTCATTATATATTGTATCTTATTCTAAATGTAATATTCCGATGCATACAACTATAACGGAGTACATAGCTTACACAGAATTAGGTACTTACTTTAAAATACTATGATATAATATGACATTACTATTAATTAATGTTTTATTTAAATGAGACTAAAAACGAAAACTAGAAAAATTAACAAAAACTTTGTAAAAATAAAATAAATGTAATTTAAGATTTAAGAAACTTTGAAACTTTTTTCTTAAATGTAAAAGAGCTATCGTTAAAAATGTCGAGGTCACCGATATCAGTTTGAAATTTATTATAAAGATTAATAAGTCTCACAATAGGAGACTGTAAACCAAGATTACTCTTTACAGGCGGTGCTTGGAAGATTCTGTCTATTTTATGCCTAGGATAAGTCCGAGGAACTGTTATAAAAATATTACTCAATATCTCACTGCATTCAGTTTTAGAGTTGACAATTTTATGGAGAAATATAACATCTAATAGCCTTCTACGGTCGCGCAACGTGAGCATGTCAAATTTCTTCAATCTCAATTCATATGAGCACCTATGAGAAAACCCAGAAGAGGCAAAAGCAAGATGTCTGGTAAAGGCCCTTTGTATACTTTCAATGCGCTGAGAATGCACCGCATAAAATGGGTTCCACACCGTACATCCATATTCAAGACGGCTGCGAACTAATGCGTTGAATAATAATTTCTTAGTGTCTATATTAAATCCTAGCGCGTTACGTTTAATGAAGTTAAACATCTGTGCTGCTTTTTTTACGACATGATCTACATGAGCAGTAAGTTTTAACCGACGATCCAAAATAATGCCTAGGTCCCTAACTTCCTCAACCTCTTGTAGTGTTACTCCACCAATTATGTACCTAGTAACTAATGGTTTTCTCTTCCTAGTAAATTTTATATGTGTACACTTACTGGCGTTAAGGGACATCATATTCTCATCACACCAATTCTCTATAGAGTCAATATCCTTCTGCATGAGCCTCATGTCATCTAAAGACCTAATAGTCTTATATAATTTAAGATCATCAGCGTATAACTGCACTTTACAGTGTTTTATATTATCAGTTATGTCATTCACGTAGATAACAAAAAGCATGGGTCCCAAATGAGAACCCTGCGGAACTCCAGAATTCGCCAAATAAGTTAACGATTCATATCCATTAATTACTACGCTCTGGGGTCTATCACACAGGTATGACTGGAACCATTTCAAGAGAGATCCTCCTATACCATGTCCGCCTAGTTTCTTAATCAACCTAGTATGGTTCACCCGATCGAAAGCGCTGCTAAAGTCTGTATAAATCGTGTCTACTTCGAAGCCTCTATCGACTTCACATGAAGTGTCATTGACAAATTGAACTAGGTTTGTTTGTGTAGACCGACCCGCTCTAAAACCATGTTGATATTCTGAGATGCTGTTTTTTATTATTTTCGATAAAACCGGACACACAGTCAATTCAAACAGCTTTGCAAAACAAGAAATAATGGCTACCGGACGATAGTTTTTGACACTAGACAGTTCTCCCTTCTTATAGACTGGCACGATTCGCGCTCTTTCGAATTTATTTATGCTTTGAATTTTCTTTTAGTGTGATGTTTGCCAAAATTGCCAACAGATAATATCGGATTTTAGTTATGTTAATTTTATCTGTATCCTATTATTGCTATTAAAAATATTGAATTATTTTAGGAGTTTTACAAACATAAATACCTATATAATAATTTAAGTCGGGTAGATTGCATAAGTAGCTATGAGTTACAGAAATATTAATTTTGCTAGAGTATATTATAGCACTATCAAAAGAAAAGTTCACAGTAGATTGACTGTTACAACAATATAATAAGGGAAAAATCTAAAGAACTTCCTTCTTTTATACTTACAGAATGTTTTTTTCGTTTGCTTTAGGCACGCGCCTAAACTGTAGAGAGAGGACGGTCGAGTCAAGCTCAAGGACCAAAGGACTTATCAAAGGCGGAAGCGTTCTGCGGCGGAAGTCACCTCGATTGCCTCCTTGTTTCCGTTTTTTACATTTTTAGTGAGGGGACAACTATACAAGGTGATGAACCTCACTTAGATACTATCTGAACACAGTATAGTCGTATTTCAAAGAATGTTATTTTTGTGTAAATTTACAACAAAGAAATATTCGAAACAGTTGCTCTGAAATATCAAACTGCTGCAACAGGTGTAAATATCCGCCGGATATTTTACGGCAGAAACATTGCTCTAAAATAATACGAGCGGCAGTATATCTTCAAGAATACATTTGTTCGGCAGCCGAATTAAAATCTTTTGTTTTATTTGATTGTCTGTGGAAACACTGAATGTTTTGTTGGCGGTGCGTCTGAGACGCTGCGCGGGTGGGTAGTTGGTTTAGCAGGTGTTATCGCACCACCAAATAAACGATTGAGTTTATTAGCATAGTGTCGTTTGATGTGGTGTTTTATCTGCGCGGTGGGCGTGTCCGCAAGACAATGATCTATTCTGGTCGCGCGGTAAAGAGGCGGCCACGTGGCGGGCAGCTGCGCCCGCGCACGTGCCGCGTATTTATACGCCGACGCCCTTACAGGATCTTACAGTAGCTGATTATTCTTGATCGTCATCTGGCTTTTATAGGTGTCAGGATCGTTAGGCTCGGCGGTGTAACGTTCAGAAACACGTGCTGCCTCAGATAAGCTTCAACTAAACGTCAGATTGAAGCGATCTCTAGGAGTAGCTCGTAAAAGTCCAGGAAACATTCTTGACACTTGTTGTTAACAGCTCATATATGTCCCCACGGAGGGGCTCGAATCCGCCACGTTACTTACAACAGAAAGAAAGGTTTAATGTTGCTACCGCCGCCGCCGTTGCAGTTGCAATAGTCATAAAAAGACGTTAATAAGTAGCGTTTATACCTATTAATTACAGCTGAATGAAACTGAAGTGAAACGCACGAGTCTTGGAAATGAAGTCTTATTCAATCAACCACAATAAGAATATAAATAAAATATAAACAGTACCCACTACAAAACCAATCTGGCGTTGTCTCTTCATTCTCATTAAAAAAGTCATGTTGATGTTTTCCCAAAATTTTTTGATGTTACGGATAATTACGTAATAGGTATAACATAAGTATTACTTAAAAAATATTTTTCAGCGATATCTTAAAATATCGTAAAAAAATGAAACTGCTCTCAAGGTTTGCATAAAAAGAAAATATTTCTGACTGTTGTAAAAGATTTAATAAGTTTTTTTATATAATTTACTCTTGAATTTCAGTTGAAGTTGTGTGTTGCGAGAGCGAGAGAGCAGCAAGCATAACAAAAGCGAAAGTGTCACCTGGCATACGAACCGACCGGCGAAATATGAACACCGGGGTTATTAATCCGGTCAATTATTATGAAACTGACGCACCGAGACACGTCTTTGTCACATCCGCTCCTCTAGGGTTGGCACTTGACCAGGGATCTTTTATTGATGTCAACAGCGCGGTAGATGATAAAAGTAAAATACTGAGTTTCGTTACGAAGTCATTTTTATTAAAATTTTATTTATTGTTGTTGATTGATTTAGAAAGCCGTTGTTGATATGAAAATATACATATCTGAACACCTACATAAAAACGATTAAATGAATGAATTTGTAATATTTAAAAATTTATAATATACAGGGTTATTTTTTAGTCAGTGCACAAATTTTAAGTAGTCGTAGATTAAAGAAAATAAAAATACCCGTATATTTTTATTTTAACACGTTTCATACAAAAAAATCGAAATATCGCCATTTTATGCATAAAATTGGTATCTTTTGTATGGGAAGAAATTTAATACGCGCCAATTTTCTTGATACTTCGTATAAACACTCATTGGCATAATTAATTGGACACGTATTCTGGTGTTTTTTGAAATTCGTTGTATGTATAAACGGGTTAAAAATTATGTTATAATTTGTAAAAAAAATTTTTTTTATCGTCTCATGTGTTCTAGTAACGATACTGACTGTGTGCACAAAATATGTGCACTGATTAAAAAGATTTAGTTCAACTGATTGTGTGGAAAAGCCCGTGTGATCTGCCTTCTAGCAACATAAGGCAACATCCCTGCGCTCTTTGCCTGAGTTGCGCGTACGCCGCGCCGCCGCCGCCCGCCCAGCAGCGCCCAATGCGCGTGGACAGGTGTGACCGGCTGCCGCGCATTTTCATACAAAACCAACGTTTCACATATAAAAGGCACTTCCTTTCATCCCACCACCTACCGTCGGGAATGCCCATTAATTTGCCAACACAATATTTTTAGTGCACGGCTCGTGTGTAATATATCGCGGCCACGTGTCGCCGTATGTCGCTCGAAGAACGGCTGCGTCAAATTATTTTCGTTCTTGTCACAAGATACAGCGTTCATCTGGACGGTTTTCCTTTAAAAATCAGCCCGGCTGTTGGCTTAATGTGGGCACAGCACAGGCGTGCTTCCGCTCGAGGGAAAACGTATGCGCGATGCCGTGCCAGAATCACGCCGACGACTTTGATGCGCTCATCGAATATGACTGCCTCATTTTTCATAAAATTCAATCTTAAATTCTCAAACAATATATTTTCATTATCACCTACATGTATATTATAACAGTTCATGTCAGAATTATGGTATGAAACTAATTCCCGCGGTGCCACTTCCTGTCAAAGCGAGTCGTTAACGGGTAAAGTATTGCAGACTGTTTGCGACAGTGATAAGTGCTCTTGTGAAATAGACTCTTCAGCATCATGAGTTCTTGGTAAAGTCATAAAAACGGTACTCTTAAATCTAGGTACACTCTAACATTAATTTAGTTGGACGGAGTGCCCACTATAGCAAAACAAAAAGAGTAACGAAAAACTTATAATAAAGCTCGCGGGCTCTGCAGTTTTACTGCGCCGTAAAGTATACTTCAATCACGGTTATCATAACAATCACCATACATCTCACGGGGTAAGGTTGTATGCAAATCAGCCAGCAATTTCCATGGAAACTGAGCGTTTCTTCCGTGATGGATGTCTGCCGGCGGCGCGCGCTGCCTACGCTCCACCAATCAACGCATTATCGCGCCATTTTATGCTTTTCCCGCCAAAACCATCAATCATACCTAACCACGATCTTACAACAATCTCATAGTTGTTATTTTTATTCTCTCGACCTGAATATAACCATGCATATCTATAAATCTAAAGAGATTGCGGCTGTTATTTTTCGGATGCCAGATAATAGCGCTTTGTGATATATTATAAAACACAATCCTTTTTATTACTGCTATGACTTATTAATGGCAGCTTTTTCAACGGAAGATTATCATCAAAGACAAGTTCATGCAGCTAAATTAAATATTATATAGGTTGATGAGGTTAAACTGAGGCTATGTGTTTAGCATTGTTTGTTGTTCCGGCCCATGTTCTGCAGTATGAATATAGGTATATGATATGATTTACCGCATTATTTTTGTACAGACTTGTTAGTTGTCACGTTGGTGGTCGTGGTGATGGAAATAAAACAAAAGACAGCTGACGAAGTATAGGTCGATGAACAAACGGCGCCATACTATTTGCGGAGTAGGCGGTTGGGGGCTAATGCGATTCTGAAGTAGATGCTTAAGAAAATAATAATGATTTTGTAGTTCATCAACCAACGCACCACTTACACAACTCCTCTCAGATATCACAATTCACATCTCCGTAGGAATCATAAAAATTAGGAAAGCTTAATAATATGGGCCCATTTATCGGCTGTCTTCGGCAGTTTATCGTCACACTCTACGATGACACTAATTAACAATTCCGGCGATAATGACACATTTATCTTTCTTCACGAGAAAAATATCTGGAAAAATGATATTCGGAATGACATAAAGGAATGCTCGGACAAATGTATCGGGCGGCTGTTGACCGCGGCTAACAGACACGGAAAAATATTGTTCTACATTTCACGCGACGTAAATAATATTTTCATAAAGATAACAAACGACTGCACAGCTGAGGTATGTCGGACTAATCTATATGTAAATGTCAATAAATGCTACAATACCTATAATAAAATTCGTTCTTTACTCGTTTCTGGGAACTCAAAGCACTCAAAGATGGAAATAGGAATAACATACCGGAAATTGCAGGTGAAGAAAGCTGCATCGGTTATGTAGTTTGGTGCTTTATTAGTTAAGAGAGCAGTGAATATTAGCGGCAGTTAAATGTATTTAAATAAACATTTATTTTAGCAAGTTGCAGTGATTCGGTGGCATTGCACATGCGCGACGGACATCCGCAACAACTGCGTGTGGAGCGCAGCGCATTTATCACCCGCCGTGTTACTCACGCGCCGCCTCTCGCGCAAATATCAGACGACACGATAGTCTCATCATTAGCAGCGAAAGTGATTCATAATTAGCTGCAGAGCTCTGAGACGACTGTCAGAAATGTTTCTAATCAGTACGCTATAGACAATGCATTTTTAATTTTCCTCCGAGACGACTGTCAGAAATGTTTATAATCAGTACGCATAGAGATTGCATTTTTAATTTTAACACTTTGCGACCAGCCAGATGTTCTGTACCATCTTTCCGTACACACTTATATCGTACATTGAAGGAAAAATAGTTTGTAATTAATCTCGTGGCGTTTTCTAATGCTGTGCGCACACGCACCGCAAGACAAACGCCGACGACAACTGTTGTCTGCTCGTCGCGACAGCTGCGCTCCACTTGGGAGCACCAAGACTGTAACAAAGACACTACAATTCTCAACTCTATCTCCAGGGGATACTTAAAATGCGGCACTCACTTCGTAATCTAAAATTATCAAGGATGTGATTGAAAGTGACTGTCAAGGAACCGCTGTTCGATATTAGTCATGAAAATTACAGGGCTTTGTATTAGATCAAATTAATGTTCAATGTTAGTAAATGATGGTATCAATTTAACCCTCCCGCCCGGCTGATCACATCGGACTGGGACATGGCGGGGATTCTGTATGCTCCTCGTCGTGCATTAACTCTTCTTGAATTTCTCGGAAAGTGTTAAGAGATTCATAATTCTGGGATAAAGTAGAAAAGCCACAAATATGTTTAGCGTTTGCCAACGGGGGATTGAGGGCGTTGAAGGAAATCATTAGGCAAGATGGTGAGAATTATCTTTGGAGGTGGATGGAGGTACATATTTATAAATTACAAGGAAAACTAAATACATAATTCTGCGGAGAACTTTTCACTTGTTCTTGGCTTGGTGTTTGGTCGATGGCCAATGAAATTAATTAAATAATCAATTATACGATATTGTAAGCGCGTGTCTTGTATTATTTATACCTATATCTTGTAATATTATAGTGTTGATGTTTCATACTACCAGAAAATCTTTGAGTGAGTCATATGTACTATGAGCGATGTATGGAAGAGGCGCGGGCGCCGCTGCGGACGAGACGTGATTTATTCATGCTCTCACCGCACATGCACAATGTTTGTTGCTTTTCGCCAAGCTATAATAACATACTAAGGAGGCTGGAACTTTACACATCAAAATGTTTGTTAAAAGAGACTCGATATTAATAAGACCAGTATAATTGTCATCACATCATTGTTTATTCGTTTACGTTAAAAAGTGTGTTGTGTTAAAGTGGTTAAAACTCTGTTGTGTTAGGTACTGCTAGTCCTTCGATATTTAATTTTAAATCCAGTTTTGTGGTTTTAAAAAGTAATTATTTAGTAAGTATTTCATTTAATATTTAGTACTTCGCAACTTAGGCAACAGCACGCGTCAGTCTATCCAAATTAATCACAGATCATAATCCCGCCTGCGTCGGCGCCGCCTTCTCTGTTTGTATAGGCGTGTGGTGCAAGTTAATTTATTATTGTATCGTGAACATTACACGTAGCTAATTCTTTTTTTTAAGAATTTATATCCCTGTAATGCGTGGTAATGCTTAATTTGTAAGATCTGATCTGATCATATTTGACAATAATTTAAAAGGTAGAATATCATTTATCTTATTATCTTTCGTCATATTCTGTTAATTTGGAATAGGGACGTGCTGGGGATTTTTTCGTTTGGTGCTGTTGGAGCTTTTTTACTACTATAAGCGGTATTATTTTCTTTAAATTTCGTTATTCCTTAAAAAATACACTTTTCACAGATGACTTTGAAAAGTTACTTATAAACATGTCATAGGAAAAAGCCTGGTCACTTCCCAGTGAATTTGCGAGTAAAAAGAAAGGCTAATCAGGTTAATGATATAAAAAGTGAAGTATACATAACACCCGTGTACTTGAACCAACCACGCAAGGCGCGCCGGCGCACGTGCGTGTTTTCTCAACCCGACCGGCCGAATTATTCGCCTCGCTTGTTGATGCACAAACTACCAGCTCTATACCAACTGCTCTAATATGCGACCAATGGAAGAAGACACCTGCCGAACAAGAACAAAATTACATGATTTCTTGTATAGGTACCTCATTTTCAGGGTTCATCTCTTGGGTAATAAAACACCCAAAGCAAACTTCTCCTTAAAATGCTTTCTTTATGTTTAGAGCAAAGTTTTTGTGAAATGATGATTATTAGGTCTGAAATTGAATGACTGTATAGTGATGAAAGGATTCACTTTAATCTGGACGGTTTGTAAATATGACGTGTTAAAAAGTTTCCAATGTTATTGTTTACAATAGCAAGTGTATAATCCAGCGGTTTGATGATAGATGCTTTTAGTTTGGCGCCTGAAATATAAAGTTTTAACATTGAATAGCTTTTAGTATGAGCAATATTCTGTTTTCTTTTACGAAGATATCCTTCATTGAATTGTATGAGAAGAAGATGATCAAAATTTTGTTAGCAAATATTTCTGTGCTAGAAAGTCCTTATAAGTATTAATTAATGCGGTAAAACGTTTTGCATGCGATTTCTTAATGCGAATGGCCGTGCTTTCGCATTTAAAACGAGACATTTAATTTTATATCCAGTTCGGATGTTTGTTAATTTAAAGACTATTGCAAACAGGTTTTCTAACCATTTACTGTTTTCTAGAAAGCTGTTTTAATGTAGCACTACAGTACAGAATGGAATATTACTAAGTTACTATGTAATAAACATGGTTCTTCCAAGACCCAAGTACATAAATTACCTGCATTTCGCAAATGCATCTAAAATGTTTTTGGTGAGGCATTTCTATTCTATTGAATTAGTAGGGACGTGTTTTCGCATAAAATCAAGTTGTATTTAATTAGGAGGCCTAATGCAATTTGGCCGATAGCGTCGTTCGGTGCGCTTGCGAGACGCCGCGCCGCCGCCGCCGCCGGTACAAATTGGAGAGCGCATGTCGCTAACTTAATCAGAGCCCCTAGCATAACAGGCAGTCTGTTTGATCGCGATAATTGTGATCAACAATAAAGAGATATTATGTAAAATATATATTATCTCAAATACTGTTATTTGAATTTTGTGTAAAGCTTCACCTTATGTATTCTACTATACGTACCTAGTATGCCCGTTATCCTAATATTTTTTATTTGCTCCTAACTACATAAAAAGAATTATAAGCAGAATTTTTGTGTATTTTATTTCGTATTTATTATGTTTCCATTTCAATATCTTGAAGAGATATTTTTTTCACTGTCGACAGGACAGTACCTATATGTATTTTAATTTTCGATAGATAATATTCGTTTGTAGCTGATAAATTCCGTAAAAAAAAGACAAGGACTGCTTCTACATTTAAGTTTCTTCATTATGCACGCATTTTCATCAAGTTTTAGAGAAAAATTTAAAAATAATTAATTTATTTCAAGCTTAATGACCGTTTGAAAACTGTCTCATCATGACCTTGCTGTCAACCTGGTAAGTGAAATCAAAGAAAGTAGGAGCGCCATCGATTGCAGAGCAGTATAATTATACTACAGAGTGCACGTGCACAAATCCCCCTCGCCCCTCCCCCTGTCGCCATAGTTATCTCTGCGCCCTCCCGCCCTCAGGCTAAAGGTTTCCATTGCAGACACCGGAGCGGAGCTATATCGGAATTTCTCTATACAAGTTATGAGATTATTGTGATATGAGCTGGCTTGTTTGTTTACTTTGTATAAAGATTGTGAAAGATACCACGACGATTTCTTGGCCTACCATTTTACGAGTGTGATGATGAAATTTCAAAGACGTTAAATTAAAACAAATAAACCTGAAACATATTTTAACAGCAAAAGTGGGAATTTATAATTTCCGCGTGAAAAAAAAAACTGTTTGTGATGAAATAAGGAAAAATATATTATAGGTAGATACCGTACCATCCAAGTTCAATGACTTCTAAACAATAACAGTTGTGCACGCCGTTCTAATCCATAGGAAACCTTTTTATTAGATTGGTGTAAGTGTACGGAAGAGGGCGGCCGGCTGACTTGTATGGGCTCGGCCGTTGATTTATTTATTTCAAGCAAGTAGGTACTTTCATTTGATTAAATTATATCGGGGAAAAATTAAAAGTGTCTATCATGCTATGCTGAAGGACTATAACTCGATGGAAATAAAGCAGAAGCATTGACAGCTCCACTTGTTTAAGCTAATTAAATTTTACATTAATACTTTTATAGGGCATACTAAATATTTATTTGTTTCTTTAGATATTTTTTTTACATTCTAGCTGACCAAACAGACCCTCTGTGGCAGGTTTATGACCTAGAAGTTAATTGTGGTCATTATTATTTTTTTAAATATTATATTTTTTAGAAACTTACCTAATATTACAAAGTCCAGCTATTCACGCGTCGTAATGCCGTGACTGGGAAATGAGACAAACTTTGAGAGCAAAGGAACATCTGTACACCGACACGTTTTTAAACATTTTACAGGGCGATTTACAATTTGTATTTCAATGTACCAATACATTTTGCGCTTCGTGTTCGTATACATTTTGCAAATAGTTGGCAGGGGCGGATATTTGTGTATGGAGAGCACGTTCCGCTTACAGCGAGAGTGGAAAACCGTGTAGTTTGGACTCGTTCTTAAATGTTAAACGGGATATAAAATTACGAATAATGTTGTTATACCTATTATTTCTGATGCTCTTACTTTGAAAATATGTTAAAAATATAGAATCTGAGGTTTTGTTAGGTATTTTTCATATAATATAAATAGAGCTCTTGAGTTTAAGTTAAAAAAAATTATATTATGCTACTGGGCATGAAATTTGATTGGTATTAAAGTATTGTGATACTAAACTCTTTTTCATTGCTTGCATTTAAAATTTTTCGTATCTAGTTTAACCACTATATTATGATCTAGAGACATACGACCATAACATTATTATACAATATAATATCGATGGTGGAAATGTCAAAGGGCTTATAGGACATTTTGACGAAAATCACTTTTTGATGCAGTTCTATTCATCTCGTCAAGCTCTTTCGATCTGTATATTTGATATTTTTTTATGTCAAATAATGGAGCTAGGAGAGAATTTTTAAAAATGCACTTTTTTCGATTTTTGGTATTATAGGTCAGTTTCATATAATTCTTTATGCTTAAAGGACATTAAGAAATTAAACTTAGTAATTTATGGATATTTACGACCCAAACTCACATATCTTGTATTCACACGTATAGGCTTAAAGGACACGTAGCATAGGAAGTTAATGACATGTGACTTATAATTATAGTGTCTAGACCAAAAAGTCCAACCCTTAATTGAGCTTTTCCCTGCTTTTTGTGCAGGAGGCGTGATATGTGACGTACAGAACTATCCCATTTTACACTTGAGACTGGATTATTTCGTTAAAATTCGACTTTACAAAAGAAAGTTAAGACAGGATAGAATGGCGTACCTGTATTTAATCACTTTTTGTAACTATAAATCACAAACATTTTCGAGATATTTTATTCTCTAACAATATATGGTTTCAAACAAACAATCGTAATAATATAATGGTTTCAGGTCATAAAACCAAAAGAATACAATAATATCAGCGTTTTTAAATAAATTAATTTAAATTCCTTGCTTATCTAAAAAAAATACTACAAAAAATACATGAAATAAAAACTAACAAAAAATGAATAAAAGATATTATGTTTTAATGACAGTCAACTGTGGTCAACTAAATTAGGACAAAAGAACCAATCATCTCTTAAAATGTGCTGAAATTTCAGATAAAAGCACTTGAATGGTAAAAAAAGTACCCCATTCTAACATTATCACTTCGTGGAATAGCATTAGCTGTACTAAATTGTCACGAAATCAGTACGTTTGCTAACGTTAAGATCTATGGGAAGAAATGTTGACTGGTGTTGAATACCGAAACTTGATTAACTGACCAACAAAAGACCAACGACATGTGGTGCCGTAATCAATGCTTGCTTTCCATTTATTTTATAAAGACGGCAACACGAAAAGGGCTCTCAGGTTAAATTATAGTGGCTCAAATATGTAGCTACGTACATACGGACAATCCAAGAGATAAAGCAGAAAACTGCATTATGAAAGATCTGTTCTTAATAATAGTCAAATCACGAATCAGAAAGAATGTGACATAGAAATAAATTGTTGTAAACAATTCGCTAAAAAAAGATTCTGTTCTAAAAGGTTCGGTTTTCATAGAACTGGAAACAACGAAGAGGTCAATAAGCATGCAGGTGGCGAGTCAAAACATTCTGCTTATACAGTGTAAAGGACAGATTTTTTGTATGGTTAGACCGCAATTGTCCTTTAAGACCTTTTAATATGTTAAGTGCAGTCCTTTAAGTCCAAAGCACTTCTTAATTTCTTAGTCTGTTTTGGCTTTAAAGGACAAGATCATAAAAGTACGAAACTTAAAGGACATCTATCTTTTAAACTAAGCTAGTTGGGTTAAATTAAAAGCGTGGATACAGTTCAGCTCAAAAAAATATAAAATTTGGTCTTTAAACCAAATTGATCGCTTTAAAAACAAAAAAGTTATGCACTTTTTTCTATAAAAATCGTTTTTCTGCTCTCCTGTAAAATGACGATTTGTCCTCTAAGCCCTTTGACATTTCCACCATCGAATATATATAAGAAAAATGTGTTTGTTTTTTTTTTGTTTGCCACACAAACTATAACACTTTTGTATTTTAATATTTATTCTTTCACATTGAAAATATGCAACGAATTGACTTGATTTTTTCCACAGAGACAGATTGAGTGCTGGAGAGTCACATCTTACTACCGCGGGAAAATATCGAATTTCCACGGGATACGCCTAAAAATAAAGCGGGCTAGTTTAGTACAATATAATTCGTAGCCGTAATATTCAGTGTAGCTATAGCCAGTATCTATTTGCTTGCTACAGAGCGTAGTAGTTACCCCTTTCATGTCGCCTCTCCTGGGAGTTCGGCCCCGCCCGGATCATTGCAAGCGCCATTGACTCAGCCGTGCCTCATACATTATCAACTAGCTAGCTACAACAACATTACTTTGTAGCATAAATATAGGCATACCTCCTACAAGAGTACAAGGTGGACCGACGAACTGGTGAGGGTCGCGCGGGAAGCCATTATTGGATGCGCTTAGCGCAGGACAGATTGCTGTGGAAAGGGTAGACCTTTGTCCAGCAGTGGACGTCTTTCGGCTGAATGATGATGATGATAAATTTTCATTTTTGATCAATCATCGACATTTTGATATTTTTGCTTTTGATTTAAAATATAAAATAAGTTAACAGGTGCTATCTGTTGAAAAAATTATAAACTATTTTTAAGCTGTTCCCAAATCTCCAATTTCAGCATAATTTTCATTATGAGCTCGAAATCGCCTCTAAATGTTTCAACAGAGGTTTGTAAATCAGTCCAATATTCATCATTATTCTAAATCTTTTAATCTGAAAGCTTATGTACGTTTTTTATGTAAAGGTATGCATATATTACTGCGTATCTTTAAGCAATAAAATTTTCCTTTAGAGCGTTATGTTTTAATACAAGTCGGCAGGTATATGTAAGTGACGGACATAGAAGGAGGTGATTATGTAAGCTGTACAAATAATGGGCAGTTGGTATGCGCAACCAATGGTACATACAACAACCTTATACTTAAGTGTGACTTAAGTACTTAAGGCAAGGACTAGTAATTATTTTATTCAATTAGCTGAATTAATTATTCTTCAAGAAGGAATCTTGAATGCATAATTAAGTTGTAACTAAGGCTTCTACAATTTTATAGTAGTACTAGCGACCCGCCCCGGCTCCGCACGGGAAAATGGTTATTGTGGATTATTCTTAAGTATATTATGCATGTATTATACATATAAACCTTCCTCTTGAATCCCTCTATCTATTAAAAAAAACCGCATCAAAATCCGTTGCGTAGTTTTAAAGATTTAAGCGTACAAAGGGACATAGGGACATAGGGACAGAGAAAGCGACTTTGTTTTATACTATGTAGTGATTTTAAATGTAATTTTTAAATGTATACCTATTTAATTTTCGGCTATTCTTGTTCACATTTTTATTTTTAATTTAAACAGCAAATGTAATTTTTAGAAAAGCATGACATTCTATACAATGAACTGAATTTATTTAACAGCCTTAATAAGTAAAGCCTTTATTTTGTTTATCACAAAAAAATTGTGATCATGTTTTTTTATACCAACGCGTGAAGGTAGATACAAAAACAAGTAAAGAAAAATCGATGAGCTTTTCCCACAGCGGTCTGGTAACGGCAACAATGGTATCATTTTCGGCGCGCTGCTGCCGGAAACGCGCCGCGTGCGCACCGGATACGCGGAAGTTTCCGGCCCGCTGCTGTAGATTTATTGTACATACATATAAAATTATTCAAAAATAGAATGGCGTAAATTGGTCACAATTTGAATTATGTAAATAATAAAATATGTTGTACTCTTTTTAACACTCGACGAAAAAGAGGGGTGTTATAAGTTTGACGTGTGTGTTTATTATTTATTTTTATTTAGTGTTATTCATTACTAAACTACTGTACTTTGCGTTTACAATAATTTCTGTTTTGATGTTACTTCATGTAAAAGTATTTTTTATATCTATTATTAACTGAAACTCTGTAAAAGAAAGTCATTGATGTTTTTTTGTATGCTGGAAAAATTTAATCAAGATTTCTAAAGAAAAGTCAAACAAACTACTTACAAGTCTTCACAAATAATTAATCTGAAAGTAAATGTTACGCGGTGTATCTTATTATATAGATATAGATAGACATGAATGCATAACAGCTTTTATAGTAACTAATAGGAGTTAGGAGTGAAAATAAGAACCTAAGCAAGCTTCGTATTACATTAGTTAGGTAGTTACTGGGAAGCTTCGTTGTATGTGATGGTAAGATTTATGAAATAAATGCATTTTTATTTTTATTTTTTTATTTTTTTAGTTTTGTGTTGCCAACTACGTGTTCAACAAGTAACTTATATTAGTCAGCGTAATGTAAGCTGCACGCAACATCGCGCCTATTCTTTCAGTAACATTTCTTTCCATTTCCTTAATGCATTTGAATGATTAATGCAAGTTCGCCACACGCCACCAGAGTGCGCCACGTGGCCGATAACACGTCGCGTGCCGGACAAGGGACTCTGTTTACACGATAAACGCTATACCGCTGCTACGGACTAGACTCGCGGGGGCGGCAGCGAGGGGTTGACGAACAATATGAAGACTTTTAATTTTAATTGCTATTTTGTATAATAGGGACCTTTGGCTAGTATTATCAATTTGCATTTGGTTAATTTTGTGTAATGCGCAGTGCCAGGGAAGTGCTCGAAAGCTTACGATCCCAAGAATAAAAGAAGAAAAGGGCCAAATCCTAACAAGATTCATTTAAGGGGCTCCCCTATGCTAAGTGGCGCCGCCATCCGTTAAAAAATAATAACTCGCGAAGTATACATTTTTTATAAAATCCAGACGGTCATTTTAAAGATTTGGTGCTATAGTATATATAGCGGCCATAAACTGTATTTATTATAGTCCGCTGTAGTTACAGATAGAAAATTTGCTAAAAACGGCCACTTTTGGCAAATTTTCTATCTGTAACTTCATCGAACTCAAACTAACAGAGTTGATGGCTTCTATATATCCTAAAACACCAAATCTTTAAAATGACCGTCCGGATTTTATAAAAAATGTATACTTCGCGAGTTATTATTTTTTAACGGATGGCGGCGCCACTTAGCATAGGGGAGCCCCTTAAGTAAGTCCCTTTGAACGCTTAGAGCAACGCGGGCCTTCCCGAAGGCCGGCGTTGCTCTAAGCTTTGAACGTGACTGTATCTATTTAAACTAAGTTCTTTGGATATCATTTAAATTAAATAGATTTTTCATTGTCAATACTGGCAGGATATAAAAAAATAAAGTGATAAATCATGAAGAATGTGTTTATAAAAAAAGTTCAAATCATAAAATAGCAATCACAAAATAAAATAATTTTGCATGCTTAGACCTAAAAGACACAGTGCATTAGTTAAGATAATTTGTCTTCTTGCAAATAAAGATACTATTATGATTAAATTGTATTTTTTTAAATTTGGCTAAGATTTATGGAGTACTATCATTTTCTTCTGTGACCATGGTACAAATTTATAGCTAGCCAGTTTTAGACCCATAAAGAGCTCTTGAAATGTATTATATTTTACAATAAATTTATTTTACAGCAAATTTGATTTAGTGTGTACTTATATGAGCGTTTGGAATAATTTCACAAGCGTTTGGTAATAATTTTGCGAATGAATCATGGCCATAGACACAGCTTGGTAGTTAACGTAAATAAATTATTATTATCATCATCGCGTTTTGTTTATTCGTTTTAGACATTCTTTAATCCCGGCAAGACAGACCTAAAATTCAGTAAGTAAAGATTGGCAAAAGAAAATCATAGTTTTTTCAATTATAAAAAAATATATTAAAATACCCATAGGAATCAACTGTGAGGTATCGAGTACTTAGTTTACTATATGTACTACTTACTGTACATATTTTACTCTTATAATAATAAAGGCATATAGCAACATCCCTGAGTTTCACTCGCCTCTCAATTGCCCGCCTTTATAGAACTTTAGTGCGCGGAAAGAGGGGAGAAGCGTCTTATCTTATGGCTTCGTTGTTTTATCATCCCTCGGAGGGCTCCCTTATAGGGTTGCATTGCAAGTTTGCAAGCCGGCTGGGCGGGCGGAGCGAATCACGACACAGAATATAAATTGTATAAATCCTGTATCGAGCGACAAAAGCTATCTTGCCGACTATAAAACATTTGATACGGCTATCAAATTGTTACGAAAGCTTTTAGTTTGACGATTCATTTTACTGAGTGTCTGGGTATGGTATTAAAATGAATATTACTGTTTAATATTGCTCTGGAACTAACCAACGTAAATACGATATTGTTGTGGAAGAGGTTATGATTTCATAATTTGAGGATTTTTAAAATTTGCTAAAACGGGAAGGTAAGTAAAACTTAGTAAATTAATTCTGCTGTTTTAATGTGATTGATGATGACTGATTTTATTTCCACGATAGAAGTGATAAAGATGACGAATCAGATGAAACGAGCTGTATGGTTCGCTGAAGAATTGGATCCACCTAAATAGCCTGTAATCCACCCAATCTTTAACCGGTTCGATTTTACCTTTTAAGGGGATGCCTTGTGCTACAGTGTGCTAATACTACTGTATTCCCGAGGAAATGCAGCTTTTCATAACAACTTCAAACTAGTAGATTGACCTCAGTTGAGTCCTTTCTCTCTTGTAGACAGAATGTGTCGTAAGAATTATGTTTTCTATTTATTTACCTATATTCACCGTGAAATGGTTGTTTATCCGCAACATAGTAGTAGTACTCATAAAACTGAACAATTTTCCCTAAGGAACATAAATATGTAGAAATTTTAAAAATAATTTTCAACTTTTCATGTTTAAACTTCAAGACACGTGGTCGGCCTCTTAGCGTGAAAAGTTTAATTTTAATTTTGAGATTCAACCTATGTTACTTTAATTAGGGAAAGTTGTTCAGTTTCATGGGTACTATTCTATATACCACTATGTTCTTCTTCTTCTTATCAGTTAAATTTTACATATGTTTGCGTTACAGGTTACAGTCGACGTAAAAGCACTAACAGCTTAACCGCTGCATGATGTGCAACATACAGACACACTGACTGATTTGATAACCGAACTGTACTTCACAGTTACGCCCAATAAAAAAGAATCATAATTAGTAAGCGGTTATCTCGCCGCGGGTATAATGGGGTGCGAATGTTAATCCGTGTCGTGTCGCGGTCGAGAGCTCTTGACAGCCGACGCGAACACTTGTCGCTGTCACCCGCGATGTCGTCTGACACATCGACTGACGTCTGGAGCGCGATGTGCGGCGCGGGCAGATATGCGATTTAGATGCGGTTGTCTATTTATAGTGCCGTACAGATGAGTTGTATACTTGGGTCTGTGTGCTTGAATGCTTATTCCGTATTCCTATCCGGATGCTGGATTAACCCCACTTTCACCTTGCCACTTTCTTTAAGCAACTAACAACTATTACAATTATACATATAATGAAAATATAGGGGAATTTTATTTTTCTTGTGACTTTCATCTTAAAGATTTATTATTTTTGACTAAAAAATTTTGTGGCGAATAAATATTACATTTAAAAATACGGTGACTCACCAAAATGTTACGTTTTAGAGGTTTTATAAACATTTCTTGGTTTCTATTTGGCACATGGCAGTGCCTAGCGCCACTTTCTTTGAGCAACTAACAATTATTACAATCATACAATTATTATTATCTTTTTTTTTTTTATTCTTGACATATTTTGTAATTAATTTATGTATTTTGTTTATATGTAATGAATGCTTTAATTTAAAATGACTAATAATTATGTTTAAAGAATTTGTAATACTTGTATTGTATACGTTTTATAACTGATTGTAAATTGCTGTGTCCGGCAATACAATACAATACAATATTGCCATGTGTGTGGCTTAATTTTTTTTGTAAGTTACATCTTTTTTTACATGTGGATTGCAATAAATATCTTATCTTATTATTGTTGAGATCTTTCATACTATCTGAATGATACATGAACTTAGAATACTTATATATGTTTTGAATATGAAAATCGAATCTCAAAAAAATTCCAACGCGAAAAAGTTTTGTTTTTCTTCATTCTGAACCCGGTCGAAACTTATAAGAAAGATAGGCGTATACGAGACGAGACTATCTTGAAATAACAGAAAAAATATGACATTGTAGAAATAAACGGTGCTTTCTATCGAAGTTATAAAGCCATTCTATAAATATTTGAACACATTTTTACTGTAAACAAGATAGTGGAGATGTGAAATAATGGTGATCTTTATGGATAGTTAAGGTGGGTTTACACTAGATACCTAGTTGTTTAGCACGTGTGCGCGATGTCCGGCGGAGAGACGGTACAGATGATCCAATATTTGCGCCCGGCCAGGATGTTTGCCGGACGAATAACCAAAGGCAAAGCTAAGAAAATATTTTGAGTTCGAATTTTGAAACATCGCAGGTAAACGAACAACAAATATGAAAAATATTTTTCTCATCTGATTTAATACGCTTATAAAACCAAGTCAAATATTTAGTGCTCAAAAACTTTCTGTGCTTAGGATGCTCACTCAGTAATTTTTGTAAAAACCGATAACATTGTGAAATATTGAACAGACATCTTCGCAAAGCGCAGACAGACTAACAACGTTTAAGATGCGGATAAGAACAAAAATAACTATAATTTTTAAAATACCAGATTATTATAATGTATAAAGTATTATAAATTATTTTCATTATCATAAATATTATAATACGCACTACAAGTATTATAATACTCACGACATACAAATGAATGAAGTGGTAGGGTATTGGGCAACAAAGATAAGTACAACAGGTCACCGCCACTTTGGGAAAAGAAGACTACAAAACCCTGAAATAAACATAAAATAATAATAATAATATTTAGTTACAAAATATTATGTTACTATGCTGTTCGGGAGGAGCAAGGATGTTGGATTGTTGGTGGGTTTATCGCGGTATCAGCGGAAGGCCTGCTCGTGACCCCAGCCGATAGCAACCAATAAACAGCCGTTCACATTCCAGATTACGACTGGCATATCAGTAAAATATTGGTAATAAAAAATGTTTAAAACTTAACAAAAAGTGCCAAACAGATAAACTTTTCAACTCGCACTTCGGTCGGTGCGACAGCGTCGACAGTCTTATCGGAATGAGTAGGTTATTAATAAAATTGTCACAATATTTGAAAGATTTAGTTAGTATACGAAACTACCAGAAAACACGTGCAGAAAATATTGAGAAAAAAAAAGAAATATCACGGGCATCGTGTATGATGCAAAACATTTTATTTATTTTTATTATTCGCTTTTATAATATAATATATTGATACAATTCAATAAAATATCAAGGTATGAAAATAGTATAACGAAAAAAGAAATAAAAAGAGGACTGCGACCCTGCCAGGATTCGAACCTGGAATCTTCTGATCCGTAGTCAGACGCGTTATCCGTTGCGCCACAGGGCCAGTTGAGAAGAATGGTGAATTTATCTACCATGTTCTATTAATCATGTTTTTACTACATGACGTATTTATTATCAGCATTTACGAAAGAATTTCTTTTGTTTTATCACTTATAAGTGTAAGTTATTATTGATTTTAAGGTTGGGTTTAAGTAATAATAATATTAAACTACGGGATGACAGATTTAGTAATGCCATTGTCCGCTAGAGGCGCCACACCGTTCACTCTATTTACAAAGAAAATGTGTAGGCGGGGCTAGCATATTGATTCGTTTGCGTTTGCGGTAGCCGGTTTTCTTTCAACTTTATTTGCGTTTTTAAATATTTTTCGAGGCGCTGTCCCATTTAACTTTAATATCTGAACGGATGAAAATAAAATAGTGGTGTTTTATTATAACTTTCGACAACACATTTATGTTAGTGGCACCTCATTTTTACGATTTCGTCTCGGATGTGTCGTGTAGAATGAAAGCTAGATATTCACGACATTGAACATTATGGTTGTAAATTGTGGGCAAGGTTCGCGGTGCGACCGTCAAGCCATCATCGACAAGACAACTAACTGCTTCGCGGATACTGGGCCTTAATTATTTTTTTAAATAAATTTATTTCACATGCTATATATAAATATGTCACTATATTTGTTCTTCTTCTTCAAAGTAGTCGTTACATCAGAGTAAAACACCGAAAGTTTTAAAATTTGGTTAAACTGAAGAAATTATATTTTTTTATTTTGTATAAATATCCAAAAGTATAAAATATTATTTACTTTTACTTTCGGTGTTTTCTCTCTAGTGGAGAAAGAAGAGTCCTCAGTCATTAAATCTTCATACGAAAACGCCTTGAGTTTTTGTTGGTATATTTGTAATGAATAAGGCACTGAATCAAAATCTATATAATAAAACTGTAGAGTTTGAAAATCTATATATAGAAAAAAATCTACAAACCGAGTCAAAAAATTTTGTTTTTTGTCTGTTTATCTGTTTGTACGGGCTAATCTCCAAAATCGTTGGACCAATTTGAATGAAATGTTGCATGATGGTACTTTATATCCCCGGTCAACATCTAAGATAGTTTTTGCCGCGGGAAAATGCACGGAAAAGTCGAAAAACATCGCGGGCGTAGCCGCGGGCGGACAGCTAGTACATAATATATCTTTAAGATTAATTTATTTTATAATTTTAGTCCTAAAATAGAACGTCCATAAATGAAATCCATTTTAACTTGAACATAAAAGAAAATTTTAAAATGCTCAAGTGTTAATTTTATATCTGTTCTATTATTGCAAATACGAGTATATAGAATTTTTTTATTGTCTCTCATAGACTCTTTATAGGAAAGATCTTTTTTTTTTTTTTTTTTTTTTTTTTTTTTTTTTTTTTTTGAATTGACCTATGCTTGTGTCGAAAAGGTACGACAAATCAAGCTTCACCGGACTGGCGGGGGAAGGAAAGATCTATCGTAAAAATATACGTCACACCACTTTATAACGAGCTCGCAGTAAAATATGATACACGTGTAGGTACGTGTAAGAAACACATCATATTGTTTACTGGCTTTACTTTCAACAGCCGGTTAGATAACAAACGTAAGAAGTATACAATTAATCAGGAAATATATCTATGTGCTGTTGCTATAAACAAATAAGGCACTTTAAACTATTTGCTAATCAAAATTCAGCCATATTTTATAGTGTACAATTTTCTGTGCTACGAATTGAAAGTTATTTGTATTAAAGCTTTTTTAAGTCATACATACACATAAAATTACGCTCCCTGCCCTGCTCTAGGTAGAGACAAAAAAATTATTACGTAGTTATAACTTTAAGAAAACTATTCAGAACACTTCTTATTTTAGGTTTCAATATTTTCTACTATTAACTTTTTGTTAACCGTATATTTAAAAAAACACTTAAGTTTAATAATTCAAAGACGGTAATAAATAAAATTAAGATCATCAAGTGGGAAAGAAGCATGATTTCTAAAAAGCAAGCAAGCAAGCGATCATCAGTAAAGTAAACATATCCGAGAATAATACTAAGTGAAGTTGAGTGCATATTTTTGCATAACAGTGAAGCAGGTAGAATGTATTATTGTATTTATCCTACAAATATTATAAACGCGAAAGTTTTTGAGGATGGATTATATGGATGTTAATTATTCTTTCACGCAAATACAACTGAATGGATATAATGAAACTTTACTTTATAGTAATACTAGCGACCCGCCCCGGCTCCGCACGGGAAAATGGTTATTGTGGGTTATCTTTAAGCATATTATGCATGTATTATACATATAAACCTTCCTCTTGAATCACTCTATCT
Organism: Teleiodes luculella; assembly: GCA_948473455.1. Taxonomy (NCBI): domain Eukaryota; kingdom Metazoa; phylum Arthropoda; class Insecta; order Lepidoptera; family Gelechiidae; genus Teleiodes; species Teleiodes luculella. Next base: position 9,778,579 of record OX419593.1, read on the forward strand.
ATTAAAAAAAACCGCATCAAAATCCGTTGCGCAGTTTTAAAGATTTAAGCGTACAAAGGGAGGGACATAGGGACAGAAAAAGCGACTTTGTTTTATACTATGTAGTGATAGTGATACTTAGCTTACACATCAGAATAACACATAGCCTACCTTTTACCGCGGGAAATTCTCTCATTCTCGCGGGAAAAACTGTTAGCGTGAGTAGAGCCGCGGCGGGGCGGAAAGCAAGTATAGTACATAATTATGTATGTAACTTTGAGTAGGTGACATTTCTATAGATTTATAGAAATTTAAGATACAAAATGTTATCAATGTTATCTATTTCTATATTTTTTACTTCTGTAAAAAATGAAAAATACGGAATTCGGGCAGAGATTGCACAAACGCTAAACGGTATTATAGTAAAAAAAAAAAGTAACGTTTCCGAAACTACCAGCCAGCAGCTGTGTTCAATTGGAGACTGCAGACCATGGTGTCTAGATTAATATACGGGGTTGGACCTCAGAGAACCTCTGAAGTCCTAGACTAGTGTCTAAAGTACCAAAATAAACGGTATTAACGTGCATTATGCGATTATGTTATATTAATTCACAAACATCATACTCATGAAATATATCGAAATTATTTAATGTTTTGTGCTATATGTATATCAAAATTTAGGAGACGAACCACATTTTGTTTTTCGTTTTATAACGGCGGCGGCGGTGCAATTATCACAATTGTGCATCACAATTAATGATACCTTTGCTGGTGCGTATTGTATTTTAGAACTGCATTGTTTTGACTCAGCCAATGAAGATTTTCGACTCATTGTGATTAACGACGAGTCGATGACGCAATCATAATAATATCTCTTATTGGTAATTAATGGAGCACGTGTCGGCTGCAATTAAATAGGTACTTGGAAGTAAGTAATTAAGTTGTGTAGATCTAATGTTTTTGACGTAATGTCGCAGCTTAAGTTAATTTAAGAGTAATTAATATTTTCAAGAAAAAAATATTCTGTGTTAAAAATAATCAAATTATAAATTTAAATGACACGTCCATTCAAACTGTACATTGTACTGTAAATATAAGAACGTAAAAGGTGATAAAAGCAATAATAGTACTAGGTAGTATAGTAAAAGTTAATTTACAGGTGGTCGACAGCGTTTGCATTTCTTTTTAATTATTATGTAACTTACTTTTTAATATTTTCCACATGTAGACAGTTCATGCCTGAGCGAACTTTTCATTACAGTTAGTAGTAGATTGCCTCATTCTATTTTATTTTTGCCCATTTTCAACCTGAAAATTTGTTAAACTTAAATTCTCACATAGTTACTAAAGCTATTTAGAATTATCGCAAGTAATTATATTTAATTGATGAGCATGATTTAATCATTTCATGTGTGATGTTTGACCCATTAATTAGATTGTTTTCTTTTCTTTTATCTATGTGCTCATGAGAGGATTCTCGTGCGATTGATTCTTAATTTTGATTGGTCGATTATTTTGATATTCTCCAGTATATATTCAAGTGGACGCAAGCACTCGTCTTAGTCGCACGACAAACCCTTAAATCGCTTTAAACAGTTCGCGTACCAAAATGAGTTTATTTGCTGAAAAGTGTGACACGTTGCAAGAAAAAGCAATACATTTGCTCTCTTCAATAGATTTCTGTGAATCATCCTTCAAGACGGCGCTGTTCTTTGTAGTATTCAACCCATTATTTTGGAACTTCGTCTCACGGTTAGAATACTACACGCACTTATTGACGAAGCTTACGAAAAGTCCGAGGAAAGGCTGCTACCTCCTAGCTGCGACTATCTTCACCCTGGGGATGGTGAGGAGTTACTTCTTCGAACAAGCACTGGACAAGCAAGTCACGTCGGAGGTACTGGAAAACAACTCTGCAAAATTATTGGGCGTGATTTTAATCGTCTTAGGGCAAATTTTGGTATTATCTTCGATGTACCAGTTGGGTATTATTGGGACTTATTGTGGGGATTATTTTGGAATTTTAATGAAGAACAGAGTGACCGCTTTTCCCTTCAACATCTGCCATAACCCTATGTACCGAGGCTCTACACTGTCGTTTTTGGGGTTCTCTCTGCTGCAAGGGAAGCCGGCTGGTCTCTTCATAACGCTGCTCGTTCATATGATCTATGAAATTGCTTTGAAATTCGAAGAGCCTTTTACGATTAAAATATACAACAAGGACCCTAAACTAAGTCAATAATTTGTAGACAAATGTACCTAGGAATAAATTTACTAAAGTTATTTGATATTAAATAATTCATATACTTTTGTTATTTTTTAATAAAATTTGTACTTTATAGTATTACTGAAATAATTTCCTCTGAAAAAAAGCTACAGATTATTAAGTAAAGTAGTTAGTTTTTTATTTAAAAATATGTATTTATGGTAATTCAATTATTTGATTGTCAAAGATAATGTCTCTAATATTATTAGGTAACTACTAATTGGGAATTATTCTTTTTTAATTTAATATTTATGTAGAATTTAATGCAAAAGTCTGTATTTATTGATTTATGTAATGACTTGTTACGTGAATACCACAGCAATTTAATGTCATTTTTACCATGCAAAGATATTTCTTTCCTGTAATTTTCAATAATATTTAACGAAATTGTCATTAATTTTATTAATGGAATCACGCTATGGCATTTTGAATAACCCGTGTCCTTTTATTACCCACTGGAGTTTTCTACGCGGTGGAGAACTACTAGAGAAAATCTCTACTCATAAAAATAAAAACACATGTATATTTTATTTATTTATTTATATACCCAGTGATACTGTGCATAGACACAGGTCTTTATACGGAAAATGGCCCCCTAATTGGTATTATATAGAGCTTGAAATTGTTTACAATGTAAATTCTCCGGCCCGCAATAATAAAGGTTCTTCTTGACTCTGTTTGGAGGGGAAGGCCAACTGAGGTGCGAAGTGCGTGGGAGTGGTTGTCCGCCGCTGCCGTGGGAACCTCAAACATAGGTTCTATTTGAAATGTTTCTGTACATGTCTTAGTATTAGCATAGTCCAATGAGACGTTTCAGGAGGATTCTGAAAATCTGCGTTTGTGCTGAGAGTCTATCCTTTTGGCCAATAGTACTAATTTAATAGTTGTTGTTTAATTAACTATCTAAGTTTATTATTGTATTTATTGGTGAATAAAGTTCTTTTATTATTATTGTTATGGTAAGTATGGTCTAGTAAAATAAAAGTTATTTTTTCCCATAGCAAAATTGTGTAGAGCTTTCCGCTGCGGGAAATAAATAGATAAATCGTTAGGTGGTTAGGAAAATTATATTAATTATTTTATATTATGATTATTGTTTTAATGAGTACTTATGGAACATGTCGATATAGAGTCGGATATTTCTGCTATATTAGAGTTGTTACTAGTAGTCTGTGTGTGTAAGTCTCATAAGCGTGAAAACCCCGAAAACTTAAAAATCATATACATATATATATATATTTGAAAGTATTTATTTATCCAAGATAGATGGATATGTGGACTAAATACTAATTTTTATCACGGAAAAAATGTTTCTCATGCGGGATTCAAACCCGCGGCTCGGAGACGCTCCGAGTTTCGCCAGCATCATTATGTTTGTACCATGACCATGGTCTAAGAAAACAAGGTCTTGCATTCGGGCCACGTGTATTGACACAAGCCTACGTCATCATTCTGTTAATCCTTGTCGAATGCGTGTTAATAGACAAGGATGAACAGCATGTTGTGTCAAGTCACTTGGTCCGAATGCAAGACCTTGTTTTCTTAGAGTATGGTTTGTACATAAATACATGATAAGCATCGTGTCATAATTATCCGCGTCAATCAGTGCAGTCAGCGGCTCAGCGGCTGCGCAGGGCACCGCTCGTGTGACAGAGGCCGATTCTGAGAACATCGCCTCGCTGCCTCCATGGCGCCAGACGATAGCTGACACCTACGTTATATGACTATCCTACTCAGTTACAGTGTTGCCAGAACCTATAGAGATCTGATATCCTTCAACAAACAAAAAAAAAACAGGTTTATGAATTGTAGTTATAATCTAGACTAAACCTAAAGTTAATTTTGGTATGCAATTTGAAGATAATTTTTCCAAACTAGACAGGTATCAGGTATTTCACTATACTTTTTTCATCTAGGGTTTTAACGTTCTTATTTTATTATATTATAATTTATAATGATTATATTTTTTCTGACTGCTTTTACTGTACTAGAAAAGAGTAGAAGAAAAGCTAGATAGCGATAGTTATATTTGCCTGGTAGCCACATTATTCGTGCTGGTAGCATTGTTTTATGAATTCACAGGGACATGCCTGCGTTAAGCGTAATCGGATATAGTAATATGACTACGATATAACAGAGGTTGTGCCGCTTTCAAATTAACAAAGTAATTAGTAGGCAAAACTAAAGACTAGTTATTTCTTTCGTTTCATTGGGTTTTAGGTGAGCTAAATTATAAGCGAAATTATGTTCATTATCTTCTCTCTCATTCTAATGTCTGTCTAAGAAGTGTAATTAATTACCTAGAAAAATCTGCGTTAATATGTAGTTTTGTGCATTTACGACTGATCGGTAAGATACCTTTCTGGATTTTTATACACTTTTTCTAAAGCCTTTAATTAATAGTCTACAGCATCCTTTACGATGTTTTCCTATATCAACGTGCTAGGCCTAGGTTCGAGGCTCCCTCGAGCCGCTTCTAGACGCGTTGTATATACTCTGGGGTAGCGCCTTCCGCTCTCCCGCAAGTCCGGTGAAGCTTGGTTGGTCGTACCTTTTCGACACAAGCGTAGGTCAACTGAAAAAAAAAAAAGTTTACAGCAGGACTAAACGCTTTGAAGAGAGGTGTTGCGATAAACCCTACACTTTGGCGGGTTGGGGACACTTGGGGATAGCAGTTGTTGTTGATTACGCCTGCGAACGCTGTTGCCCATTTTTTTAGAAAATATGTTTCTTTATATGCCTCATATAAGAGTTGGGTTGGTATAATTCTAAGTTGGGCACTATACGACGCCCAAGGCACATTTGCTTTAAAAACTTTGACAGTTGTACAAAATTAGAGCAACTAGGACCCGAATTGTCTCATCAGACCTAATGCATGCATATGTCGTTGCATCAGTTTTTCCGCCCTTTTCGGTGTTATGAATTTATATCCAGTATATCAGGACCCCTCTTTATTTTGCCCGTCCTATGAATACGTTCAAATTGGAGGGATCAGACAAAAATTGTTATTACATACAAAATGTTGCGCTACGCCATATGGAGTATTAGCAGGACACTTGGGACGTAAGATGCGGGATTGGCTCAAATGGAAACAACTGGCTACATTCAAGTCCGGTTTAGCGCAAACATTGTTTTATGAGCCATATGAACTTCTTGTCGGGGGGTTGTTTGTACATGTATAAAATAAGTCAATGACCGACCTCGTGCATAAAAAAAAAACATTTTATACTAGGTAGATTATTTTATAATTTCTTATCCTTTTGAAATTCTTGATTAAATCTATATTTGAAAGTAATACGCTAAAGGTATATAACTGCTACTGTAGCAATTTTCGTAAATCAGCTAAGTAAACAGAATTGTAAGTTTATGATTACGAGAATCATAAAACTATGAAATATTATTATAACCTCATTTATTACACTACAGTAATAGTGCACGTGTCCGTAATTCCACTTGCCTAATAGAGACTATTATTGTGATTACACTACTGTTGTCTAAGATATTTTTATAGACCTAGATTTTTTTGTCTATGGATATTTCTAATTGACGAGCAATAAAACGGCCAATCCATCATTAGGGCTTGCTGTCATGTCAGATTGCTCCATAGATTCATATCCAGCGACTTAATCAAAATGTGCACTTGTCCCCTAGTCACCCCGCCGTCTGAGGGGAGTGGGGGGAGGGGAATATATTCATTTCGTCCGCAATATTTGTACATTAGAGGTCTCGCCTCGCTACGCTCCCTCCAGCCCCCAATTTGACTCTAGCTGCGTTTCCTATGAGGGAAAATTTAGTTTACTACGAGAACTCGAAAATAAGCTAGTATGTTTGTTATTTTTCATGTGAAAATAACGATACATTTCGATAAATGGTAGAAATAAAATTGCTGTAGTCACGACCTGATAAGAAAAGTCGTCTAAAAGCCAAATTTTTGAACTCGCCAGAAACGATAATTTAAATGACATAACTAAGTGATGTAATAATGTCCAAAAGTTAAAAAATAAATTCTTTGAACTCTTTGAACTCTTAAAAGAAAAAATAAATTAATTTCACTCTCACACAATTTATATAAAAATTCAAACGAATATAAGAATGAGGTCGGTAAATGCCCCGTTTTCAATCATAATAATACTTATGTAAACCACCGCGAAAGCCTTAAAAAGTAAATTTTCTAAAGCTGTGATTATTTTCTTACATAATCGTGAACCTGGTGAGTGTTTTCCTTAGTAAGGGAATTGCTAGGGGTTCCTATAGTAATGAAACCTTAAATCCCTGGTACGCACTCGTAATCCCATGACGAAAAGTTACTCGTCGGCGGCGCAGCGGCTAGGGTGGCAGTTGGCCGCGCCTAATGTGGTTTAGTGTTTCATTTCGGTGCAAATTGTGTTTTTGCGCATTCAAAAATGTTGTTTCTGTTCTAATCCGATTATATGTCCATGTGTTGTAAAATACAATACTGGTGACATTGTTCAGGCTACTAAATTTAAAAGAAAATGTTCACAGCTTAAAGTAAATTGTTATTCTGCGAAGGTATACGCTCAAATTACGTATAGTAAATGGTCTTAAAGGGTTACGTGATAGAAATATGTATCTTATAGCAATGAGGTCACCTTTTTTTTATACTTTAATTGTTGCGAATTGCAATATTTCCATGTATTTTTATATTCTATCTCATTCTTAAATATACGTGCAATGTGCATAGTTGTTGCAAAATCATGTAAGTACTATATACTAAGTTACGTATCTGGCCTTAATACAACCCTTAAGCTAATACAAACCTCAGTAAGTTCACTAAGTAACGCGCTAGAACCTCAAGAAGGAGCAGAACGCGACTTAATGACATAAGAATCATAGTGGTTTTGTCGCAGCTTGACGTTGAGCCTCTCGCATTTTTTCAGTAGCCCTGCAGTGGAGACAACGAAGGTGCCTACGAGAAACAACAATCACAGTCATGTCATTACTATAATTTTATTAAAGTAAGCTTTATAGTTGACGTCATCAAAGATTCGTAGCCGCAACAATCAACGAAGCCATAGACTGAAAGCGCCCTTAGCCGGGAGAGGTGAGCATCGATCGCAGGGCGGGAGGGGGGCGGGTGGGTCCTCACTCAGCCTCATTAGCGAGCGCTCACGTGCGTAGCCGTCGGCATTGGGAGGTCACATCGAGACTGCCAGTACCAGTACTAGCAACACTGACTAAAGCCGCGATTAGCCTACACAATTGTTAGCCACCGACAAATTGGCGTTCTACAAATTGGAGTAAGTGTAATTGCAGTAAGGCTTCGATAATTAGGATGTTAACTGCAATTACACTTGTCCTTACTAAGGATCCTAACTGAATAAGTGTCCAACAAATTGTGTAGTCTAATCGCGGCTTTAGCTACAAATTACGAATACATACAATTTATGTTAATGTTCATTACGTAGCCGTTTCATATAAAATGGGAAACTTATCATATTGGGTACGCAATTGATGTCGACTCATGCATGTTTTTTTATCAAACTGTAGCTTTATAAAAAGTGGTCACAAAATATACAGTATTAGCAGTTTGCTAACAGTATTGATAGTATGTGGAAATAAAATATAGTAAGTGAGAGTACCTAAACAGATAAGGAGCTTAGAAGTTTTCTTTTCTCAAAGCTTTTCGTCTACTTACGCAAACTAGAAAAAGTTCTTGAATAAAACTACTATATACAAAAGAAAAGAATACAATATGAATGCGAAAAGTATTCTGACTGTCCTCTGCATACAACCAAATTATTATTTTAATCTGTTCAACAATTTAGGCATGAAAGCTTACAGACAAGCAGAGAGATTTAGTTTCGCTTCAATATATGACTAACAAAAGCACACATATCTTCTAATTTCAATCTCGACTTGGTTTTATATATGCCTTAACTTCAGCAAGTACTGTGGAAGAGGAAAGGGGTGTGAAGGGTGGAGGGGGGTACTGTACTGGGCAGCCATTTTAACGAGCCTTGTGCACGTGCGTAGCCAGCGGCGGCGTCGCAAACTCATCTGTTGCGAGTTGCGACAGCTCCCAGCAAAAGTGCAATTCATTCAGATTTGTATCACAAAGATTCGTGACGGTTACAAAACCTCGTTAGGACTGAGCTCGGAGGCTCGGAGCATATCATCCATTAGAAGTATTTAGAAGCTAGTTGCTATCACTAGATCAATGTTACGTTCGGAAAACTTACAAGTGTCAAAGGTAACTTAAAAATCCATTAACGAAAAGTGACCGTGAAACAGGGGAAGATTCAATATTATCGGGTGATCGATCATCATGAAACGTTTTCAGTAAAACTACCTTATGAATGAGGCTTGAAGTATAGGTATAAATATAATAAAACGATAAATAAAAAACAAAAACTTCGCAGTCGGTAGGATTCGAACCTACGCTCCCAGAGGGAATCTGATTTCTAGTCAGACGCCTTAACCGCTCGGCCACGACTGCTACGATTCACTCTCTGAAATTGTCGGTTGCATAATATAGACTTACGAGGTCGTAGTAAAAATAGAAAGTAAATGAAAACATCAACCAACATGCAAAACAAAGAGTGTCTTGATTAAAAACAAATGCTGAACAAAGATGTTTATTGTATTTGTACGTGCATGACAGTAATACCACAAAATAATACAGTCGGTGTATTTACTCAGCTGAAAGTAGGTAAACGTATGTATGGATATGGAGAGGCACTAAAATATAGTAAGTAGAACGAGAAAACCACGTACGCTAACTACAGGAGAGCGGGTTTATAGGCCGGGAGATGATGACAGAAATTTTTAGGTTATTTGTTACAGTATGGCGGTTTTACAGGGGTCTTAGTACGTAATGACGAAAAGATTAATGATGGTCAATGCGCTGGTACTGGCGGCCCAATCACGTGGGCGTTATGGGAACTTGTCGGATAATTTACGGAAGTCAGACGATTTGTTACACAAAAATTTTAGTATTTTCCGATAGCCCGTAAAAAATAACTAGACGGTAGTGTCATGCCATACTTTTCCGGTGCGGCTTACAGCCCGCCATACCGACGCGAATGCGTTAATAAAAAAATTAAAATTAAACCATTTGTACCAGGCTAATTTTTGCACAGTTTGATCATCGTCGTGCAGCCATTTACGAAAATCACCATGCCATACTTTTCGGACGGTTCCAAATGGTCGCCATACCGCCGCAAAGCTGCATAATTTTTTTTTTCGCCTTACGATTTGTAACAGTATTGCATTTGGATTTTTGGAAAGTATTTGATAAAATGTGACCGTTATTATGTTTGCCATACTTCTAGTAGGGGGAAAAAGTGCTGCCATACTTGAAAAACTTATTTATTAGACACTTTCAAAAATACGACTGTACAATAAGTAAAATATTTTTTTACAGCGTGGGATCATTATATTCTGTTTGTTTGGATACAATTCTACTTACAAAAAAATATCCTGGATTGTAATCATGGGGCGGACGACTGTGAGACTTAAGCCAAGACGTGAAAAAAATTATAAAAAATTGACGATTTGTAACAGTATGGCATTTGGATTTTTGGAAATTATATGATGCAATGTGACCATTATTATATTTGCCATACTTCTAATAGAGGGAATATATAAATAAAATCTTACAATTAAAAAAAAATATTACACACATTCGCCACCTCCCACAGGTATGGCATTATCACACTTCTATTTATCATCATTCAGGAGTTGTTGAAAAAAAATTTGAAGGTGGTACAAATCGTAAGGCGAAAAAAAAAATTATGCAGTTTTGCGGCGGTATGGCGACCATTTGGAACCGTCCGAAAAGTATGGCATGGTGATTTTCGTAAATGGCTGCACGACGATGATCAAACTGTGCAAAAATTAGCCTGATACAAATGGTTTAATTTTAATCTTTTTATTAACGCATTCGCGTCGGTATGGCGGGCTGTAAGCCGCACCGGAAAAGTATGGCATGACACTACCGTCTAGTTATTTTTTACGGGCTATCGGAAAATACTAAAATTTTTGTGTAACAAATCGTCTGACTTCCGTAAATTATCCGACAAGTTCCCATAACGCGCACGTGATTGGGCCGCCAGTACCAGCGCTATGACCATCATTAATCTTTTCGTCATTACGTACTAAGACCCCTGTAAAACCGCCATACTGTAACAAATGACCTAAAAATTTCTGTCATCATATCCCGGCCTATTATGATGATTATACGGACACCCATGTCTTTACAGTAAAGCATTATTTGGAATCTATTTTAGTCTTCTCTGTGTCTTTCTTATTACCTTATTTCAGAAGTCAGCAGTAATAAAATAATAATTAAGAATTATTAAAAACAAAATATATTAAATTCTAGCGACACAAAAACAACAAACAAATTATAAAAAACAAAATATTAGATAATTAAGAATTATTAAAAACAAAATATGTATATTAAATTCTAGCGAGGTCTGGCTTAATGATGTTGATTGTTTTATTGTAAAATGTACTCCCAATTGTCAGATATCCTCTTTTGATCATAGGAGGTGAAAAGTGTTTCAGATTGCACTTTCAGGGCAGAGTTGATACCTACGTGTTGAAAATTTAAACATCTTTGACACGTGGTCGCCGTTTTTATAATTTGTTGTTGACAGATTATGTATTGATATCGTTAGCACAAGTCCGGTGAAGCTTGATTGGTCGTACCTTTTCGACACAAGCGTAGGTCAATTAAAAAAAAAAAGATATCGTAAGTTTAAAAAAACTAGAGACCCGTAGCGGCGTCGAAACGCCGGCTAGAATATGGTAATGTAATATTATAGGGAAACATAAACCATTTTTAAGGCATTTTTTCGATACTGTACTCAAAACACACATTTGAATGAAATGGTGCCTTAATAATAATAAAATATAACCCACCAGAATTGAGCCTAATTGCTTTATAATCACAACGTAGAAATGAACATTTGTCAAAAGTTTTGCATAACAATTTTAAAAAAACTTAAGAAACTTTCATTGATTCTTATTTTGATATCAAGAATCATTTGAGATTTTAGACTTTAGTTAGCATTTTTTAGTCATTAAGGTTCTCTATTGTCTACAATCATCCTAAATATGAGAATACAAAAGTCAACTTATTTTAGTAAATGTTGGTAACAAAATAGGATCAGTTAAAATTTGGTGCAATCATTTTGAGAAATGCTCACGGCAGAAATAAAAATAAAATATGATTTTCGATATTCATCTATGACTTTCTGACCTTTTAATTATTATTATTACCGAATCAGAATAACACTAATAAAACACGACTTAAATTACACCCTGGATATTTATTTATACCTACTTGTAATATAAATATTCCTACAATCGACGATATAGAGACTGTGAGGAAAGAAAAAAGTCGTGGAATAGGCTCCCATACAAACCACGACCCTTTTAATAGGAAACGGACTCTAAACAATGATAACATTTAATAAGTAGGTAAAGTCACCGTCAGATATTGGTTGGATTTCTCGCTCGCTCGCATTATCTGATGGAACCTTGACTGTACCTACCTAGCGTTGAAAAAATAAAATTAAAACAGCTTCTTTCACAAATTCGTCCATTTTTCGATTATTTCATAACAAAATATTGACATTAACCATTCAAATTTTCACATATAACCATTTATGTATCTTAGATCTAATTTACGCCAATTGAAATAATATAAAAAATTAAACCGCCGAAAAAAACTGAAAAGTAAGAAAAACCCTATAAAATATAACCAACTTCAAAATATTAACTTATTAACAAACGTGATAGACTATATTTGAAGTAGTAAAACCTTGGCATTGTCCGATTATTCTTTGATCTTTATATTGTTCTATAAATATCTTTATACCGTCAAAAACTTGTGCTCTACTTAAAGCCACGTAATAAAGCTGCCCGTGAGAAAATACTGGTTTTGGAAGATAGACAGCTACTTTTTTCAAAGATTGCCCCTGACTCTTGTTTATTGTCATCGCCAATGCAAAAGTAACTGGAAACTGAAATCTTTGTAATTTGAATGGAAGGATGGAGTCTAAAGGGCTAAACTTTATTTTAGGAAGAATAACTCTTTCGCCTGAACTTGTACCCGTCAGAACCTGACAATCTAAAGAATTGGTATATAGTTTTATTAACTGAAACCGAGTTCCGTTAATCAACCCTTTGGCCGTATTTAGATTTCTCATGAGCATGACAATAGCACCAATTTTTAATTTAAGCTCGTGTCTGGGAAGCCCACTTACTTCAATACTGTTAAGAAATTCCGTCGGAAAATTTATATTAGAATCAGAGTCATCTGATATCACTGTATCTACGCTTTTATATGTTACTTCTTCGCTAGAGATACGCTCGAGAACTTTCAAATTAATTTTTGAACAGATTTCATTAGTCGGTGTGAGAATAGCCTTTTCGTGTATATTATTATAATTGTCCAAGTCATTGTATATAAAATCGATCGGCGAATCAATTCCTAAAAGACGAATCTAATATTGACTGCCCACATTCGTCCTTTGGCAGAGTGTCATTTCCAACTTTAAGCAAGTAATCTGCAAATTCGTCTTGTCTTTCATTTACTCGCATATTTTTATCTAGCTTTAGAAAAGTCATGTATCACCACAAACGATGATTTTTAATACAGTTTTCGATTGTTACTGCCCGTCCAGCATGTGGCACTACCGGCAGAGTCTATCTAAAGTCACCAGAAAATAATACAACTTTTCCAGCAAATGGTTGTCGTCGTCTATCTTCATTAATTGTAATATCCCGAAACATGCGATCGATTACTGTCAAGGCTGCTGCCGGTATCATACACGCTTCATCAATTTATAAGGTAGGCACTGTCAAGATATCTCCCGTGAGAAGAATCAGGTTTAACACCAGATACAGACGAATCAAGAATTGGTATCGGCAATTTGAATTGATTGTGAAGTGTTCGACCTCCGTTAACTAAGCTTGCTGCAATACCGGTAAATGCTACTGGCACAGCAATGCGACCAACACTCGCTACTTTGGCAAGTAAAGTTTTTTGCACATACGTTTTACCACAACCTGCAGATGCATCAAGAAAAAAGGATGAATTGCTTTTTTCTAGCTATTTATTCTTTTTCAGTCTATTGACATTTGCAAAGTGCCCTAGAAGCCAACGCCATTACCTATACGAAAAAAAAAAATCTAAAATTTGAGTGGTTGTCATTTATGTCATTTAATGTAAACAAATCCTTGCTTTATTTTTACCTTCTTTTAATTGGTATTTTGTTAAAAAACTTAAAAAACTAAGAGTTTTATGCACGCCTCCAGGATGAGACGAAGCTAATGAGGTATAATTTATCAATAACGGACCTCGGATGTGGATTTGATACCCTGTACAAAAATCGGGCTTGCGTAATATATATATAGATATACCACACGTGCTACTAATACTGCCTAATACTTAACCTATTACACTGTATACACGTATTGTCCAGTCCGGTGAAGCTTGATTTGTCGTACCTTTTCGACACAAGCATAGGTCAATTCAAAAAAAAAAAAAAAAAAAAAAAAAAAAAAAAAAAAAAAAAAAAAAAAAAAAAAAACACGTGTTGTGTGTGTGTGATGTAATGTTCAGATTACATAAATCGGCGTAATGTGTTAATGTGGCTGGCGCGGCGATACAACAAAGAAATACAATTTAAATGCTTTGTTTTCAATATTATCCTGATCTCTACTTGTTGTTTTTCCGTCACCAAGTATGAATAAAAATATCTTGTTAGCACAAACATTTATATTTTTTAACATTATTTATATGTGTGTATCGTATGAGTGTTATTTTGATACCTTGTAACATAATATTATCCTGCTGATTTTTTTTAATTTCAAAGGGAAAGTAACTGTAAGCTCCATATATACATATCTTTGTGTATGTGTGTATGTTATTGTGCATTGTGTATGCTAATGAACATACAGCTTACTAATGTATGTGTGAATGTTCAGCAGTACAGGATGTCATTGGTTAGATGCGTGCACGCACCGTAACGTGGACAATACTCGTCGGTACAAACACAAGCACAATAGTGTAACACAATGCGGTGTTACAGACCGGTAATATTGCACATTGTCTGCATTTCATTAAAAAGTAAAATCGCCTGCAAACATTTTAAACTTTCTCAACTTTTTAGTAAATTGATGCAGAGCCCGGGTGGGTTTTTTATTGAACAATTTCTATAAATTGACTTGATCATTTTATATGTATGAAAACTAAGCAAAATGTTACACATTGGGTGGTTGGTTACTTCATTTCTGTTACTAATTCATCAGCCAGCCTGTAGACGTCCATTGCTGGACAAAGGCCTCCCACAAAGATCTCCACAACGATCGGTAATTAATGTTAACTTATTTTTTATCGCACCTTATTAATATTTTAAGGCACTGGCGTTTATTATGTAAGAGTCGAATGTAAGGAAAATATAAGAGGAACAAAATCTGCATATCAAAAGATTATATAATGCGTAAGTTGCTGGTGAATAAATTAATCGTTAATGCATAGCACATTTTGTTTAGTAGGTTCAGCGGGAAATAACCAGATGTATGGGGTTCGTCCCCGAGCTTACCGTTCCCCGAGCTTACCGTCCCGGAGCTTACCGATTTGTAATTATTATAAAAAGTCGATTAAAATGACAATCTTGCTTTAAAGTACTATTAGCAGCAAAAGTGCAAAGTCGAATTTTATACTATATAGGAATAAATAATAAATTCTAGATCGCGGTTAAATAATCACGTTTATTAATCTGCTGGTGTATTATCACAGGTTTTAATCATCACAATAATTTGTTTTTTTATTAATAATGATGGCAATTATTATCTTCAAAATATGGTTTTGCTATATTTAATTTAATAGTTACACATACATTTTTAGTCCTATATAACTTTCATCATTAAGTTCACATAATTCTGCCTGCAGTAACCAAACAAACACATTTCATACCTACTTTAAAACACTTTTGATCTCTATTGTACAAGCTGGAAATTGTAGAAAAAAAAACAAAATAAAATGTAATCAATTTTATCAAAATCGGTAAGCTCCGGGACGGTAAGCTCGGGGAACGGTAAGCTCGGGGACGAACCCGATGTATGTATGTATAGTCTCTATCAGAAGGAAGGAAACTAAACTCAGAAATGATAAGGTCATGTTTTATACATAGTAGTATATTGTGTGTGTACTTGTGTGTCAATCTATTTTTATACAGGTTTGATCTAACTGAATTACATTAATAGCATTTTTTACGAATCATCTCCGCGATGTAATATTTGAATGTCTATTAAGTAGAGTGCAAAAATATATGAATGAATATAACAGAATGAACCGGGCAAAGATAGACGGACAGGAAATCCTATGAATTTGCAATATTGGAAATAGATAGTTTTTGTCAGAGGATTTTTATAATTTGTAACCCGCTGTACATTGGCAACATTAGGTTCAGAGATATGAAAAATCCAGGAAAACTGGCTAAATGTACAAGGTAGCCTGAACATTTGTGGATTATTCACATTCATCTTCACTTTGAACACTTATATTATAAGTAAGGTGTAGTCATTACGGGATGCCAGTACGGTTTAGAGAAGCATTGGTAATTTGATCGACAAGTTTAGGTATCAGCTGTGCACTAAAAGAGGACGTGGAATACGTAACTGTTACCACAGCTGGTACTAGAGCTCTAAAAATAGCAGTAGCGGTTTTAGTAGGTACGAGTATTAGTTATTATGGGCACACAATGCCCGAGGCCCGAGGTGACTAGGGCATCGCTTCCGCTGCAACGTATCGTGCGGTGCATTACCGTTTATAGAGTGCACAAGTGTGCATCGGTGCGGTTTTTAATGGAGGCTGACTGGGTTTTTATCTGCCCATATGCGATGGAAAGGTGAAATCGTTTTCAATACATACCTATTAATTTACTTACATAAATTTAATTAAAAGAAAAACTGTATCAGTCTGATTAACAGTGATAGAGTCATGCCTAATCTAAATTAGAGTGGACAGTCCTTTGGCTTTGAGTACCTAGGGTAGGGACTACTATTTAGTTTTCTTTGAGCGAGTTACTAAACTTCACACACAAGCGCTGAATTTATTCTAGATAAAGAAAATGGTGGTGGTAAGGTGAAAATGACTTCACCATTTCTTTTATAATCACTAAGGTCTGTTCATCCTAAATGTATAGGCACGTTGAATGAGTCCCTCAGTGGGGACTTATAACGGAAAATCACATAGTTTTTTATAACTTAGTGTTATATACATTTTAAATTTAGGACGTTTTTTACTCAATCACGCAAAAATACCTGGATTAAATAATAGGGTAATTTATATCTTGGAAAAATATGATGACCACGCGGGCAAAGCCGTAGAGCTGACAGCTGTTATAAATAAATACAAGTATCGTAGTATAAAAATATGAAGAACTTATAGTTAGAAGAGATACTGACTGTCAAACCCAATAAAACATGACAAATTGTTTTCTTCCAGTTATGCTTTTACGTCATCCATTATGCTGTGCAATATAAAGGAAGGGGGCAAACACCACTGCCCTAGGGAAATATGCGCTTTGCCCTTTACACCCTTTGAATATTTTAAGGTCTCGACTTTAGCTGGCTCTACTTCCACTTGTTCTTACCACGGCATGGGGAGCATCGAGTCTAACATTTCAGTACAATATAAATATATTCAAATATTGCCATGAAAATGTTCTCTTTTCAAAATTATATTATTTTAAAGTAATTTTTTTTAACCAATAATGGTAATAATTGAATAAGAAAAAATGGTTGAACCGAACTAGTTAAATAGTAATATTTTTTAAATATGAATGTAACACACAATGTCTGAAATAAATGTTTTTTTTATATTATTATTCACAATATAATATGAGATTCTACAATTATATTATGTACTTCCAAACATAACTACAACGTTTTTTGTTATGTATCTAATCTACCTACTAGCGGTGAGTTCTGGTTGTTTTTTATCATAAATTGATAAGTATCAAATTGAAATACTCAGTAACAAATAGATTAAGGAAATAATCTGTAGCTGTTTGCTGTACATAGTAAGACGCAGATTAAACTAATCACTTATTTATAAGCTTATTTTTAAGTACATTAAGTGCATGTGAGTTATTTGTACTAATTATTAATATAATTTATTTGAGACAGTGCAAAGTAAAGTCAATCAGCAATTATTGTCATGCTGAAATTTTTTTTTACGGTTGTAATTATCAGCTTAAATAGTGACCACCAATATTTTTGCATGATACTTACTTCAATACTTAGTCAAAATTACCAACTAATATTATAAATATAGATATACTTATAACATTAGTTGGTAATTTCTTCCTGGTGTGCAATAAAGTATATTCTATTCCATATTCGAACGAAAGTATGTTTGTTTTTCGGGCCAACAGATTGACTAGATTTGCACAGAGTTAGATAGAGGGCTCGAAAATGACATAGGCTTCTCCTCAGCAACCAACAGGACAAGTCGAAGAACACCGCGGGCGCACCCGCTGTGCGGTTATATAGTTACCTATAAAGTATACTAAATAAGTAGGTATATTGATATAAAACTATTTATTACAACTACTTGAAATTTACTACTTCCATGAAAGTATTATGAACTGCCTTTCCTTCCATTATTAGTGTTCGTAGCGTTGCTGGTTATGTATGAATAATAAATAACGTTGTGTTGATGTAGCCGGCAGTGGTAAGCAGCAGTGGTGGCAGTAGGTAGCGTGAGAGGTCAACGAGAGTGACGGCCCTCGACGCTTCCAGTTGCCAACCTGACGGTAGTAAATTACTGTATTCAGCTATAAATATTGCGCACACTACCATAAAATAACAGGTCTTATAAAACCATTACAGAATACATAAGAATATTTTGTTAGGTAGTGTTGGTTATTGGTTGGTTTCTAAATTGTCTTTTTTTAAAATTATATACGAGTAAGTTATTATAAGACTCGTTGTGTTATACTGTTACCACAATAAAGTTAAACACATGGATTGGCCGCGTGTCTGAAATTTTCTGTGTGATTTTTCATACGACTTTTTAGACAAACAATTAAGGTGTATTTAACTGTTTTGTTATTAGACTTTTGACAATTTCTTGTTTTTGTATTTATTTGTGTATTTTTTTTATCTGGTATCAGCTTGGCAATAGATACAACAAATCAGTACTATAATAAATTAGAAAACCAAGTATAAATATAATTATAACGTATATTACTCTCTTTTATTATTATTAAAACAGTCTATGACAGTTCACTGCTGGACTAAGCCAACTACCAGAAAAGGGAGGTGTTGCCATAATCTCCATGCTTACTCGTATTAATAGGTTGGGAACTGCAGTTCTTGTTATTTACACGTATACCATGAAGTAGGTCCATAGTTCACAGGCAATTGTCCCTATTACGCATAATATTATATCTAAAGCTTCTTTAAACAATTATATCAATCTTGTTCTTTAAATATCATGTTAATAATCATAATTAGCTAGAAGTGTATCAAGCACCTGCAACCACGAATGAGTCAACCAGTACGACGGTAAGATAATCGGATTCTATCAGGTTGACATAAACACCTAATTATTTTTATCTACAATTCGTATAATCCATTTGGTTTCCGTAATTTCATGGCGAGTACATAGAGTACAATGTGCACTTGAAATTGTATAGAGTTATTTACGAATTATAACTCTACTTTGACAGGATAGCGAATAACATGGAATATTATCAGAAGGTTCAAATCACGTTATGATCATGACTTCTTTCTAATTTTGGTAAAATAATAAACAAAAATCCTCACAAATTGAAATTTGAAAAAAGTAGGCAAGGCGGTTGTCTGGCAGCTGACTTTATGCACTGTTGTGTATACAGTAATAACAAAATAGTGTTTAATAATAAACGTGTACAAATGGGCAGTCTAAATGATAAGTAAAGGTAGCAATCAAAATTATAAAAATACATAATACATACAATTCAGTTATACAGAAGTTTGATTGAAGTACAGGAACCATTTCGGAGTGTGCTGTAATAATCAGAATTATCGTGTGATGCAATGGCCTTAGCCTGAAAATCAGCAGCGTTTGTAAACTGTTTAGCTATGAGCCAATATTACGGGCTATTGTTTGGTCACAGTTTGCGGGCTTATTGCGCCGTATCCACACTCGCACTTCTTTACATGTTCTATATTATATTATTAACATAACTACAACTACTACTACTACTACTACTTTTTTATATTATTATGTTTCGGTTCAAAATGTTTCAGGTTTAGTTCTATCTAAAATAATTACCATCACATCTATTTTGTTTAAACTTGCCATATAATTGTTGCATCGTCTAAATACACTAGGCAACACTCAAAATTTCCCGGGAAAAATTTATAGCGTATTTTATAGATAATCAGGTATCTAATATCAGAAAAATAATAATTTATTTCAATCACGTATAGAATAGGAAATAACTAAATTTCTTTTTATACGGAAATAAACGATCGCCTCAGTATGAAAGCCTTATAAATCAAATGTTAGATGCTTATAAAGAATTGGGTTGCAATATGTCATTAAAGATGCACTTTCTGCACTCGCATCTAGATTTTTTTAAAGAAAATCTAGGTGCAGTGAGCGATGAGCACGGTGAGCGCTTCCACCAAGATATTGCTTCAATGGAAAAGCGTTATCAGGGAAAATGGACCACTGCAATGCTTGCAGACTACTGTTGGTTTTTGATTAGAGAGACACCAACCTCTTCTTACAACAGACAGGCCAAAAGGACAAAAACTAGTTTATTTTTTATGTCTCAATAACACACTTACTTCGAAAAGTTGTTTAAATTAAAAATAAAATTCTCTTTAAAGCTATACGTGACTGGGATGTTTTATTTCCTGTTCTAAGTTTTCTATTGCATGGCGGTTCAGAATCACACAATCAGATCTCTGGGAAAAAATAAAAGATTTTTTTTGTTGCCTAGTGATATTAATGTACTCGAATACTGTGTAAATTGTCCTAATTAAGTTCAGTTTATGAAGTGTTAAAAAATCGTATGAATTTAAATCTCAACTAGTAATCCGACCTGCGATGCGACGATAACCTCTGTTTTACACTAACAGTCATTTTTACAGGTTATGTATTCCGTAAAAATTGTTAATGTTTCCTGATGTTTTCCTGCTGCACGAAAAATAAATTAAAAAATACGTATATCTAATTCAGATCAGCCGTTCTGAAATTGAACATGGAAATGAATGTGGTTAATATTGTATTATATTTTATTTTTGAATATAGATAGATTTCAACCCTTTAGTGTTCCACCTATCGTGTAATTTTGTATTCTGTCTTCAAAACTCTTTTCATTTTCGAGGTAAAATAGTTTTGTTTCGAAGGCAAGTGAATAGCGCTTGTGTATGAATTTTGGTTTACTCGTAAACCTATGCAGCCGTCATATTGCTAACAACGGCATTGTTATGAAAGTTATAGTCAACATAATCGGTTGCCTAGTTACTAGTTACGCAGCCAGCGCAATAATTCGCGATCTTAGTCTCAAGTAATTTACCTAAACAAGTTAAATTTAACCACCATATTGCACCTTAAACCCAGCTAAGTGAAGATCATTTTTGTTGTTAACGTACGAGTATGTTTCAAGCGAAACCTGATGAAACCTCGTTGGGCATTGTATTTTATTTACTTAGCATTATTATTTAGTAAACTGGATAATTGACTTTGTTGAACATGGGCAATAAATCTAGAAAAATGTCGCTTAAATATTTAGAAGTTAGTAAAATTCTGATTGTTATAATTATAAAACTAGTGTGGGTCTATGAACCAAGAATTTTGTAGTTATAACAGCTGTTTAAGAAGGAGTTTAAAAAAAGGAACAATATAATATATAACAATATTCTTAGGAAAAAGGGGACTATTTTGACTAAATTTTTGCGAATATTGTATTGAACAATTATTTTGACTTGGCTATCAAATATTTATGCTGTTAATCTGATATTTATAGAGCTATGCAACTATTGTTTCATAAAATTTTGTTACTTGGAGACAACATAGCCCACTGTTAAAAATCGAAGTATTTGCGCATTAAATTAAAAAATTTGAAATGCGTAGTTATTGTGGATTTTCCGGTGCTTCAGTGATTAAACTGTTATCAGTTTATCAGTGCCGGGTATCGGTACTCTCCAGTGCATAGTACACATTCGAGTCAAGTGCAAACACCTGTACACACACCTGCTGGCACTAAGTACCGCTATATCTTAGAACCACATTATCATATTTACTTGCCCGATATCAGTTTAAGTGGCTACACGCGAAAGAAGCCCGAACTTGTGGTATAAGTAAATTGAGGATTGCAATGAATGAAATAATTTAGGATCGTTTAACCTTTATTTAAAAATTGAACTATGTAGATTTTATAATAGAGACAAATAAGACGCAAATTTAAACATGAGGCAGCCAACGGATTGTTTTAATGAAAATATTTATGAAGAGAGTAAGAACATATTTATTAAAATAGTAACAGTATAAGGCGTTAATATCAACAATTTGTGATATAAAAAAGCGTATGCGATAAATAAATAAGTGAGCGTTTTCAGAGGTTCAATTTGTAATGCTTATAAGCAATAAAATCAGCGCGGAAATGGGAATATTATAGAAAGCGGTTGATAAGTGTAAGCGCAGGTGTACACCTGTGGTCCACCTGGGCTAGTTATCAGCTTTTACTGGAGAAAATTGAGTTACACGCGTTAGTGCATAGCCTAGCTTATGATAACACGTAAGTCGTAGCCATTTGCTACGGCGCGGCGTAGTCATTGTAGCGAGTGTAGGTGCTAAAATGTAGCAATGAAGTTATCAAATGCAGAATCACCAAGAGTATTATTGGGCCATGTTGATTAGAATTTGTAACCAATAACCACCAAAGTAATGTAACATGTTGTTTATAGTAATTCGCTACGTAGTGTTTGTAGCGAGCATTGCTGCAATAAATAAAATAATGTACCGAAAAAAACACAAAAAAACTACCAGTGGGGTAAAAGGTCATATTTTTTTAGAAATTGGAATTAAAAACCATCGAAGTAATGTAACATGTTGCTCGTAGACTTTTGCTACGGCGTAGCAGGGTAGGAAGATTATTAAGATAAAGTTTGGTAAAAAAATTGGTAACTTTCTGAATGATTGATACCTATTTAAAACGATATAATTGGTTTTGTGAAAATGTTTTTTTTTTCGAAGGTCAGTCAGTGCTTGCGTACCAAGCCTCACCGCACCTGAATCGCAATCTGTAATCACATTAGTTCACGAATATAGCTTATCACACTATCACTTGAGTATCGGTTTACGGTTATCAATTCAAACACTTGACGGAAACATTCACATAGGTACCTTTGAGAACAACTGTACGGGAAGCGTACTGGATACGCTTAAATATTCTATAGTGAAATAAATTTTGATAGGTTAGGTTTTTTCATGAATTTTACCGGCCAGTATGGAAAAATGTTCCGTGAGGCTTACAAACCTTGATTTTCATGAACATAAAAATTATATTACTCTTTATTTTTGTGACAGTCGAGTTGGAACATTTAACACGGGATACAGACTCTTAAATTGAACCAACTGCATTACTGGCCCTGTGGCGCAATGGATAACGCGTCTGACTACGGATCAGAAGATTCCAGGTTCGAATCCTGGCAGGGTCGCGCAATGTCTTTTTGGCTTTTTTTATTGACCATTTCATGAGTAAATTAGCTGTATTGTTCGTGCTGTGACGACATTGAGTTACTGTTTGGCCAACTAACGATCGCAAGTCACTGTTTAATGATTTCATTTAAAAAAGCGATTCTCAGCTTTAATACACTCAACATAGTGGTTCTTATTCTACACCCGTATAATACATTGTTGTATGATTGCCATAATGATATCTACAGTCCTTGTAACAAAGTGGAGATTTGCCTGCGTGGAATGTTTGCTGGTGTACTCACAGCTGACCAAATATTGTAGTCGTGATAAATTGGCCGTGATGCAATGGCGTGATCTCGACGGATTCGTCATTTACTACTTTTTGCCTTTTGTTTTCCATTATTTGACCTTTGAGTAATAGTTTGAGAGCCCACGACCAAGATTTTTGTCTCATAGCAATACGGCCAAAACCGCATCAAATCGATAGATACGATTATCCTGAACTCGAAAATACCAATATCAGACGTTTTCCGCGTAGCGTTTGATCTGACCGAATTTTCAAAATTGACAAAATTTTACCGAACTGCATCATAGCAATATGTCTGATTTGCAGACTGTAGTTGAATGATAGTTCTGAGATACCGGAAACATATTTTTCAGACGTTAGTGGTGTAGCGCAAACCCGTAAAATCACTTTAAAAAATTAAAAATGAGACAAAAAAAATGTCTCATAGCAATATGTCTGAAAATCTTTTTTATTAGTAAATTTTGTTTATTTGATGCGAACAAAACAATTTTCAGACGGAAATGTGAACGCATTAAATTTTGAGACCGTTTTGAAAATGTTAACAAATTTTACCGATCGGTACCATAGCAATATGTCTGAAAATTGTTGGACATGACAAAATAAGTTGTCCACATGTGCAAAAAATTTATATCAGACAAATTAAGTGTAGCACCTTCTTTATCAGACTTTTGGTAGAGATTTTTGGAAGTATATGCTACACTTAAAGTGTCTGAAAACAGGTTTTTGGTAATCCTGGCAGCAATACGAAAAGTTTAAAAAAAAAATTATCCGTATTGCTATGATACAGGTCGGCTAAATTTGTTGACATTTTCAAAAATGCGCTGAGGCTATATGCTACGCGCAAAATGTCTGAAAACAAACTTTTTCGTAATACAATTATAAAATCTATGTACATTGTCACTATCAGACGTATTGCTATAATACCGACTGCCTTTTTTTTTTGACACAGCAGAAATGGCCTCCCACGCAGTTGCTACACTTTCGACCGTTACTACATACCTAGTCGGGTTCAGAATCATACAATCTAACGATTTTATAGGGTTTTTGCCGTATTGCTATGAGACATGGTTTTGGTCGTGGGCTCTCGTACTATAACTTAGAGCCATTCACTTCAGTTGGTTTATACATTTAAAAATATTTTAATGTAGTATTTTCTGTTTTTTTTTGTGTAATACTTTATGCTTATTTCAGTTTCATTGTAACTTATGACTGGTTGTTAATGGTATCACTTTATATAGAAAAGATGTTATATTTTTGGGAAATAGGGAGTTAAATAAAATCAGTGAATAATTTAAAGATATTCTTTATTTTCTGTTTTGTTTTGTTTGTTTAACGGAACTTATTGGAAAGTCAGTGCAAATTTTAAAAACTAAAGTAAGACAATGAAATATGGACGAATAAATTGTGAATCTGTTACATCGGTTGATATGATTTGTGACTTTATATCTAGCTGCTCGAACTGAGTACACTCCGTACAACATTTGCACTTTTGCACCACAAATCACGCGTCACTACACAACAATACAATTCGTTTGACCACTAGCAACACGTCCCTCATAACTAAAACTATAACAGTCTATTTAAAATTATAATACACCATAAGTAATAAGATAATTAAAGCATTTTCACCTTATACTCAATATAAAATCATAATAGGTTTCAAATTGATAATTTTCAGCTACATTTTATATCTGTCCTTTAAATTACATACACTATTTACAAAGAACCGCAAACTATAAATTAATAATTAGACTTTGCGTTCAGTACTCACAAAATAATATTTCCATATCTAATAGCAACAAAATCGCCATGCAAAATCACACTCATGAAATTATAAACTAAAATAATTAATAGATTTATAGTCAAACCAACTTAAAATTGGTTCAATTCTTTGATATAAATGGAAGCATCGTTAAAAATTAAGAATCTAAGACCCAATTTGAAATAGAAATTAAAAATTTTACAGATTGAAAGACTTCGGCTTTTATGAAAGTGTAGTCAATAACTAGATGTACACAGGCTGAGCGTGGTCTTGAGTCTTGACCCACTTAACGTATTTACAGACACTTTTACATCGTTACAAACTTGGGACTAACAACTACCTAGTAAAGCTTTTTACACAAACATTATAACGAAACAAGCCGTCGCTTACGCCGTGTCGGCGCATTGCATTGTAATGCTCAAGTCTTCTGCGTAATGCCACGAAACAATTAAATTAAAGAATAGAATATTGATCGTAACGAGATCGAGCTTAGGATATCATCAGGCGATGATCTTCACTGGAACTGTGGAGAGGGCGCGACGCGGCGCGGGCGCAGCGATCGCGACTATGGCGTGGCTGCCCAGGCCGAGCGCACCTCGAGGTAATCTTAGCTTTATGCCATTATTAAAAGTCCATTAATCCTAACCACCACTTAACACGTCGGCCTGTCCGGTTGGTTCTGTTTTTCAGGCGTCATCTGTAACAAAAGAGAAGAAACATAAGTACATACATCATAGCAGAACAGGGAAAGGAGACTTAAGGGTAAACATCGAAGGTGCACCATTTGTTAATGAAGGGTTCATGCGATAGAACAGAAGGCAAGCCCTTGGAATGTATGAGGGTGCGACTACCAATCGTTGCACATCTGCGCGCGCACATGCTTCCCTAACGCGATATTGGACTCTCGTTTTATGAACTGATAACGCAGACCGGCATGTAGTTCTACCAGATTACGAGCAGCGGGTGCATTTTTCTATTTAATATGACCAATTTGGATCCCCCTGTTTTATGTTATAAGTGATTGCGACAAATAGCGTCGAGTACCATACGCGCATCCAACTGCACCCGCGTCCGGCCATCTGCCGCCGCATATGCGCTCTGTTTCGACACTGTTTTAATTCATTAGAGCTCGGACAATGCGCTGGTTATTCGCTACCCTAATTAAAGTGCAGGCAAGGATGTCGCGTCGAGTGATTGCTCGATTAGCGGCGCGACGCGCGACACATGGGAGGCGTGGGCCGGTTCCGCGAGGATGTTTACAGACGGCACTTCAGCGTCGGTTTCAGCGCCGGTTTCCGCGTACCGTATCGCCGAGTGTTAGATTACCGCTTCCCGTCCGTACATCCGCGCGACACAGCTGAGCGGCCGCACGTGGCTACACCCTATTTACGGACACATACCAAAGGGAGAGCACACATGTCCCGAACGGATCGGGACTTTGCGAGAGCGCACACGTGAAATCCCTTTATAAGACGAGCATTGTCAGTCGGATAATGAATAGGTATGTATTTATTTAGCTATCCGGCCACCGGCACCGTCACGTGTGTTCACTCGCAGCTGCGAGCGACCGTTACCCGCACAATGCCCTCGATCGATCCATTGCCGATGAAATCCAGCGATCGGCGAAATCGATGCACGTGTGCGGAGGTTTGCACATATTTTGCGGTGGTGCTGCATTGTCTACGGTTGCCGCTCGGTTTATTAGTTCGGCGAAGTACGAAGGTGCTCGTAAAACTTTCACGTGCGCGATTTATGCTCGAGGTACGCGGAGACAAAGATATTCCGAGGAGCAAGCGAGCGTCGGGCGTGGGCGCGGACACCTGGCGGCTCGTTAGTGTCGCCTGTCTGCCGGACGACGCGTGGGCGGCTCAGGCAAGCTGCAACCACGATACATTCATTACTCACTGGAGATCATTACCCACCAGACACCAGATCAGCATCATCCAACACTACTCTCGCATCGCTACATTGGAAAACTCTGACATCAACGAATAAATAACCAAATAATGCATTGAGTGCTAGTATCTAGGGGCTTCTAAATTGATTCCGAAAAGCAACATGCGGGTTCGTAATTGGCTGACTAAGTGATATTGACATACAGTAACAACGTTAAAAGATTGAAGCCGTACTTCGTCGTACGTGAAACTTTCTCTAAGCAAATAAGAGAACGGCATTGAAGTGCTCTTTTGAAAAAGATATTTGTATGATTTATTAAACGGGGGTGGAGCCCTACATGTGAAATAAAATGAGGGTTCCAGCCGCAATAGATTACACGCCTAACAATGCTCATTATGATACTTAGCAGCTTATTACGGTTGAAACGAAAAGTCAAACATCGTGCTTGCTCTGACATTTATAGTCGTGAAGGTGAAAGGGCGGCTAGAACAGTAAATATAGATAGAAACGTTATAAAAGGTTGTGGCATTTAGATGAGATTAGTAACAAAGGATAGGAACGTGAGTGAGAGCGTAGATGGTTGGGTTAGGTCTCACGGTGTGAGTCTGTGCCAGCACGCAGCTGCAGGCAACAATTACCGCGATAGTGGCGTATGCTCGTGACCGAGGGTTTGTGGCACAGCCGATGCCCCTCCAGATACCGTGAAATGCCGTCTCACGACGCGCATGCCGTGACTTGGGATGCCAGCACGATCGCCTCAAGCATCAACATTTCTTTTTTTATATGAGACCGTTCGATTTAGATCTTTGTTTGAACAAACCGATTCAGTAATATTTGACCAAATTGTCCTTGCGAGTCGTATCTACATTGATATGCAAGAATGTGGTCAGATTAGTCAACATTCCAGCAGTTCCTATATTGTAGGCGCTATGTTAGCAAATATCGTATATAGCGATATCGCCGGCGCCCGCGGCTAATTAAAGCTGTTGTTTTCACAGCATCGACCATAATAGCTTGTGATTATTTATTGTTATCATCAGAGAGTATAACATATTTGAGACCGTATTGTATATTTGTAAATAATAATATACGTTTTCTATGTTCGATACTGACGGAACATTAGCTAGCAGTCGCAAGAATGCGAGCCGCAGTTGCCGGCGGCGATAGAGCTATTGCCGCATCTACCTATTACATAAAGAGAGCTTATGGGTTGAAGACTTTATGGTAATTAAGACGAATCGCCAAGTCTTTCAAATCACGATTTGTTATGCTTGTGCGTATAAATTCAATTTGATCCAGCCAACTGTTATCGAATTTCCATTCGTGTGGGTTAAAAATGACTTGACCATAGTTATTGCAAAGGCAGTACCGCCGAAGTAGCTGTTAATTTTGCAGGCACATCGCGTCTCTTAAATCACTGTTGTTTTGAACATTTCCTCGGTTCCAACAACTGGCAGTGATTAAAATTTACGTGGCGCGACCAAGTATTAACGAGCGCGCATTGCGCCTGCGGCTTATAATCATGGCTCGCAACTCGCAAGGCGCTCGAATAAATCCTGCGCCATGCACCTGCTGCGGCCACTACTCGGTGACAGTCTTGTAATGCACATTGCGCTGCATTCTACGAGAACCGTTCCCAGACCGACTGTGCATCGGCGTTGGCATGGCCCGCTAGGTAATGACGAAACGGCAATCACACGCAGGTGTCAGTCGGAATGTTAAACGAGGCAGCATAAATAAGTGTTGAATATTCAGATTGTGTGTCAGTACACGGTCGTTTACGCGGCGCCGGCGCAGGTGGCCGCGCTTCAAGGCTGAAATTCAAAACAGCCGTCACGCATGCGTGAGCAGCGGTTTAGATTGCGAGTGCTTATTACCGATTCTAAGATTTCATGACGAAACTGATAAGGTAGTAAGATCAAAGGAGCTATGATACGAAAAAGTTGTGTTCACACTTTTTTATTGGGTCGTGATTTATGAAACATTTTCAGTTTCATGTGCTGCGTTTACGACTGAAATATATCATTGCTACAGAGGTTGTGGTTGGACGAATTTCATGAAGATAAAACAATTGATTTCAGAGAGATATCCGCTGTGACTGCGAGAGTATGTATGTGGGTTAGTGTAGGACCGTTATCGGGCTCGTTAGTGGGCAGATAATTGTTTAGCTGTTGTTTACCGAGGCAGTATGGTGCTGTGCGTGTGTCGCCACGTGTTGTGAAACGCAGCATCTCCGCTTTTACCTTCCCGCGCTTGCGAAACACGCAGGTGCGCGCCGCCGCAAAACACCGACGCGCCTGATTTCATTTACTTTTTATGCAACACTATCTACCAGCCGCGACTAGAACTTGTGCGCACGAGATTGTACACTTTACAAAAAAGTTACAAGTCA